>GL376626.1:385155-545878 GCA_000143045.1 Globisporangium ultimum DAOM BR144 | reverse complement strand
GTCGATGGTGGTGGCGAGGCTTGCAGCCGTAGACGCCAGTCTTGACGTAGTCGCAGTACGCGCCATACGGGAGACCAGACTGAGCGCCTGGGCACGCACCCTTGATGTTGGCGACGCACGACTGACCCGAGACACAGAAGACGCCTTCAACGCCTTCCACACTCATTGGGCTCTGGCCGTTCGAGCAGGCGTCCTTACCGTGGTGCTTCTTGTGGTGCTTCTTGTGAGCAGATTTTGGCTTGCAACCGTACACACCAGTCTTGACGATACCACACTCGGCTCCGTTAGGCAAGCCAGCCTGTGGACCTGGACATGCACCGTTGGCAATGTTGGCAACACACGCTTGACCAGTCACGCAGAAGATGCCTTCAACACCCTCGACGCTCATTGGCGACGTGTTGGCTCCAGAGCACGTCGTTGGTGGTGGCGAAGGCTTGCAGCCGTAGACGCCAGTCTTGACGTAGTCGCAGTACGCGCCATACGGGAGACCAGACTGAGCGCCTGGGCACGCACCCTTGATGTTGGCGACGCACGACTGACCCGAGACACAGAAGACGCCTTCAACGCCTTCCACACTCATTGGGCTCTGGCCGTTCGAGCACACGGCCTTCTCGCTGCTGTGCATGCGCACGTGGACGGTGGATTCCTGCGAGGCCGAGATGGAAGCGAAGGCCATGGCGGCGGTCGCAGCGATGAGTACGAGCTTCTTGGCGAACATCTTGTGAAAGTTGAGATTGAGCTTGTTTCGGGCTGTGCTGTGGATGGCCGAGTAAATTGGAGAATGAGGAACAGGTCAGAGGGGGATCACGCTGGAGTTTGCCGTGCGCTTCCTGCTTGCAACGGCGGCCTAGGGGTGGATCCTGACTTGGTGCGTGCTGCTCTGAGTGGATCTATTGACATGAAGACGACGATTGGAGCGAAAGTCGACTCGTTTTACTGCGCAACTGGACGCTCCTGATTAATTATTTACGGTTGAGGTGCATCTTGTGAATCTCAAATTTGGCGTTGTTTGGGGCAATTAGTATCTAATATTGTATTAAGTGTTTGGTTTGTAGCACCCTAATTTCATTGTTTTGTGACTAGAAATGGGTGGATTTTAGAGCTCATCGCTCAGCCCCTACCTGTTGTTTGCTACCTGTGGGATGCATGAATTTATCTCTTTATAATAAATATGGCCTTTCTGTTTATTTGAACGCGTTTATTGGGACCTCTTTAAAGTTAAAAAACTAAAATGATCATAAAAGGGAAGTGTGGTTTTTGGAAAGTCGAAGTGTGCGGTACAGGCATCGTACTGTTTTATCGAACGCAGTGGGTGCATATAAAACTTCACGAGGTTCGTACACAGCAGCGTCGCTCGAATCAGGACGACGAGAAATCACGACTCATCAAGTTTCACAAGCTCGCATATCACACGAATGAAATTACTTCTTTGATACCCTAGCCCTCAACTTGATTTTGTGAGATCTTGGCGAGATTCATGTGGACACCCATACTTTTAAACGAAGCCCTTTATTAATACGCTTCAATTATACGGGCAAAGCCAAATGAACCGAGTTTTCATTTTCATATGTAAACTCAACCACTGCGTTCGCATTCGTTGTCGGCGCGTTGAAAACAACGATTGGTTGCTGAGCTTTCGACGAGTGAATAGAGATGCTGCCCAGCAGAATGCGACAACAAACCGTGGAAAAATGTGTACCCATTAGGTGCATCCTAGCCATGTGCACAGAGTACTGCAACTCAGGTCCATCCTCGGTTCTCGTTGATGGATACGATGTTTAATTCACAACTCAGTGACCAAAATTTTGAAACACAACGCTGGACTATAAGCAAACTGCTCCATCCAATCATTTTCGACTTGCGTTAAATTTAGGGGATTAGTTGACCAATAATCAAAGCAGCAGCACTTCTTTGGATGTAGCACGTCGGGGTTTGTGTTTGCTCTAATCGCTTTTTCAATGAACTGTGCTCGGCAGTCGCCGTTGGAAGCGCGACAGCTGCACTACTGGACGACATCAATAGTATGAGATCTTCGCACGTCAGCATGCAGCGAGATATTACGCGATAGTTTATAATTTCCCGGATGCGATGGAGTTCCAAATACTGACTTGTGAATGACATTGGTAAAAAAAAACTGTGATAGAGCATCATACTACTAGAGTACTACTAGTAGCAAACAGCTGTACTTTCTCTCGCGTTGTTAGTTCTGTTCCGCCATTGAAGTCCAGAGAATCCACGTGAAATCAGTCCGCCTTTGCAGTTCATACACTGGAAAATCCTGGCCATTACTCTCGCAACCTTCGAGAATCGATAAATCAGCGAGTTTGAAACGACGATGCGAGTGCGACTTGTGGGTATTTAGCCTGTGTAAGCGAATGCGATCTAAATTGCAGTATATGTACCCTGCCATCTGCTTCTTGAAGTCTGCTGTGAGATCTCAGGTATTATTATATTGGACGCCTCAGTATATTAGATAGAGAGGTTTCAACACCCAGATTTTACTCTATGAAATCATCATCTACTTGGTCAAATCGGATCGTATATATATACAATATAGAGGTAATCAGAGCAACACAGGCAGCATCCACTTGTACCTCGTTGATCTGCATCCTTGTTGGCAACAGTGTTGCTTGTCCAATTATGGTCGACAGTACCACCTGCCAACCTGTGTGGGTACATTCTTACGCTACAGTCTTCAAGACCAAAAACACAACCTGCGTATGTGCAAAAGAACACTAGCATACGTGTTTCCCCAGCACCTCATTCTTCAATCTGCTCCGTCGTCCGCAGCACAGCAGCCCAGACCCATTCCCTCACTCGCTCACCGCGTCTTATATTACACTTTCACAAGATGTTCGCCAAGAAGCTCGTACTCATCGCTGCGACCGCCGCCATGGCCTTCGCTTCCATCTCGGCCTCGCAGGAATCCACCGTCCACGTGCGCATGCACAGCAGCGAGAAGGCCGTGTGCTCGAACGGCCAGAGCCCAATGAGTGTGGAAGGCGTTGAAGGCGTCTTCTGTGTCTCGGGTCAGTCGTGCGTCGCCAACATCAAGGGTGCGTGCCCAGGTGCCCAGGCTGGACTCCCATACGGCGCGTACTGTGACACTGTCAAGACCGGTGTGCTTGGTTGCAAGCCTTCGCCACCACCATCGACGTGCTCTGGAGCCAACACGTCGCCAATGAGCGTCGAGGGTGTTGAAGGCATCTTCTGCGTGACTGGTCAAGCGTGTGTTGCCAACATTGCCAACGGTGCATGTCCAGGTCCACAGGCTGGCTTGCCTAACGGAGCCGAGTGTGGTATCGTCAAGACTGGTGTGTACGGTTGCAAGCCAAAATCTGCTCACAAGAAGCACCACAAGAAGCACCACGGTAAGGATGTCTGCTCTGGCCCAGGCGAGTCCCCAATGAGTGTGGAAGGTGTTGAAGGCGTCTTCTGTGTGACGGGCCAGGCCTGTGTCGCTGACATTGCCAACGGTGCGTGCCCAGGTCCACAAGAAGGTCTTCCAAACGGCGCGTCGTGTGGTATTGTGAAGACCGGCGTGTACGGCTGCCAGCCGAACGCGCATTACGAGGCCGATTACCAGACGACGAACTCGGAGGACTCGTATGATTCGTACGATTCGGACGATTCTGGCGAATGCGGTGAAGGCGAGTCCCCAATGAGCGTGGAGGGTGTTGAAGGCGTCTTCTGTGTGACGGGTCAGGCGTGTGTTGCGAACATCAAGGATGGCGCTTGTCCAGGCGTGTCGGATGACTTGCCGTACGGCGCAGAGTGCGGTATCGTGAAGACTGGTGTGTACGGCTGCAAACCAAAGGCCGCGCCATACAAGAAGCACCACAAGAAGTCGAACGTCCGCCGCCTCTAAGAAGTGGAGCACGTTTTGGGATTCCGAATTGTGTCTTTGGTTGAATAGGTAGCGTCGCTTGTAATCAGCAGAGCGTGAACTCTTTAGGTTTTGCCTTTTTTCATTTTTCACGTCCAATACATTGCACACTTTGTCATCATATCTTGGTACTGAAAGGGTTTCTAAGGGAGCTCATTGGATCTATATAGTAGCTCCTCGGTCTCTTTTGTAACTCCTCATTTTGAGATCTGCACATCAAAAGCAAAAGTGCCGAAACCAGAAATCACAGAAACCGCATCAAGTATTTGGCAGTGCCTGCGTACAGACAGAGCTGAGGAATCGAGTGCATACTACTTTTCATGCGTTTTACTCCTGCGAGTGTCGTTTATCTACCCAGTTGATACGTTTCGAATAAGAAAAGCGGTTCTCATCCGAACCAAAACTGTAGCGTACGCACGTCTTGACTCTATACATTTTTTCGAATCGAGCCCGCAGCGCCGCCATCTGGGGCTCCTAAACACAGCCAGATGCATGCATGTGGGGATCCGCTCATATCCTAGAGGTGCAATCGGCGCACGCACATCACTTCCAGCATATGGTACCATCGCTGGGTTAATACCAGACTGTCCACCCAAGTGCGACATAGGCACTCTCGTCCAGACGGAATTTTCCTAAATCCAGGTTATCGGATACTTTACAAAGATCCGAGTCTCTCTTGCTGGGCGCGCATGAGCTTCTCCGATTGCAACGCGCGTGCATGCTCCCAGGACTGACTTTGAAATTCGACGCGCTGATTTCCTTTTGCTCTTCGCCTGATGAATGGTGGCGCATGATGATTCACTCCTGCGATATGCGCACGCGCGCGCGCGGCCTGATTTTTTTTATGAGTGGGGTGAGTTGAACTGAGGAGCTGTTTACCCACCAGCCTCTGAAATTTGGTGCAGTGCAGCTGCAGATTTGCAAGACTCCACAGATGATCTATTTGACAGACCTGTAGGATTGGATAAATTACAAGTTGGAAGATGCAAAGAGAGTGCCAACGACAACGAGTGGGCAAAGCCCACGTATGCGTTTTACACAGGTAAATCAGGGTAAGCTTTTGTATTCGTTGGTGCTGCATATCATAATCTTGCATGCCGTTTACGTGTTTTAACAAGGTACTATCTAGCAGTTTACTGGCGTTGTTGCTTAATGATGGCGCTCAGCAGCTCAGCGCCATCAGTGTCCATAAACAGCATCCCAGATGTTTGCCCTCTGTGGAAAAATCCACCCACATTACGCTAAAAGAGAGATTTCAGGGACATATTAGGCAAACTAAACACTTATTGAGGTTCCAACAGCACATATAAAGCATCCAACGGGTACATAGACGACTCACTATACTATGGTACTACTCACGAATTAGCTCAGTTACTAGCACCCTTATTTTCGCATTAACCCATATCATCAATAAAGTGGGCTATCGAACCGTAGTTCTCCTCCAAAATGCGAGTGCCATGCCCATCATTTGCGCTTGCCCCTCTGGAGATACCGCCGCTCGAGTGCGTGGTGCGCAGGATCCGTCGTCGACTATCCTCATTCTCCAATTCGCTCGGCCACCGACACCCGCCTCCGAAGAAGAAGAAGACCGACCAGCATGTTTGTGCAAAAGCTCGTGCTCATCGCGGCCACGCTCGCGATCGGCTCCGTCGCTGCCACGCAGGAATCCACCGTCCATGTGCGCGTGCACAGCAACGAGAAGGCTGTGTGCTCGGGTGCTGGTCAATCCCCAATGAGTGTGGAAGGCGTTGAAGGCGTCTTCTGTGTCACCGGCCAGGCCTGTGTCGCCAACATCAAGGGTGCGTGCCCAGGTGCCCAGGCTGGACTCCCATACGGCGCGTACTGTGACACTGTCAAGACCGGTGTGCTTGGTTGCAAGCCTTCGCCACCACCATCGACGTGCTCTGGAGCCAACACGTCGCCAATGAGCGTCGAGGGTGTTGAAGGCATCTTCTGCGTGACTGGTCAAGCGTGTGTTGCCAACATTGCCAACGGTGCATGTCCAGGTCCACAGGCTGGCTTGCCTAACGGAGCCGAGTGTGGTATCGTCAAGACTGGTGTGTACGGTTGCAAGCCAAAATCTGCTCACAAGAAGCACCACAAGAAGCACCACGGTAAGGACGCCTGCTCGAACGGCCAGAGCCCAATGAGTGTGGAAGGCGTTGAAGGCGTCTTCTGTGTCTCGGGTCAGTCGTGCGTCGCCAACATCAAGGGTGCGTGCCCAGGTGCCCAGGCTGGACTCCCATACGGCGCGTACTGTGACACTGTCAAGACTGGCGTCTACGGCTGCAAGCCTTCGCCACCACCATCGACGTGCTCTGGAGCCAACACGTCGCCAATGAGCGTCGAGGGTGTTGAAGGCATCTTCTGCGTGACTGGTCAAGCGTGTGTTGCCAACATTGCCAACGGTGCATGTCCAGGTCCACAGGCTGGCTTGCCTAACGGAGCCGAGTGTGGTATCGTCAAGACTGGTGTGTACGGTTGCAAGCCAAAATCTGCTCACAAGAAGCACCACAAGAAGCACCACGGTAAGGACGCCTGCTCGAACGGCCAGAGCCCAATGAGTGTGGAAGGTGTTGAAGGCGTCTTCTGTGTCTCGGGTCAGTCGTGCGTCGCCAACATCAAGGGTGCGTGCCCAGGTGCCCAGGCTGGACTCCCATACGGCGCGTACTGTGACACTGTCAAGACTGGCGTCTACGGCTGCAAGCCTTCGCCACCACCATCGACGTGCTCTGGAGCCAACACGTCGCCAATGAGCGTCGAGGGTGTTGAAGGCATCTTCTGCGTGACTGGTCAAGCGTGTGTTGCCAACATTGCCAACGGTGCATGCCCAGGTCCACAGGCTGGCTTGCCTAACGGAGCCGAGTGTGGTATCGTCAAGACTGGTGTGTACGGTTGCAAGCCAAAGGCTGCGAAGAAGCACCACAAGAAGCACCACGGTAAGGATGTCTGCTCTGGCCCAGGCGAGTCCCCAATGAGTGTGGAAGGTGTTGAAGGCGTCTTCTGTGTGACGGGCCAGGCCTGTGTCGCTGACATTGCCAACGGTGCGTGCCCAGGTCCACAAGAAGGTCTTCCAAACGGCGCGTCGTGTGGCAAGGTGATCACCGGTGTGTACGGTTGCCAGCCAAACTCTGCTGCTCCAGCGACCCCAGCTCCAGTTGTGACGTCAGCTCCAGCTACTCAAGCCCCAGCGACCTATGCCCCAGCCACCGTGGCACCAGTGACTCAGGCTCCAGTGTACCAGACCCCAGCGACCGAGGCTCCTGTTGTCATCGACGTGTACATCTCGGACGACAGCGACTCGTCGGACTCGTCGGACTCGATTGACATTTGCACGGGCGAAGGTGAATCTCCTATGAGTGTTGAAGGTGTCGAAGGCGTTTTCTGCGTCAAGGGCCAGGCTTGTGTTGCCGACATCAAGAACGGTGCTTGCCCAGGTCCACAGAAGGGCTTGCCAAACGGCGCGTCGTGTGGCGTTGTCAAGACGGGCGTGTACGGCTGCAAGCCTAACGACGAAAGCGACGACAGCTCGGACGACGACAGCACGGTCTACTCGGACGACGACTCCTCGGACGAGTGTGGCGAAGGCGAATCTCCAATGAGCGTGGAGGGTGTTGAAGGCATCTTCTGCGTCAAGGGTCAGGCTTGTGTCGCTGACATTAAGGACGGCGCGTGCCCTGAGCCACAAGACGGTCTCCCATACGGCGCGTCGTGTGGCGTTGTCAAGACCGGTGTGTACGGCTGCAAGCCTAACGCCGTTGGCAAGAAGCACCACGTCCGTAAGCTCTAGGATCAAAACTGATGCTCAGTAGCAACTGACTGACCTTTTTGCTTTTGCGATTTTGTCAAAGCCGTCCACAAAGCGTAGGTTCTAGTGACTTTGCACGAGTTTTGCTTTTCTTTTTGCGTAAGACAAAAAAATAACGTGTTCAAAAATAAAGTGGATTTCCCGTGAGCCACTTTACCATATTTGCTGGTGTTGCCTTTGCGATTGCTGGACGTATCGTATGCTGAGGAGCTACGTTCGTACGTACGTGTCTGACCTGCTTTCTTTTGCATACTGCTGAGATAGATGCTGCTTCATTCAGCGTCGGACCTAAGGAACAATGGAAACGCAGTTTGCTTGCAACTCTGGCAACCTCAACTATTATGCTGGCTCAAGCAAGACCACGCATCAAGTTGAACCAAAACAAAAATGGATCGATGCATTAAAGGTACCGATATTGCCGTAAGTCATTCTCTTCCTTAGTGCTTGATTCGGAATTGCTTGAGCATCTACAGTCACATATCACAAGCGTTCTTTAGTTTCATTCGACAACTCACAGCAATCTAGTACCCTCAATAGTAAAAGCGTACCTCTTCTTCGAGTGGGTGCACGTCGCCGGCAATCACGAGGCAGTGCAACGGGGCCCCGAAGTCGGCGGTCAAGAGCTCTTCCATGGTGCCAGCAATGATGGTTTGGTCTTTTTGGCCCAAGCGCGCCATGCCGACGCACAACGAGTCGCGAGTGTACGCACCCTCTTGGCGCTTCTCTTCGACTTCGATCAACTGCTCCACGGCTTGGTTCACGGTCATAAAGCGTGGCGGCAAGTACACAATCTTGCCACGGCACATAGCTTCGAAATCCGGTTCCTTCACCTTGATGTCAAGCAAGCACAGCGTGTGCATGCCACCCTTCTTATTGTACAGGATCTTCTCATAGAAGCTATCTGGACGCCACTCTTCTCGGAAAAACGGGATGGAGATCGTTTGCCCAAAGCTGTAGAGCTGGAGGCCGCACGAGCCCGCGGCGCCCATGACCGACGCGTTGTGGATCACTTCGACCTTGATGTCGAGCTCCTGGGCACGGATGATCAGGTCCGAGTGGGTAGTCGCACTGTTAACATACATTCGAACACAGAAAGAAAATAAAAGGGAGGCCATTAGACACAACAATTACAGCGCGTGTTTGACGTCAAAGGTTGAGGAGGACCCCATACGCACCACAATGGGTCGCCGACGACGAGGAAGGACACGTCGTGGTCCTTGGCGTCTTCGAGGATCTGGTCGGCGCCGGTCTCCACACAGTCGCGGTCTGCGAGGACCACTTCGCGCTCGTAGAATTCGCTCTATATCATCAAAAATAATCGAGTAATTCAGTCATCAATACCGAGGAGACTCTTTCGCGTCAGCTAGACACACGATGATGGCACGCACCAATTTGGAGAGCTCGATACCGAGCACCGACGTGTAGTTCTCGAGGAAGACCTTCTTGGACTTCTTGACCGCGTTCAGACCGCGCAACGTGATGTCCTGCTCGTCGCCGAGCCCCAATCCGACCACGTAGAGCACCATATTTCTCTTCTTCTTGTGTGTTGTGCGCTCCTAATTGACCGCGCCAATCAATTCCGCACCCAGTCAAACCAAGCGAGTTGAACTGCACTGTACCAGACAGAATTAAAAGGCTGGTCGTATGCAATTCCGCAGGAGACATGTCTCTCCTTCGTCAATACGTGATGGCTTTGTAAGGATATTACTTTACAAGACAAAATAACGGTATATGCAGGTACAAATTAATAGTCCTCTATTGAAGTTGTGCCGAGTACTACAACCTTTGTTCACAGCGCAGCAAGCACGAAAAAAGAAAGGAAGCATATTGAGCCTGCGTGGATTGCGGCTGCGATGGCGAACGCGACGGACCCGACGGCACAGAGTATCCATGGCGTGAACCCACAGCACTTGATCGAGAAGATCATGCGTAACCGCATTTACGCGAGCGTGTACTGGAAGGAGCAGTGCTTCGGGCTCACGAGCGAGACGCTCGTGGACAAGGCGATCGAGCTCAACTACTTTGGCGGCACGTTTGGCGGTAACCAGCAGCCGACGCCGTTCCTCTGCCTGCTGCTCAAGATGCTGCAGCTGCAGCCCGAGCTGGAAGTCGTGCGCGAGTTCATACAGAACGAAGAATACAAGTACATGCCGCTTGTGTGGCGATACCTCCTGCCTATGTGTTCGTGATGGCTAATAAATAACGTGCGCTTTGTCCAGATATGTGAGTGTACTAGGCGCAGTGTATCTGCGGCTTGTTGGGAAGCCACTCGAAATTTACTCCATCTTGGAGCCCATGTACAGTGACTACCGCAAGATCCGCAAGCGGAACGTCATCGGTATGAATTGCATTTTCTAGACACCAATCTTGCTTGATGTGCTTGGGTACTAACTGACTGGTGTGTGTTGTAGGCTGGGAGATCACACATATTGATGAGATCGTGGACGCGTTGCTGTTTGAGGAGTATTATATCGATCTGGCGCTGCCCCGGATGGTCGACCGCGAGTTTTACGAAAAGAACGGCACACTGCCGCCGCGAAAGAGTGTGCTAGAAGACGAACTAAATGGTTCTGATGACGACGACGATAGTGATGATGACGATGCAGATGATAGCGACGATGATACGAAAAAGAAGGAAGAGTGATCGCAATGCATGTTGGTGTTATCGGATAATTGTTGTCTGCCCATTTTGGAAGCAATGAAAAAAACCCAGGAATGTCTTCATGGTATGCGATGCCGACCCAAGCGCATTGTCCACATTAATATCGTTCGTGTGTAAATGCAGGAACGAAGTGTTACCAGAGCTACATATTCGATAAAGTACAGCTACACCCTATTCTGACCTGGCTTTGTATCTGCCATGGCGTGAACTCGCACTTCTTACAACAAGCGAGCTCTATGATGGCGCGAAGATCGGAGTGTATTCGAAGCCCAACGTACGTCAATCTTCGTTATATAAAATGCGACAATCAGTATATCTGCTAATAGACATCATCGAATAATGGATCAAGTGGAGTAACAGCTGCACTACTCGTGCAATTCGAGCTGCGGGTTTCTTCCATGGCATCAAGCTCAAAGCCGAAGAGTAGAAGGAATGAAGAGCTCATCACCGTACGGTAGCATCCTAAAGCAAGGTTTCTGGTTGCACAGTTTCGCCACACATCCTGCGGATCGTCCGCGGCCGCTGCGCGTCCTCATAAACTTCAGAAACGCAAAGCGGCAGTGGCAATGCGGTCCGCATGTGCATTTCAGTCCATTCTAATAATCGCCACCAAGCGCATGTGGCGTTCTCCTGTCCGCATTTTGAAGTTGCACATTGAAGATCTGACCGATGAAGGGCGACGTTACCGTACAGTAAAAAGAAAACATTCTGGGGGTCTGCTTGCGTATGAGCGAGGGAGATGGGTTAACTTCCCATTCTTCAACCTGATACTGTCTGTCGTGGGACCTTTCAAGATAAAAAACGAGGGAGAAGGAAAAAAACAGAAGCCCCTTGTACTCCGTCCAAATATTATCACAGGGTATTCATTTTAACAGGACAACGAATAACATTTTACTGGTATTATAGTAGCTCGCATTAGCATGTATGCAGGGTATTTAGTTTAAGAGTACAGCGAATGGCTTGTTGAAGTTGAAACGGCGAGATCCGTCGAGCGTTTTCTTCCTTCCTTATTTCCCCAGTACGTACTGTTGCCCTCCTTTCCCCTCCTCTCTCTCTCTTCGCTCGCTTGGTTTGACTTTTTCGCATTCGACGCTTCAGTCTCCATTTTCCATCGGACTCCCCGCCTCCGCCCCTCCAGCTCCAGTTTTCTCCCCAATGGCCTCCCGCGCTGCCGCCAAGTCCTCCAAGTGGTTCAGCGACCCATCGGTTCGTTCAAACACACCGTCGCTCGGTATAGTCATCAGTGTGTGCGTGTATGCCTAATGCGCTGTTGCTGTTGTTGTCTGTAGACGTACCCGCTGATCGCGTGCATCACTGCCGGTGCCGTCATGTGTGCGTCCTTTGGCGTGCGTCACTTGGTCGCGAGCCCAGACGTGAAATGGAACCGTGAGGCGCGCAAGAGCAACGAGCTCGCGACCAAGGAGCAGATCAGCTGGATGTCGCACCGTAACACGCTCAAGAACCTGCGCGAAAACCCCGTGAACGTGCTCCACCCCAGCAACAAGTGAGATCAGACAGCAACAGACTCCTCAACACCGGTCAGATTAGACATGAAACGTGTGTGCTGCCGGTATCTGTCTCGAAGGAATAAATACATCTCGTAGCGTTTCGTCAAGTCAAGTCGTCTTCTACAGTCTTTTATGATATGTCAACTCGTCTCAACAAAGGCGCTATTGTGTAGGTGTCCTCCAATCTATGGCGTTAGCTCCATTTCTTCTATATGAGACACATCGAGTGAGCAGCGATGATTTTTGCGTTTGAGCTCGTCACAAAGAAGCAGCCACGCAATGGCGGCACCTACTTCGTCCGTCCATTCAACAGACGCGCTGGTGTGGATCTTTCTGACGAAATTTTTTATCAATTTGCTTCCTGAGAATGAAGCTTACGACAGTGCTCAGACGCCTACTGGCATCCGCCGCTTTACTCGTTCGACTCGTGCGCACTCGGCTCTCGAAACTCCAGTCTCAATTTTCCATTGGACCCGCCATTTCAAATCCCTTTCTTCCCAAGCCTCCAGTCTTCTTCACAATGGCCTCCCGCGCTGCCGCCACGTCCTCCAAGTGGTTCAGCGACCCATCGATTTGTTCAAGATCCTTTTCGACGGTATCACTGCGATGTTGCGTCTGATTGACGTGTTATGCGTTGCCGCTGTTGTTGTCTGTAGACGTACCCGCTGATCGCGTGCATCACTGCCGGTACCGTCATGTGCGCCTCCGTTGGCGTGCGTCACTTGGTCGCGAGCCCAGACGTGAAATGGAACCGTGAGGCGCGCAAGAGCAACGAGCTCGCGACCAAGGAGCAGATCAGCTGGATGTCGCACCGTAACACGCTCAAGAACCTGCGCGAAAACCCCGTGAACGCGCTTCACCCCGTCAGCAAATGAGGGCACAGAAGGAACGCTCCCATTAAAGAACGCAGCACAGGCGTATTGTGAAACAAAAACATAAAATAAAAATGTTCATGCTGGCAGTAGCATACCTGTCTCTATACATCGGTTCGTTGCGCAAGGTTTCGTCATGCCAAGTCGTCTTTCTGGGCACTTTAGAGTTTTAACAAAACGTCTCTTCTCCATGTGTATTCTATGGCGTCAGCTCCATTTCTTCGTAATTGGACACGTCACAAAACAGCTCGCGCAACAGTTTGTGCGTCAGCGCGTGTCCTGGACTCGTCGCGAAGAAGTAGCCGTGCAGCGGCAGTCCGGCGAGCCCAAGGTCGCCAATGCAGTCGAGCATCTTGTGGCGCGTCCATTCGTCCTGCGGGAACCGCAGACCGTCCGGGTTCAGCACATTAATGCTGTGCTGCCCCTCAATGATTGGTTTGCGGAACACGACGGCATTGTCCAGCGAACCCCCGAGTGCGAGTCCGTGCTTCTGCATCCACTCGATCTCTTCCTCGAACGTAAACGTACGCGCTGGTGCAATTTGCGCTCGGAATTGTTGTATGTTTGCCTCTGGATCGGCGCCGAGAATATAGCGACAGAATGTTGTACTGAGTCCTTTATGCGCAAAGTTCACCTGCACCGACAGATTGAGCGTCGGGGAGTGTACTGCATCACCGCCAGCACTAGTCTGGTGGTCGGGCATCGGGAGAAACCACGCAGCTTTGTCCTCCAGCAGTACCTGCACGGGCTTCTTCACTTTATAGTATCGTAAGCAGTGCCTCTCTTGGTCTTGGACGCCCGCATCGTCGATGGCGTCGAGGAACTGGATGCTCGAGCCATCGAGGATCGGGAGCTCGATCCTTGGTTCATCTGGTCGGTCGCGCGTCGCAGCAGCAGAGCCACTCACATCCACATACGCGTTAGTGATCCGTGCTGCAGCCAACGCTGCCATCAAATGCTCAATGGTCGATACACTAACGGAGTGCTTTCCGTCAGCGCTCATTGCGGTCAGCTGTGTGCACAATTGGCTCTTGCGGTCGTCGACGTTCGAGATGTGCGCGCGGATTTCCTGTCGCACTTGCTGCTGATTCTGGGCGCCACATGGAGCGCGGAACACGATACCCGTGTTTGCTGCGGCAGGGTGGACTTGCACAGCAGCGTGCTTCCCGGAGTGCAGACCCACGCCAGCGACGTCGAACGAGCGCTTCAGCGTGCGTTGCCATGTGCACGCCGCCATTATAACTGGGTCGCTGTTTGGCCGTCTGTCGAAAGTGTCAGCGAAGATAGGAGGCATTTCATTTGCTGAAATCAACCACCTCCCACTATCTCATTGGCTAAAAATAAATAGTTTTAAGTCAATACAAATTTTTATAAAGGAATGTAGTGCAACTTAGTTGTTGTTTGTCTACTGAATTGTGTTATATAAGTTTATCCTGTTTGCTACCGGTATTTTGCCGGTTCAGTTCGTAAAAAAGGGCCCATCGTAAAAACCCCTAGTTTTCCCTCTTTTTCCTTCCTGTTTTTACGTGAGGGGGAACTTTAGACTACAAGTGCGCATCCACCCGTGCGACCATCACTCCGCACGCGTGACTTCCTTCGTTAATGGGAGGCGATTATTTGCGCGCATTCGGAGAAGAAGGAAGAGGCAACGACGTGCGCGTTCGTTCCCTGCGTCTTTGGTTCGAGTGTCTTTGGCTCGAGTGCGGAAGCGTCAACGCGATACGCTGCGCTTGAGGAAGTGTGTCTCTTGCTCGCGTTCTTTAGTCATTAGAAGCGGGAAGGAGGGAAGACCACAAAAGCGCCGGTGTGTGCGCGATCCAACGTCGACTTGCTTTTTTTTTCTTCCACCGAATTTTTGAACGCTTTGTGGTGAAGGAAGCAATAGACGAACGAGGCGGGGAGAAGGCGAATTTTTTAAGCGAAGATGTTTAACCGCTTTTTCAAGAACAAGGACGACGGCGCTTCGAAAGCAGGGCCGCCGGGCCATCGCAGCTCGCAGCCTGGTCAGGGAGGAGGGCCAAATGGCGGAGGCGACGATCTCACGGGTGGAGGGTTCTTCAACTTGCCTCCCCCTGTTGCGAAACCCTATGGAGCGCCGAGCCCCGCGAAGGCTATTGGAGGCGGACAGCCGATCGTTGTTCCAGGCAGTGGGGCGCCGCCTGGGCCATCAACGTACACGCGACCGGGACAGCTGCCAGGATACCAGCAGCCATCGTATGGAAACAGCAACTACGACGCGTCAAGTGCAAATGGATCTTCGTCTGCTACGTCTGCGGGTGGTGCCGTGGATATGTTCGGTGGCATGTCGCTGAAAAATCCTCCAATGGCTGCCGGCAGCACTGGTGGCTACCCTTCGACACATCAACAGCAAAGCTATGGTGGTGCTAGTAGCGCGCATCCTCCGTACGGCGGTGGTGTCGCTATTCCACAATCCGCTGCGTCAGCTCCTCAACCAACTGGCGGCAGTTTGTTCAGCGGCTTGGATTTGGCATCGGGCTCGGGATTATCCACCTCGCACGAAGAGCATCCAGGCGGAATGATGGAGCGACGAAAGTCTGCGACGCGTACTGCTGGTTCGTTTAACTACTTGAACGTGGCTGCATCTTCCGCGGTGACTGAGCCGAGTAGCAGTTCTATGCAGTACCAGTCACGCAGCGCAAGCATGAGTAGCACAGCTCCCCGACAAGCCACCAAGGTTGTCAAGAAGAAGAAGAAAACGTTTCGCCCAGGATTTGGACGTCAGCTTTCGGATGACTCGATTGCAGCACTTCAGCGCGGTGACTTGAAGGAAGAAGATCTTATGGCGGGAACGGATGATCCCGGATCGTCTGAGACGTCGGCCAGCAGCTCACGCCCTGCCACTAATCCAACCGATTTGGCGCACCTACTTCCTCCAGTAGGGGCAGGATCTGTCTTGTCTGGCTTGACGGTACATAAGAGTGCAGCGTCGATAACTACTGGTGGAACTGGTGGTGGCAGTGTCCTCGCAGGTCTCACTGTCCACTCATCTGCTGCTTCCCCGCAGAATCCACCAGCATCTCCAAAAGCAGAGCCGACGAATGGTGTTCTCGCTGGGCTGACTGTCCGAACCAAGTCAAGCTCCAGCTTAACCAAAGCGAGTTCTAAGTCGGATGTCTCTACTTCTGTGGTAGTGGAAGAGCCAGCTCCGAGTCTTGCTGCGGAAGAAAAGGTACCTCCAGCTACTGCTGCACCACCAACTCCTGAAGAGAGACTCCTCAATACTTTGCGAGACTTCCATGCGAGTGCTGTCAGCTTCCGTGAAAACGTTTTGAAGCAGAATGAAGACGAGAACCGCATCCTCGAGCGCAAAATTCAACTGGCTAATCAACTTACGCAATATGAAATCGATTTGCGCGACGTCGAAGCCCAACAACACCATGCTTGTGAGGTGGAAGATTTTGAACATGCCGATGCGCTCAATGCAACGATTAACAGTGTTCGACATTGCATTACTTTAACTGAGAGTGATGTCCGCAAGGTTGATAGTGAGCTTTCCGCGTTCGTCAAGTCGAAAGAAAAAGCGTTTGCCAACCAGTTGAGAAGTACACGAGGGACACTTCGTGAGCTCGAGAAATTCCGTGATGACCAAGAAGCCGAGCGAGTGAACCTGCGCAATGAGTTTAAGGAATATGAAGTGAAGGAGACTGAACAGTTGCAATTTGAGGCTGAGCGCATTGACACTGAAATGCACCATGTATCAGTAAATCTGGAGCACCTAGCAGCCGAAAAGTCTGAGATTGAATCGACCATCGAGGAGCAGTGCAAAGACGAGTTTGTGGTGCAGGCTCAACTTTTGGAAGAAAAATACGCTGTGGAAGAAGAAGTTCGTGAACTGGAACGGAAACTCAAGCTCAAGCTCGAGCGTGTCCGCGAGATTCAAGAATCGATCAACAAGGCCGAGAAAGAAATCGATTTGGTACGAAACCGCTACTCCCGCCAGCTTAAACGTATTGCCGATCGCGAGTCTGGTATCTTGAAAACGAAACAGGAAGTTGAGACCGACATAGAGCAACTGAAGCACCAAAAGAAAGAGTTCCACGAGAAAATCAACGAGTATGAAACGAATATCTCGACGTTCGGTAAGCGCATCCTTGTTGTGCGCAAGGAAATGCGCGCGGCAGCGCTTCTGGCTAGTGTCCTAGAGGTCCAGGAAACTCGTCGTGAGCAATCCATTGTTCGGAAGAAGCAGCAGACAGCTGAGCTGAGCTCACTTTCTGATGCTGCAGCCATTGCTGAACAAAGTTTTGTGATGCTACGCAAACAACATGACGAACTAGAGAAGTCGCTGTCGATTCATCGAAATGCTATTGCTTCTGCTGAATCTATGATTCCGCGACTGGAGCAAGAGAAGAAGACGGCTGCTGCTCAGCGAAACTTCAAAGATGCAGCTCGTATTTCGAAAGACATCAAGGCATTGGAGAAAGATCGATCTACAGCAGAGGAGATGGTCGAGGTTGTGGAAATGGAGCTGCAGGATCTGAAAGAACGAATTGACAAGCGTGAAGTGGAGTACGAGGAGAAAAAAGACGAACTGAAGAGGGTGGAGAAGCAGTTGGAATTGACAACGTTACAAGAGCTGTGGAAGGAAGCGAAGCATTTGCGAGTGGCGATTCGAAAAATGGAAAAGTTTAAGAGTGAGGGTGCTGCTGCAGATGATGGAATTGACTTCCGTTCCTCCGCGATTTTGCTTGTTCAGGCTGAATACGAAGCGTGCATGATTTCAGTGGAAGCTTTGGAATCGAAGTACGGTGTGACTGATCCAAACCAAGACCAAGAAGATGACATTGATGATGACGACGATGAGGATGACGAAATAATTGATGATGATGTGGATGCGGTGCGAGAATCCGTGGGAATTGCACACATCGGTACTTCTTATGGATCCGCAGAAGCAGGTGATAGTGGCGAAGCTGACGTGGAAACGATTGGAGATGGAACTATGGCTCTTGAAGATATCGCGTCGAAACTTTCCGAGCTCGAGGCTATGATCGAGAAGGCGACGGAAAATGAGGAATATGAGCTGGCAGCTCGTCTAGATGAGAAAATTGAAGTCCTCAAGCGCCGCCAGCGCTCTATCATTGCGCTGGCGTCTCGCGACGCTTCAGCCGATACTTCTCAAGAGAACGAAGACGAGAATGAGGATGATGATGAAGAAGAGCGTTACCAGGAAGCTGAAGAATACGAACCTAGTCACACCCCTCATGAATCCCACAACGAGCCAACCTCGACTACGCATGCCGGCCAAAGTTACGAAAAACTGGTTCAAGATTTGGAAGCTCTTCGTGAACGCATTGTGCAGGTGGAAGATGAAATCGATTACGCAACAGAGCATGAGGAGTATGAAACAGCGGCAACTTTCGACGAGGAGCTACAGAGTTTGAGAGGCGAAGAAGAAGAAATCCAACGATTACTTCAAGCTTATAAACCTACTGAGACTGATGTCTCAGACCGCAGCACCACTTCGATTCAAGAAGAAAAGCAAGGCAGTCTTTTCAGTGGACTTGGTGTGACGCAACCGTCAATCGAAAAAGACATCAACGCGTCAACTGCCTCCTCGAGTATTTTTGGTGGCTTAGAAGTGAATTCTCCACAGAATGTACCTGTGGATGCCACCAACCCTGTCGTGACTGAAGGATCCCTGTTTGGGGGGCTTCAACTCAGTGGTGGGGCAGCATCTCCAGAGAAGCTGTCGAGGCCTCCAAATCCAATTGAAGATACTGCGGTTACTGAAGAAGTAACTGCCCACCATTCTCCAAGTGGACTCGCAATTGACTCACCTACGTCATACTCGAATACGGAGGATTCGTTTTTCGGGGGACTTCACGTTGATGGAACTACTGAAGCGTCCGTGCCTGAAGCGTCCACTTCGATGTTTGGAGGCCTCGAGATGAACTCGACCGCCTCGCAAGAAGGCAGTGGATCAGTCTTCAGCGGACTAACTCTGAGTCAATCCGTGCCAACGCACGGTACGAACGAGGACGATGAAGCAGTTGAAGACGTGCAATCCAAGTCTATTCACTCCGAGGAGACCAGCAATGCGATGTTTACCGGTCTGCGAGTAAGCATTACAAGCGCTACAGGCAGTGAAGTTCAGTCACGCACCGGTTCGTCTTCCAGTTTGATTGAAGACGAGCATTCCACGGATTCCCCGATGACAATTCACGAGCTCTCGGAGCACAGTCTTGTATCAGACGAGGAGACCACGATTTCTGTTCCAGGAATCGTCAACCATGAGTCGTCTTTCACCGATATCTCGTTCACGTCAACGTCCGTCTCGACCACTGCATCGACAACAACGACAACGACGACAACGACGACAATCAATGATAGCTTGTTTGGCGGCCTTTCCCTCATAGGTCCATCTGCCGTGTCGTCGGTCTCCACAACGTCTGAGGTGCACGGGACTGCGGCGGAAAACGACGGCAAAACCTATGACGACGTCAAGCAAGAGTTGTAACTATGACGGAGGCCGCGGTGGTGGAGAGAAAATATGTGTGCGAGTGAGATATGTATGAATGACCTTGTGTACATGCTATCCTGGTGTGTACCTTCACTAGCGGTCTTATATGGATGGGCAGCGGCACAGCATCTGCGAAAGAGAAATGAACAGAAGAAAACAATAAAGACGATGTGAGCGCAACTAAAGACCAGGGCATGTTCAGTTTGTAACAAGAAGAAAAGCGCAGCACGAAGAAACAAGAAGCGAATGGTAAATGGGAGCTTTTCTTTCTTCCTACATTGTTGACATTCTAATTACGCCAAGCCCCACGAATATGCGCAATAACACTGATCTGACACGCTTGTACATTCTAACATCAATCACTAACAACTATTGGACTCTCTGATTACCTTCTTCCGTGCGGCTGCTGCTCGAGCATAAAGACTTTGAACCGCTTGCTGTTTAAGAAGCAGTCGACGGCCTACGCGATTTCTCGCTCTTCGCTGCTTTCTTCACCTGCGCCGACTGGATTTCTTCTTGGGAACCCAACATTGCGCTCCAGCACTTTCTTCATGTACTTGGACATTTTCTCCATGGTGACGTCGTTTGACGCATAGTAATCCTCTGGGACCGCGAGGTCTTCGATTTCCGTGAGCGCGAGGTCGTCTTCTGCAAGAATCGGCGGAAACTCTTCTTCCGGGACATTGGTCAAATCAGAATTGTCGCTCAACGACTTGGCTTTCTGCGACTGCTGGTACTTGTCGTCTGCCATGGTGAACACGCAGTAGCTCACACGCCGCACACAGCTCACACACACGCGGCGACGATCGATCATCCCCAGCACTTTTTCGATATCTTCGACCTTGGAGCACTTGCGGCACGTGTACTGGCCGCAAAGGTAGCAGAAATGCTTTTTCCGGAGCACGCTGAACGGGAGATGGCATGACGCGCAGCACGCGGTCTGCAAGAGTGCGACTTCACTGGGAGCCACCATGGGGTAAAATCCAAGTCGCCGCCGCAGCACAATCGATTCCAGCTTGCACAACTTCATGGCCATCTCGCGCAGCAGCTGAACCACCGACGGGATAAGCTTTGAGTGCTTCACGGTATCTGGATTCTTGTGGCTCGCGTAGAAAAACAACCGCGTAAACTTCTCCTCCGAGTCCTCTTGAAGCACGTACCCAGCGAGAAGTCCACGCAGCCCACGCATATGGCGTTGGCTTTCATGGGCTTCGAGAGGCGACGTGCGCTCGCTCTCGTCGTCATGCGCGTCCATGGTCTGCAGCACGCGGGTCACGGATTTCGCATCGAACTTCTCCTCAACGTAGTCGACAAACGACATGTTTTGCTGCCGCCACATCAAATGGTGCCTCATGAGCAGCGACACGGCATTCACGGCGAGTTTGCTCGACGACGACATTGCACTTGGATGCGGAACATGAAATTTGCTCGGATCCAGAGGGTGGCTCGATCGTCGCATCTTGCTGCTGCTTCGACCTGCCCACGACGATCTTCGGTACGGCGCGCAGTCGACACTGCGCACGTTGAGTCCATACACGTAGAGTTCGCCAAAGAGCATGACCATGCTGCGGTGAAAATCAGAGCTTGTCTCGGACGAAAACACGCTCATGATCTCGTGGAGCGAGCAGGGCAGATTGAGTTTCGCGACGACACTGTACTGGTCCTTCGCCTTGGTCCTGGACTCGAACACGTGGCAGTCCTGACCGGCAAACACGAGCGGTTTCCACTTCCCGACCATGACCTGCCGCTTGGCCGCACTCTCGACTTTTTTCTTGGCTGCGCGCGCCATCTCAAAGAGCGCGCTATCGTCATAAAGCAACGATGAGTTCGAGTACGACGATGCCAGTAGGATATCATGCTCGAGCGCCGCAGCAGCCTCGGGGTTCATCGGTACAGGCACGTAGCACGACGGCAGCGGCATGGTCTTACTGACACCAGTGGGCGACGACAACGACGAAAACGACACGCGCTTGCCGCCCGCTGTGCTCAGAAAACTCGACGTGAGGCTGTTGCTGCGGCTGCTGCCCATCAACAGCGAGTCCGAAAAGTACCGTTTGGCGAATTTGCCGCGCGAAAGCACGTGCGCCGAGGCTTCAGGCCAGCGCGATTTGGACTTTGACGACTGGGATCGCGGCCTGCGCTTCCTGCTGCGTGGGTTCGCGGAGTCTGTAGGATGACCGTGATGATAATGATGGCTGCTGTTGCTCCCTGTCGAGTTGAACATGTTGTCCCGTGACGAGTAGTACGATCCGGAGAAGACCGTCGAGTCGCGGCCATACTGGCTGGTGCTGATGAGGTCGCTCCTAGAGAACGAACTCTCGAGCTCACTGTCGCTCATGCGCTGTAATGAAGACGCGACCGACAACGGCATCCTCGAGCCTCGTCGATGGCGTGCGAAAATGGTACCTGCGCTGCGGGTCGCGGTCGGCGTCCTCTTCTTCGACGGCTGCCGTCGCACTCGAACAGTTGAAGAGAGAGATGCTGGCGGAGGAAGGCGAGTCAGCGGAGCGTTCCTGAAAGCTGACGGAGCCTTCCGCTTCTCTGCAGCAACGTGACCAGCAACAGCGAGAGGAGGAGGAGCAGTAGCGGCAGCACCTTCCACAGAAGATCTGCTGCTGCTCTTGGTGGATGGAAAGGGACCATCATCAGGCAGAGGTAGTACCGTACCAATCGGCGAAGCAGATGCCATGGAAGAAAAGCCATCGAGCGGTGGCTGCATGGCGTCGCGCCTTCGGACTCGCGGGGCTCTGGTGTCACGCGTGGGCATGACGTTGGCGTTCCGAAAGCCGCGACGACTTCAAACTTTGGCGAATGGCGCGGGCGATATGAGAACCCCGAGAGAGCGCGAGGAAAGGCCCACGCACACGCAGGCGGGTGGGAACGTTGTGGGCGTCGCCCAAAAAGTGGGACCGCTTCCCCAGAAAACGCGACTCGATGCCATGCCTGCCGCCAAGGCATGTTCTTCGATGGGGATGAGATCGCGGTGTGAACTGTATAAATAGATATCCCGACGAAAAGGATTCAGCTGGTTCAATTTCAAGTGGCTCTGCTAATAAATGTAAACACCTGTGAGAATACATATTTGACGCGAAATGCCATGGGTCAAATTACTTTCCGAGAGTCTCGGATGATGGGTCTGTCCTGTACGAGGGGGTGAGTTGAGCCAAAGAGAGAGAGATGTGAGAGATTTGGCTGAGAGACTCGAGTGCGGTCGGCCATACAGCTTTGATATCCGAAGCCTCGAGTTATTTCAAAATTTCAAAGATATGTGCCAAAAAAGAACTCGATCATGCGTTTCTGGAGTTAAATGTGGCTGGCAACTTGCCAGCCATTCGTTCCATTTTATGATGGGCATTTATATGGATTTTCCTAACTACAATACCGTATTTACACCTATGTGAAATGAGAAATAAAGAAAAGAGGTCCATAAATACAACGAACATGTGGCTTTATTTCTGGTACTATAGGGCATACTTTAAGGGTCGCTTGAACGACCTACTCCTAATGGAGTTTGGCAAAACTCAAGTTGATTCTTCGAAATATCAATTGATTCTCTGAGGATATCAACTTGCTCTGCTAAAACCTAATAACGAAAGTGGTGCCTCTGTGTGGCAGAGAGTGATTTGTTTTTCGCGCCGTCGCAAGTATCTAACTTCAACGGCATTGGAAAAACAATCGACGCGTACAGAGATGCTTTAAGCTGAATCAAGAACCCGCAACGAGATAAAAACTTCCCAGGTGAGATTTGATGACATGTGTCATTAATCTTGACGATGGGATACAGTGATTCTGTAATATGGAATGCGTGAAATAAGGGCGGAGCTTCTGAAACTTGAAAAAACATCAGATCCGAATGGAGTTTGGTTATTCTTACACCATTCGAGCTCAATCATCAATAGTTGAAAGCCGTGCTCGAGGGGCTGCTACCAAAAACCTAATTTTTTCGACTTGGCACCGTCCAGCACGAAGTCCCCAAAATAGCATTATCTACCGACAAGTGAACTATCTCAAGCCTATAGGTCTAATCTAAATAACTATTTCTTACTTGTGTAACTTTGCAATAAACATTCCGTAAATTTATCTATACAAGCGTGCATAATCAGCTATTTACGGTTTTTCTAAAAAAGACCATTTCTCTTTTGCAATGGTCGGGTGATGGGTGGACAGGACTGCTGTTGAAGTTCCATCAGAAAGTCTGACCGATCCGATTGCTGCTTGGCCTTCCTGCTTAGAGTACGAATGCTGCACATTGAGCGTCATCGGCAGTCCCATGCACTCAATTCACAGAATCGTAGGCTTTTTGCATCCCTTTCGTCTGCACTTCAAGAGCATACAGGACACCACAATCGCAAGCTCTCTGCCGGAGCGATGGATGGCACCATGGAAATGCTGTAGCTTTTACTAATCCAAATATGTTACGTTGGCAGAGAGCAGTCTGTAGGGATGTTGAAGCTGGTGCTTGTGGCGCAGTGCGTGCAATACTTGGAGAGCTATTATACCTCTGGAGTACATCTTGTGCTTTTCAGAAACACAAGTTCGCTATTTACAGCAGCAGTTCTTTCTCATTGATCTTCAGAGATCAGTTCTCTTTCGTGAGCAGCCTTTGCACTCATCTTGTAGGGCAAAAAGCAGCAAATATCTCAGCATTTACCTGTGGCAGCGCCGATCATGGACCACTAAGAAATCAATGCTGACTTTAAAACTGATGCAGAAGTTTGAAGAGAAAAAAAGTGAGGTAAGCTTTAGTTTATCGAAGCACATGCGCTTTCCAGTAGTCGATGCACTCACATGTCACCAGAAATGGACTATTGGATGTCCCAATGGCAACGGTTTAAGCTATTCAACTAAGCATCGCGCTGTTGGTTCTCTGGGTGAACCGCGTTCATGGGGTTGTCGCTCATGTTGCGCAGCTTCTTGCGGTGCGCCATCCAGCTTGCCGTCTGCTCCACGGTAACTGCTTCCTGGCTTCGGCGGGCTGAAGGACTCCATTTCACATCTGGATTCACAGTCACTTGACGCACCGTGAATGTTAGGAACATCACGGCACCAAACCCCATGCACGCCATCACTGGATACGTCTACATGCACAAATGGTCCTATAAGCCTCAGAAGCACCACAAAGTATATTTTATCTGATCCACATTACCGATGGATCGCTGAGCCACTTGAGTGCTTTAACACTTGACCGAGATGCCATTGCTGTAGGGCTTGAAGCTTTCGGAGGGGGGAGGATCTGAAGCGCGCGTTGAAAATGGGGGAATGCAAAGCAGTGAAGGCTTTGACGACCGAGTAAGTGGGCTGGTAGGGTCTACAATAGAACGAACAAGTCTATTTTTCCGGCCTCTTTCTCAAGGTATGCTTCGTTCGATGTCACGCATCGTAAACATGATGATTGGTTTCCGTATAACCTACGGCCTGTGAAACTCCAGAGACGCTAGTATCAGCATTAATGGGTAATACTGCGTGGAAATTGTTACTTTTCAGTTTATTACAAAGGTGCGGCAACGCACGACGAGCTGAAGAGGGACTAGAGCGCGGTGAACGCATCGATTGGAACTCATTTGCCAACTTAACAGTACATAGCTGTTATGATAATGGCGAGCAGTGTTACATGCCTCTGGAGGTTCTGGTTGAGCCACTTACTTGCATGACGCCAGATAGAGTATCAATGAAGCAACTTGTTGAAGTGAAATTACCAAAAAGTCCTTTCCTCAGGTTTCTCACTTCATAGTTGAGCTGGGTTTTCTTCGTGACAACCTTTAAGCTTTTTGTTGATTCTCTGGGTGGATCGCGTTCATGGGATTATCGCTGGAGTTGCGCATGGCCTTGCGGTGCGCCATCCATCGCTCCGTTTCCTCTGTGGTTGCGATCTCTCGGGTTCGGCGCGCTGAAGGTCTCCACTTCACGTCTGGGTTCGACGTCACTTGACGCACTGAGAATGTGAGAAACATCAAAGCCCCGGTCCCCATGATTGCGATCACTGGGTACGTCTGGCAATTAATCCGAAAGCACACAACGTCTCGGTCAGTCTCGTGGTCATTGCCGCCGCTACCACTGCAGCAGAAGCCCGAGTCGTCACGTACCGATGGGTCGTTCAACCACTTGAACGATTTGGCGGTAGCACGGGAGGCCATTGTGGAATTTTGGGAAATGTAGGGGAAGTGAGACGTGGAGTGGAAATTGCACAATGCAAAGCAAAATGAACGGTGCAGGGGCTCATTAAGTGATAGTGCCTAGTATCCACGCACGCGACTCCTCTAGTAGACTGCTGGTATCATTGCCAAAGGCGTCGTAAACATGGGCCAGGTGTAGCACCCAGTACCCTGCTATTGCTAGGCGAATCGCTGAGATTTGCTTGTACTGGGCCGACTTCTTCCAACACCTATCGGATGCCTTCTGAGCCGAAAGGTGCGACAACGTCACTTGGGGCGGGCGAAACACGCTTTCAAGGCAAAGTGCATCGGCGGAATGCTGCTGGTTTGTTTGCGCTGTCCCACTTGCAACAGCGGAACCTTGGTGTGCAGTTGAACCTTCGTATATGCATACGCACTCAACTTTGTGTTTGCTACATTTCATTTGTAAACGAATCAAAGAGTATACAGTGGGCATACATGGGTATTACAGTATCATTGCCCAACATGTAAACAACTTCACATGAAAGAAATACGTTGCATAATGAGCAAATTGCCATAGAAAATAACAGCGAGCGTATACTAGCAAAGCAAGCATATCCCCGTTCCCCGACCATACGGACAATAATAACCCGAATGGCAAATTAGTCATAGTGGAAGAAAAGCTGGCAGCGTCTGATTATACCAACAGAACCGATAGAAAAAGTAATGAAATCTGTAATCTAGTTAGGCATCCCGAAGTAGTGGCGCATCAGGCTGTCCGAGACAGTCGTTGACGGCAGAAAAATGCCAATCAACGGGATGGAATAAATCTCTAAAGACGAGTCTTCTCGGGGCATTTCGCAACCCAATTTTCAACAGCGTTTAGCGTAATGCTAATCGCTATAAACACGATGCATTGGAGCTTTGTGCTCTGATGATACACTATACAAATCAACGATAAGCTTACCACACTGTGTATGACACTGTAATCGACAGATATTCGATGCCTTTGAATCCCACAGGCTTATGCATATACAGAGTTTTTCAGTACAACCATACTAGTAGGATCGATCCGAAATGATGGGTAAGCGTGTGCTGTTGAATGGCCACTCATGGTGGCCCAACATGTGCCTGACCACGTTGAGTTAGTTGCCTGACTGCCCTAACGAGGTTGAATGGCCTGCCTGCCTGACTAGGAAAGCGTGTAAAAAAGGGCACACCATACGCCACACTTGTGTGGCAGGCGCCAGATTCTGGCCATGCCATCGAGTTCGGCTCGGCTTTTTCAGTCTCGAGTATGAAGCCTGTTGAAGTTGGTTATTATAAGGTTTGGTGGGCACGGAGGCCGCAAAGAGATACGCGCGCGGATCCATATCGGGTCGGTGAAGCATCTTCGCTTTGTATGCGGACCCACTGCCATGTGTTTCAACATTGAGGCACATTTACTGCACGATGAACAGCTATTGTAGCTCGCTGATGAAGTTCCAGGTTGGACCTCGTATCCGATGTGCTCTATATCCATCCGCCTGAAGCAGCTGCATGCATTGCGCATCTGCCAAGGCGAGAGTCCATCCGAAAGCTGTTTGGTTTATCTTGCTGGCATTTTAGAATCTACCACCGACCAAACAGGGCATAATAATCATCTATTACTTCAAACTGCGGCACCCTTCCTTACATCCGAAAAGCTACGCTATGCATTTCTTACTACTAAATGCGGGTGCGCGAAACAGGCTTCCGGTGGCTGACAAGCGAGCGTCGCAATGGCCAAAGGCGCTTAGAAACCGCCCATGCCACCCATGCCACCCATGCCGCCCATGCCGCCCATTGGAGGCATCGCGCCGGCGCCGGCCTCTTCTGGCAGGTCCGCGATCAGCGCCTCGGCAGTCATCATCAGCGACGCCACGCTCGACGCGTCGACGAGCCCCGTGCGCACGACCTTAGTTGGGTCAATAATGCCTTCCTGCACCATGTCGACGTACTGCGCGGTCTGCGCGTTGAAGCCGAAGAATGGCGATTCGTTCTCGAGCAGCTTGCCGACCACAACGGCGCCTTCCTCGCCGGCGTTCTTGGCGATCTGCGTCACTGGCGCACGGCACGCGCGCTCAATGATCTGCACACCGACCTTCTGGTCCAAGTTGGCGCACTGGTCATAGAGCGATGGGAGCGTGCGCGCACCCCAGAGGAGCGCACAGCCACCACCTGGCACAATACCTTCGGCGACAGCGGCACGCGTCGCGTTCAACGCATCGACGACGCGGTCCTTCTTCTCGCCGACTTCGACTTCGCTCGCGCCACCGACCTTGATGACCGCGACACCGCCGCTAAGCTTCGCGAGACGTTCCTGGAGCTTCTCCTTCTCGTATTCCGAAGCAGTCGATTCAATCGACGCACGCAGCAAGTTGGCGCGCTCCTCGACCAACTCAGGGAGACCCGCACCGTCCAACATGAGCGTGTCGTCCTTGGTCACGGTCACCTTCTTGGCCGAACCGAGCATGTCTGGGGTCGTGGTCTCGAGGCGGTGGCCGAGGTCTTCCGAGATCACGGTCGCACCCGTGAGCACGGCCATGTCCTGGAGTGAGGCCTTGCGGTTGTCACCGAAGCCTGGCGCCTTGACGGCGCACACCTTGACGCCACCGCGGATCTTGTTGATCACAAGCGCCGCGAGCGCCTCGCTCTCAACGTCCTCGGCGATGATCAAGAGTGGGCGTTGCTGCTTGACGACGGTCTCCAGCACTGGGATGATCGACTGCAGCGACGACACCTTCTTCTCGACAAGCAAGATGAACGGGTTCTCCATCTCGCACGTCTGCGTCTTGTTGTCGGTCACAAAGTATGGCGAGATGAAGCCGCGGTCGAACTTCATGCCCTCGACGACCTCCAATTCGTTGTAGAGCGTCTTGCCGTCTTGCACCGTGATCACGCCTTCCTTGCCGACGCGCTCCATGGCGTCCGAGATCAACTGGCCGATCTCGACTTCGCTGTTGGCCGAGATTGTGGCAACCTGCGCGACCTTCTGCTTGTCGTCAATGTCTTGCGAGAGCTTGGCGAGCTCCTCGACCACGTGGTCCACAGCCATCTGGATGCCGCGACGCAGGTCCGTTGGATTCATGCCGGCAGCAACCGACTTGCAGCCTTCGCTGAAGATCGCGCGCGTCAACACGGTGGCCGACGTGGTGCCGTCACCGGCGGCGTCGTTCGTGTTGTTGGCGACCTGGCGCAGCAGCTGCGCGCCCATGTTCTCGAACTTGTCCTTGAAGTCGATGTTCTTGGCGACCGTGACGCCGTCCTTGGTGATCTTGGGCGCGCCGAACGCCTGGTCGATCACCACGTTGCGGCCCTTGGGGCCCATGGTCACCTGCACGGCGTTGGCCAGCTGGTCGGCGCCCTTGAGCATCGCGGCGCGGCCCTCGACGCCGAAGCGGATCTCCTTGCCCGAGGCGAAGAAGCGCTTGCTGCCGGGAGCAGCGGCGGCGCGCGACGCCTTCTTCAGCGAGACAGCGAGCGTGGGGTTCATTGTAGAGCGGAGCGGGTCTAGTGGTCTGAGCGGCGCAGATTTCTAAATGCGCTCTCCTCCACCGCACAAATGATACCGAGCGTCTTAAGTTGCAGCAACGGACACGCTTCGGTTTTTTTTTATTGTTGAGGATGTTTCGGTAATATTACGCATCACAAAACCTATCCCTGTCCCGAATGTCCCGAAAGATGGCTATTGACATACAAAGTTCAAGTGAAACGCAAATGCACCGATCGCATTCGCGGCCAATCGTTTTGTTTGGATGTATACGTTCTAGAATGTTTGCGTCGGCAACACAAAGCGTAACGATGGAACCTGGCTTTACTAATTTTATTGAGTACGAACATTACGATGTAAAGCATACAAATTGTGTCTAAATACACTATATTTAAGGACCATTTGCTGGCTGACCGAGTGCAGAGATTCAACCTGCAAGTCGGACTTAGGCGGACGCCCCGATGTTTGCGTGCCGGTAATTTATGCGGTTTCAGAGGAGATCGGATAATTTATGCCGTTTTCCGGTACCCTTGCATGACTTGAGCCTCATCATCATCTGTTCACCTAACAAATCTCGCGCCTTCCTTTCGCTTGTCTTCCGAAGGTGCTGGCGCTTCTAGAAGCAGCCGAGTAGCAGCAACTTCCCCGTCAACCTCATGCTGTCACGGTGGCTCCTTTTTCTAGCCTGTGCAGTCCAATTCGGTGATGCGAACGAGAGAGAGCTCAACGTGGGAGTGACACATTTGGAGATGCGCATCAAGTTGCTTTCGCGCCGATGACACTGTGAGCATTGATTGGGCTTACACTATGGAAGACGCCAGGCATTGCTTGAGTGAGTTTCTGGGACTCTTCTGTTCACCAATGACAGCACTGCAAGACACTCGCACAGTGCCACCAAATGGGAGCTTTTGCTCGTTCTCGCGTTCGTCCAAGTTAAGTTGCAGCTCTAGACGTGGAATTACAAAGGGTCTGTCCCTCGAAAAGGTAAGGCCGCCAGCAACATCCTCTTCTTGCCCAACTTTCAACTGTTTTCTTATTCCTCATTATAATCTTTTCTGTTATTGACCTTATCACGTGTACACAGGCTTTGGTGCATCAGCCTGGAGCAGAAACTGTGTCGGCGACGCTACGACGAACTCAGGCGAGAGCAGGCCGAGCTCGGTTAACTGCACTTTGCCTGTCGAGTAAATGTACGACGGCGAATGACGCAGCTGTCGGTGGTAGAGCGCACCGCAGCCGAGCGCGATCACGTTGAGCGCCACGCTGAGCTTGGACTTGGTGAACTCGTTGATCATGACAAACGAGCCGATGCAGAACGGGACGACCATCATCGCAAAGAGGCCGCGGTCCGACAAGCTCACTTTGTACGGGCGCTCCAGGTCGGGGGCTTTGAAGCGCAGGCGCACAACAGCGCAGAGCTCAGTCACGCACGCAAGTGACGAGAGGAAGTTGTCGACGCCCAGGATCACGTTGAAGTCGAACATCGCCATGAACATAATGATCGAGTAGCAGAGCAAAATGGCGCGACGAGGAACTCCGTTGGACGCCGTTCGTCTGCAGAAGTTAAGACACAGAGTTAAAGATGAGACCAGGTGTGAGCTTTTACCCTACTGTGCAAGTGTCAACATGTGGTGGACAAGGTCCGCAGACAGCTATGCAGACAACCAACGTACTCGATGAAATAGGACGGCGCGAGGCCAAGATCGGCCATGCCGGCCAGCTGAAAGCCGTTCTTGGTCATCTTGGCGATGTACACGCCGAGGTTGCCAAGGATCGCGCACACGAGGAACCAGGATCGCAGACTCGGGCCAGAGATTTGCTCGGCGATGATCGGGTAAAAGCCGTCAGCCCAGAGCTCGTAATGCGGTTTGTCGACGCCCGAGGCCGCGAAAAACGGGATCGAGTACGTGAGCGCGACGAGAAACACCGTGAGCATCATGGCGCGCGGGTACGTCTTGCGCGGGGAGTCGATCTCGCTCGCGTACGCGCCTGCGGCATCGAAGCCGCTGTAGCTCCAGTACAACACGCTCACGAGTTGGCTCCACTTGGGCTCGTCTCGCACGACGAGCCAGTTGGTTGGATCGATCTGCGGCACGCTGACGAGCACGAGCACGATGAACGGGAAGATCATCGCGATGCCGAGCACGAGAAGGAAACGACCGACGGCGTCGATGCTGTAGATCGTCGGCAGCATGAACGCCGTCGCGACGATGCACCGGACAATGTACATCCACAGCGGCACCAGGAACGTCTTGACGGTCCCCCTATCGGGTCCCACCAGCACGGCGAACACGGAATCGACCATGAGGCACGGGTAAATCGCATTATCAATGACGCCAGCAACCCAGGACCAGTAGCCGACGTAGAACCCCATCGGACGACCGAACGCCTTGCCGACCCACGTGCAGAAGCTCGAGTCCGTTGGGAACGCCGAAAAGAGTTCTGCAAACGAAAGCGCGAGCGGGAGGCACCAGATAAACGGGAAGACGAGCGTCGCGAGGATGCCGACGAGCGGGCCACACGAGGCCACGATCGGCTCCGACCCCCACGGCCCGCCACTTACATTGAAGTACGTGATCAGCGCGAGACTCACGACGCCAAGCTTGGGTCGAGCACCACCCATGTGCTCTAACTAACTACGGACCTGCTAGCTTTGGGGGAGAGGGGGCAAGCGGCACAAGCCAAAGGGCACACGTGAAACGAGTCTCTGGTCGTTGGGGGGCGTTGGGGAGCTTGGTACCAGCCGGTTAGATGGGGAGGGGGGAGGTCTCGGAAGAACAAAACAAAGCGCCAATTATAGGCGACTCTTTCTCAGAGTGTATCTTTTTACAAGGAGAACTAAAGCGAAACCTCCCAATGACATTGTTGTCAGGAAGCACGACGACGCGCTGTTGGGCAAGACTGGGGTCCAAGTCTACTCACAGACGTCATCTTGTTCTTCCAGCATGCTCCAAAGCATCGATCTCTTTGACAAGTACGAGGTGGCCCCAAGCAGCAATGACTTTATATATATATCATGCAAAACAGCTAAAACACTGCACCACACACAGCAAAGCTGGTGCAGCTTGCCACGATGCGAATTCATTTGCTTATTTTCTCTTCTTCTATTCCGTTTCTGGGGATGCCCACACCAAACTTGTCACGAATCACAACGTCCCCTATTTTCTTTTGGTTGTTCTTGGCCTCACCGCCTTATTCCAGCTTGACGCGCTTGGCGATCTCGACAATGTCCGACTCGATGCGCTCGGGGACCTTGTCGTACGCGCGTGCCGCGACACGCAGCAGGTCCTTGATGAGCTCGTGGTTGCCCATGATGTCGACGTGGTCCGACGTCGCCGGGCCGCCGCGCGGGTCGTAGATGATCGACACCGGGTTGTGCTTGTACTCGCGGATACGCACGTTCACGCCGCCGGGGTTGTACTTGTCCTCGCGCCAGCCGCGAGCGCACATGAAACCCAGCGAGATCAATGGCACGGTGCCGTCGCCATCGACGTAGCGGATGCCCGTCTTGATCCACGGCAAGTCGCTGTACTCGGTGTCCAAGATGTACGGTACGGTGCGCGTGCCATCTCCCGAGATCTCGTCGTCCTCCGGGTCGTTCGCACCGTACACGTAGCCTCGCTCCACGGGCTTGCCCACGCCGTAGAAGCAAAAGAGCTTCATGTTTGGAGCACGCGGTAGCGTCGACTCGAGCGGGTTGATCCAGTGCTTCGGGGCGTCGTACTCGGCCGCCGACGGGTCTTGTGCGATACCCGTGCTGAACCAGTCGTTAAACCCCTCGAGGTTCTTGTCGATCGAGCCCAGGAACGCGTGAATCGTACTCGCAGTCACATTCTCGTGCGTGTTGTTCGTGAACGTGAGCAGGCCACCGTTGCTGCCGTGCTTTTGCACGTGCTTCGGGATCATCGTCGCGTCAAAAGTGACATTCGAGGCATCCGACGGTGGGATCGCGAAGCGAGAAGCGAAATCGTCCGGTGCCGACTCGCGCGTGCCCCAAATTGCGTCACCGCCGAACGGGAGCATCGTCGCCACACTCGGCCACGACCGCGCGAGCCGCGCGCGTGCCGGTGGACCGAAGAAGAAGCCCAGGAACTTGGAGAGACCGCCAAGTTCTGCCGTATCCTTCATTTCACCCGACAGCAACGCGCTGATCTATAGACATCACCGCAAACAATACGTCGTCAGCAATTTTGTATGAGGCATACAAGCAATACATTTATGTAGCGTTGCACGCAAACGTACCGACTTGATCGTGCCCAAAGTGGGTCCCGCAATGTTGATGAATGCTTCGACGTTGTTGTCGACCCAGTTTGGACCCTGCTTGCCGCCGTTTTCGCTCTCGACCCACTTCATAAAGTAATAAATCACCTGCGTCGCGTACGAGTGCGTGACGAGCACGACCTTGCGGCCACCGCTCGACGCCTTGGCCATCTCAATCATGAACTTGAGCTTCGTGAAGTACTGGTCGCGCACCTCCAGCAGCGATGGCGCCATGCGCCAGTCGTACGCGGCCATGAACATGTTGTTGCTGTCGTAGCCAATGTCCGCGAGGTTCTCGATGACCTTTCCCCAGACCCAGAAGCCTCCGATGACGTAGTCGGCAGCTTCGAGACCGTTGGCTGGACGCAGCTTGATGCCGTCCGGGTCAAGCCCCGTGCTGCGGTTAAGCATCACGTGCTCGATCCAGCACTTTTGGTTCATCATGAACTGCTGCAGCATGCGTGCCGTACCCCACATGCGCTGACGAAAGTACTCCTTGCTGCACTCACTGCCATTCCAAATCTCGAGCCCCGTCGACGTGAACCCCGGGATGAGCACCACGGGCGAGTACGCCGTCAGGTTCTCGTCGCGGCGCAACTCGACGCCCGGACGCTCATCGTCGTCCGCGAGGATCGACGGACGGTAGTCAAACGACGACAGCAGGTCATCCTTCACGCGCTTCGGCCATTCGAGCGCATTGATCTTGTCGCGAATCTTGTTCATCTAATTCGGCAATTTGAAGAAGAAGAAAAAGACACGTTATGCACGATCAAGCGTCAGTTGGCCCCCTCTGCAAGGCCCACGAGCCAATAACAAGAGCTACACACAACTCAAACGTACCGATTCGGTTGGGATTGGGATCATATCCTCAATCGGTTGCTCAAAGTACACGACCTGCGTCGTGACGAACACGCCGAGCACGCCGATGAGCACGCCGAAGAGCACCGAGTAGCGCTTGCGCGAGAGCACGTGGGTCTTGGCAACGTCGTGCCAGCTCTCGGAGCGGCGCAGCGGGGCCGGCGCGCTGCCGCCCTGCTTCTGTGCCTTCCCCTTGCGCTGGCGCAGCGCGCCGGCGTTGCTCGCGGAGCTGGACGCCATTGTTCGTTCGCCAATTTTACTGCTGCGTGCGCGGCCACTTGGCAAATAAGCTTGTGGCTTCAATCACGCTCCTTCTGTTGCTTGTATGGGGGAGTGCTGAAAGCAAAAAATCACGTCAAGACTCCTCCGTTTCCCTTTTTGGTAACGGTTTATTATAGATAGAAAGGCAATTGGGAGTCTTGGTAATGCTTTTGCTTTCCATCAACCTTTATATGTAGGATAAGTGGATAGAAGAGGTTATAACGGGCAAATGGGTGATGACGGTTGATCGCCAGATCTATTGTAGCAATCGTTTAAAATATCTCCTGGGTCAACATGGCACGTCCAAAATTGCTTGTTTTGTATCAACTCGGGCAACATGATTTTTAACTTTAGCGAGCAGGAGCTGTACTCGAGTGTGTCACAGACATAATTGCTCCTTAGATATCTCAGCCACAGAAGCCGATAGCCACGCATGTCATGGGTGCAGAAGCCGATTACGCCGGTCCTCATCTTTCGACGCAGTACGAGTGTCAACGCACTGCAGCTGCCTGGACATATGCAAACGGCTGGTTGTGGCGCAATCCGCCTACTGCACGTGTCTCTCCTGACGAATTCTTATTGCTGAGCTGGTGAGCGCCCCAATTCTACTAGGTATGCTTGCTTAGGACGTTTAGGACAATAGTAGCCTCAGATCCTTCTGTGTGAGCCTATCATACTGCATACTATATGTGCTCAATCCAATAGAAGTCCGGTGGCCAACCAAAAAGAAACCTAACGATACAGTACCGATACGCTTTCTACTACTGCTGCTCCTACCGGTTTTACATACCGGTATCATGCAGCTTCCTATTCTAGCAAGGCACTGTACTCTCCCCATATAAAACCTTGTGCCATTCATTTGCACCTCATGCTTTCGCCTGTTTGTCGCAACCAACAACAAAAAAAGCAAAACAAAAAAAATAATAATGCCCCCCTCCCCCACACCAAAGTACAACACCCGCATCAGTGGCAAAGCGAAAGCCAAAGAAAGGGAAACCGAGAGAGAGAGAGACGCGCTTACAGCATTCCGCACTGTCATGACGTCGTCCGATGTGCCCGCGACGTGGAACCCCGCGGCCGTGATTGAGCAGGCGAAGGAGCTCATCCACAGCAGTAACGTACGTGGGCTCAAGTGCAATAAGCAGGTGGTTCGGTTTGTCGTAAGTAACGATTCGCTCTCTATATCTTTGTTTTGCTTTGGTAATGCCAGTATGAAAAAGTTGGCGATGCGCGTAAATCAGTGGATGATGCGATTGCGCAGTGGGTGCAGAGTGTGCAGCAGCATCCGCACGGCGCAGCGGTGGTAATCGAGCTCTGGAGACAGTACGCTGCGCTCGAGATCGAGCTCCGACAGTTCAAGCAGGCGACGAAAGTGTTTGAGAGCGCGGTGAGCTGCCCTGTTGCGCGCACGAGCACCGAGCTCTGGTTGCAGTACGCGTCGTTTTGCGCCGAGCGCAAGAAGTTTTCTAATGCACGAAAGATCTTTGTTCGAGGACTGCAGAGTGTCAAGGTTGGTTCTCTTAGTTTCTGTTCATTTGTTTTGTATTGCACTTGATGGATACTGTATATGGGAGCTGAACGTACGTAAACATACCTGGATGGAATTGCGCAGGCTGAAGACCAGAGTGTGTTGTGGCAAGCATTTCATGCGTTTGTGGTAGCGCATATTGATCCGTTAATGTCGCTTGAAACACTGAAAGCGCAAGTGGTCCCCGATAGTACTACGACGGCTCCAGCAACGGCACCTGCTCCTGCGGCTGGGCAAATTGTAGCATCACAGCAACCTGTTCAATCCGTGTCAACGCAGCAGAATTTGGCAGTGAATGTGCAAGCTGTGCATCCTTCTGTTTCTGCTCCTGCTGCGAACGTGTCAGCAAATGGACATGTAGCCGTCTCTAGTACGCCAAAGTCAATTGTGTCTGCGCCAGCAGCCACCGGTATAAAGGATCCCCCGGTCATTGTCGATCCTGCTTTAGCTTTCATTGACAAGACGGGGCGAATGGATCCTGTGTCGCCATCTTCTAGTACTGGTCTTCAAGAAGGCAGTAAGAAGCGCGGGATTGTGTCGCCCGATGTAACTGACATCAAGCGCGTCAAGCAGGAGGGTGAACTTTTGGATCCATCAAGCGCACAGCCGTTGGATATCACCGACACGATGTACTTTCGCCACATCCCAACATCGTTGCCTTTCATTCCAGGCTGTCCGCATCTACTATTCGATATGGTCTCTCAGGGTGAGACTCACCAAGAACTCGGAGAGGAATTACTGGAGCGACTCTCGGACGTTCTTAGTGATAGTGCCGTTTTCCAAGGTGTGAAAGATTTATGCGACAACCAACGACAGCGCGACCGAGAAACCTTGTACCGGTGGCAAGACCTCGTGGGCATGCAAATGAAGGAAGGCAGCGAGTTGTTTGCTCGCCACGTCGATGTCGAGATGAAGCATGCGTCGGATCCCCGTGTTCTCATCACATTAAAGACCCAACATCTGGAGCAACGCCGTGAGTTTATCACACGGTGTCAGATGTCGCAGCAACAATTCATTGAGATCTCCGCCATGGACCGCATGAATGCATTGAAAGCACAACAAATTTCGCTGGAAAACATGAAGATCCCAGAAATGACCGTGTCCACGGATCCGAATGTAATCGGCATGCAGGTACGCACATACCTGCCAAATGCAGATCCTTGGTCGATTTTGCTACCTTTCAGACAGCACCGTTGCCGCGTCGTCGATGGATGGATACAAGCTAATATGTTATCGATGCCGGGGAATTGTCTAATATCTCTGTTGTTCTGACATGATTTGTCTACTTTAGCGCGCGATTCTTGGGTTAATTTTGGAGGCCGAAAAGCTCTGGCGCGAAGAAAGCAGCAAGTCAGCGACCACTCCCGTGAAGGCAGTTGCTTCAGGCTCGAGTGCTTCAGGTTCTGCACGCGCGCCACGTGGAACGTCGTTCAACAAGCAAGACACGTCGTCGACGAATTTTAGCAGAGGACATTTCCGAGGCAATCGCGGCGGAGCACGTGGGGGACGAGGTGGCAATGCGATGGATCGTCACACCAACTCACGTTCGAGTGCTTCATACGGGAGCCACCGCTCGCCGCCGAGACGAGACCACGATCCGTACCAACATGGGCGGACTCCTGCAGGTGTGCCGCATACGAATTTTGACTCTCATGGTCCTCGACACCAGCAACAACAGTTGCACCAGCAGCAGCAACACTCAGTGCGAGGATCGTTCCAAGGGCAGCAACCACCGCACCATGTGCCCCAGCAATTCAACCAGCAACACCAGCGTGCGAGAGAGGATTATGGCGACCGCATTGTCACGCACACACAAGAGTTCAACAATTTTCCGCCGCAGCAAGACATGAGTCGCAACGGTGCTGGGCGGTTTTCAGTTCACCCAAGTGCCGCAGCACCTGAATGGCAGCAACACCAGCGCAGCAACGTAGCCCCACATCGTGGAAACGATTACAACCATCCGTCTCGATTCGGTGGTCATCCAGGCGGAGGGCAAGCAGCATCTTCATACGCGACTGGGCCGCCTAAGCAAAAAAGTCGTTCTTATGGAGGTGGTGGTGGCGGACCTGCTGGAGGGAATATGATGGCTCCACCTCCCCAATACGGAGGAGGGTATAGTAAGTTTGCCGGTGCACCACAGCAGCAGCAACGACAACAGCGCGGTGGTCCACATGGACACCAGCAGCAGCAACCACCACCGTACACTAGCTTCGATAGCAATGACTACCACGCGCCGCAAAGTAACCCTTCTTTTTCAAATAGGAACCCAGCACCATACCAGCAGCAGCAACAGCACCATCCTCACCATCAACAGCAGCCTCCTCCATACCAGCAGCAGCACATGGCGCCACCTCCGTTCCAGCAGCAACAACAACAACGAGGTGGACGAGGAGGAGGAGGCTATGGGAACCAACATCCGCCAATGAATCACATGCCTGGGTACTCTAGGGGCAACAACAATGACCGTAGAAGAGGCGGCGGTCGCTACGGCCGTAGATAAAGAGCAAGCGAGCAAGATGCAGCGGCATTGAGAAGCAGCTGACAAAGAAGATGCAATACTCCCTCTTCGTCATTTGCCGGCATTGGCATGCCACGATGAAATGAGCCAAGCTTGTGTGACTTGGCTCTAGTGAGCTCCGCAACCTACGAGCTTCGCCAGCGATCGCTGCGGAGCAAGGGATTAGAAGTATTATGGCAATCATGACACAAGATACATCTTTATTAGCGTTCAACTACCCCAAATAGCGTACTTTATTACTTTACAAACTCACACATGATGCCGACAGCAAACACACGAGTGTGCGAAGTTATCGCGTCATCCATCTCCCGCCACGAGAAGATTCTCCATTTGCGGCGCGATGAATTGACGACTGTGCTTGTCGGTGCTGCTGCTCAGTCATCAGCCGCTGCACTTCATGGCGGAGAAACGCATTGCGGCGCTGCAATGCGTCAACTGTGTGCTCGAGTGAGCGGATGTGATCCTGAGCCCGCTGCCTCGACTTTGCGGCCGACACACGGTTCTTGAGCTTGCGCACCTCTTCTTTTGAGCTAGTAACAACTCCATGTTCTCCACACTCCGACGACGATGATGGTGAGGATGTCGATGATCGCGGTCGCTTTGCTGCATCCAGCTTGCGGGTGCCGTCGGAGTTTGCGCTTTGGACTTGTGTTTGTGCGCTCGCCATTGTGGGAATGAGCTCTTCGTGGTGAGGAGCTACGTTCGTGCCAGGCATGAAGAGCTCATCGAGCGCTCCTGTGACTGGGCCTCGTACAGGATACGTAAACGGGATCGGGTCAATGTGCGCGTGCTCGTCTACAAGCCCGTTGGTCTCCCCTCTTCTGCTCTGGTTGCTGCTGCTGTCGTGGCTCATAGTACGGAAGTAATAATTGTCGCTCATCGCCCAATGCATCACCGCAAACGAATGTGACTTTCCGAGATCTCAGACGCTCTGTGTTGGCTGGCGGATGCTTTGGAAAGTGGCCGACTGACTCGAGAGACATGCCACGTGCAGCCTTCAAAAGCTACGCTTTCGACAAAAGACAGGGTGGGACGCCCGCCGCCTGCGTTGCGATTCAGAGCGCACCGCACCGCATGACATGTACACGTGCGCGTGAATGGGGGCGTGAGCGTGAGCGTGAGTGCATGACGCCATTATTTTTTTGTTCGCGACAAGTGGCACTCGCCACCACCGAGATGCAATTGTGAAAAAAAGAAAGAAAAGAATACAGTAAAAGTTGGTGCCATGCATGTCGCGATTTTTGCCCTCTACCAATAGGTATGATCCACAAAAAACAGTCAAGTATGCTACATTGAAAATATGATTAACCTTTATTATTATAAATCAACATAGATAAAAAGGATTATTAATGATATGTAGTACTTCCAAAGTACGAGTGGATCTTTGCACGACCATCACTCTCACTTGCGCTTGCCGATTCTGATCCACACAAAGTCAAAATGGCTGCACTTTGTTGGCGTGTCTCCCTCCTGTGGTCAGATCCGGTGGCGCTACCAATATTTCCGCACAGCTCTTTCTGCAGCCATTCGTTCGAGAAAGCGGACCAGAATGCGTCTCGTTTGCCTCTTGAGTGAGTGGGGCTACTCTGAATAATGCCATCCGACTCTGCCTTGTGTCATGCTTGAGCCAGTGGTAACCAGTCAATTCAGCACCGAGTGAGACGTTGAAGTTGGACCCCAGATCTGAGACGCAGCGTCAACAAAATCTTGTACGTTTTGCCGTATTGAAAAAAGAGTGAATCAGAACTGGTATGCCACTACTACAACAGCCAGACTCTGCAGTTTCTTTGCAGCTTGACGAACAACAGAACGCAACTCGCCATTTCGCGGTCGCTGACTCGGGTTTGGGCACGTTCTTAATTTCAGTTTGTTCAAATCTGTTTGCTTCCACGGCTTCTCTTTGACCAACTCTTTTCTTGCGGTTTCTTGATCTGTTTTCTCATGTTGTAACAAACGTTGTCACGTCGAAAGAACCAGAACAACTGGCTATTAATCACAACCCCTTGCGCCCTTGATCTGGTTCTTCCAACTTGGTCCACTTTATTCACGCGATTCGCAATTCGAGCGTGTCCGACTTAATGCGACCACCAACCTCCGCGTCAGTTTCGCTTCAATGTCTACAGATTGCCACCGATCTGAGTGCCGACAGCTACGCATCTGAAGTTCCACAAGAGTTACCTCGAGTAAGTTGCATTTCATTGCGACCCATTCTGTAGACGTCGCTACATGAAAATGAGCGCAAAAAGTCAACACCAATACAATCACGAGCGAACAAACGTCCTTCTAGTTCAGTCTGCCGACGGGGTTTCATATTGAGATCGGGTTGACTCGAATTGTTTAGTGCGTTCGCCTCAATTGTATCGGCTTCACACTGATTTACAATGCGTGGTTGAGTACGTCACAGTATCCGTTTGCTGTGTAGCTACCGCATTCACTGCTTGCAACGAAGAAAAATATCGATCTTGTGTCGGCCATCGGAGACGCAAAACACAAAAAAAAGCAAACGATTTGAAAAGAAAAAAAGGCATCAAGATTTCGCTGTTGTGGTATAAAAGCGATACTATTTAAGAAAAAAAGTGATGCACAACGTCTACTTCGTATTTGTACAAAAAGATACAGCCATCCGATTCATTATTGGGTTTCGTTTTCATTTAGGGGACCAAAAAGCGAGTCAAAGAACAAAAACATCTAGTACGCGTCAACAGTGCCGACTTCCGAGGCGTCATTGGACGAGAGCGAGTCGAAGTTCAAGCTCGACGTGGTGGCAGCGGCGGCGGCTTCGCTGCCAGCGATGTCCAACTCGTCGTCGCAGTCCTCCGAGCCCGAGGCTTCGCTGCCGGCAATGTCCAACTCATCGTCGCAGTCTTCTTCGGCGCCCACGGAGCCCGAGGCTTCGCTGCCAGCAATGTCCAACTCATCGTCACAGTCCTCCGAGCCCGAGGCTTCGCTGCCGGCAATGTCCAACTCATCGTCACAGTCTTCCGAACCAGAGGCAGTAGCCGAGGCAGCAGCAGAGTCAGCGGCAGTAGCAGAGCCCGAGGCAGCAGCAGAGTCAGCGGCGGCAGCAGAGCCCGAGGCAGCAGCAGAGTCAGCGGCGGCAGCAGAGCCCGAGGCAGCAGCAGAGTCTGCATCAGCTCCAACTTCCGTGTCGGCGTCAGCACCAACTTCCGTGTCGGCATCAGCGCCAACTTCCGAGGCTGGGGTAGGAGCAGGCGTGGAGTATTCATCGTCGTACTCGTTGGCGCTCGAGGCTGGGGCAGCAGTCGTGGGCGATGGAGTCTTGGACTTCTTAGTCTTGGTTGGCTTAGGCGTCTTGGTCTTCTTGGTCTTCGTTGGCTTAGGTGTCTTGGTCTTCTTAGTCTTCGTTGGCTTTGGCGTCTTCGTGGTGGTGGACGGAGCCTTGGTGATGGTCGCTGGTGACGAAGTGGTCTCTGGGGCCGTCGTCACAGCGGAGTCCGAACCGGCAGCTTCGTCAGAGCCAGCGAGGCTCAAGTCGTCGTCACAGTCTTCCGAGCCCGAGGCGTCGCTGCCGGCGATGTCCAATTCATCGTCGCAGTCTTCCGAACCAGAGGCAGCCGTAGGGTCCGCATCAGCACCGACTTCAGCGTCCGCGTCAGCACCAACTTCGTCGGAACCGGCGAGGTCCAATTCATCGTCGCAGTCTTCTTCGGCGCCCACGGAGCCCGACGCTTCGCTGCCAGCGAGGTCCAACTCGTCGTCGCAGTCTTCTTCGGCCGAAGACGAAGATGGAGCCGTCGTGGCTGGCGCAGGCGTGGCGTACTCATCGTCGTACTCGTTGTCGCTGGAGGCGGAAGCAGTCGCTGGGGTCACGCTTGGGGTAGCGGCGTCCGAACCGGTGCTGGCCGAGGCACCGCTCGACGAGCCGCCTTCCAGAGGCGCACAGTTGATGTACGCCTGCCAGGTCGACGAGTGCAGCGCGAGCCAGTAGATCTTGAGCATGCTGGCGCCGACACACTTGGAGCGGTCGTATGGGAGGAGCGCTGGCGCCGTCGTGTAGTCCTTGGCGCAGTTGTCGTCCTGGAACACGCGGGTGTTGTCACACCACACTTCACACGGACCTTGGTGCGAAGGCGTGAAACCTTCCGAGCTCGAGTGGGCCCACTCGACGTACTTGGCCGGGAGCGGCTGCTTAGCGCCCGTGGCACTTGTGACACCGCACTGCTTGTCCATGCCAGGCTGGAACACGCCCTTGGCGTCCACCAGCGCGCGCATCGACTTGTACGTGGACTGCGCTTTGAACGCAGCTGCAAACGCCTTGGTGTTCGACTCTGGGTCGGTCGTGAATGACATGCCTGATGGCGCCGTCAGCGTGCTGGGACCATCGAGGGTCGCGCAGAACTGGGTCGGGTCGCCGCTGGTCGCGAACGTGACCTTGGGCACCGACATGTACCCGTGGGCACTCACACCGAGAGGCGCCACGGCGGCGAGCACCGCGAGCACCCCCGTCATCTTGGAAGGAGTCATCATGATTCTGTGGAATGCGGTCGTAGGACGGAAGGGGGATCGAACGCGCAAATCGGAAAATGAGCTGGTGAGACGCTCACAGAACCCAGAACCCTCCAGAGCGCTCAAGAGCCACGCAGACAGGTCCAAGCGAGTGAGCTCTTCGTTTCGGTAGCTATCCCGTTCGTGAATGGCAGATGGAGATCATTGAGAGCGAGGTCCCTCTGCCACACTCGAAAAGGAACCTTCCGACGCGCCAGCTGGTCACGGCAGGACCAGACTCCATCAACTGACTCAAAACGAGTATTTGAGGATAGATTAGACAATTTTGCAAGCAATTGTGGTAATTTAGATCAATAATTGAGTGACACTGGTCGAAGAGAGGAGCCATTGAAGCTTGTTTGATGTGGGACACGAGCCCACTAGAGTAAAGTGTGGCAATACTGAAGGTTTCTGTGCTATGATTTGCGCAATGGATGCCAGTATGCATATATTTGAAGTGGCTTGAAATGAAGCGAGGCATGTTACGCAGCTAATTTGATCATTTCACCCTCAATTGAAATATTATTCTGCACTTTGTTTAATTGTGGAAACATTGTCTTCTTTGTTGTAAAGATACAGTTGCAACGGCTCTGTTTCAGTGGCCGTTGGCGAATCACAAAACGAACTGACTACCTTGTTTGACCTCTCAACTATGCTTATGCAATTGTATCAGAAACAGCAAACAAGCACATTCAAAGGGTTGACAACCGTTAAACATTAACAAAGAGGGAAATAATAGAAATGATGATCAGCGAGCCAGCGTCCAATTGTGGCTCACCATATGGGGGAATCGATTTGCCAGCTGACGCAATGTGCGCCGCGTTGTGTCTGTTTGATGCGCGCCGCGTCGCTGACAAGCGCAGCCTCAACGTTTGCTGCGCCCCCGAGAGTGTCGTCAAGCGCGCTCGACCCGCATGGCGCTGCGGAACATGCGCCGCGGCTCATTTTGGATCGATACACAAGGTGATGATGCGCTGATACAAAAAATGCAAGTTGCTCACGTTTCCTCAAAGTTATTCAATATTTGTGCCATCAACGTTTGCGCCATATTCCCAGAATTATACGGCTGAGCATAACCTATATCGCGGTGATTCATGCAGACACTTTACATTTGTGCTCTGATGATTCGCCATGCTCAAAGAGTGCTCAAGTGTACTGCCGCCTCCCCTATCTGGGTGGGTTCTTTTCCAGCTCGTGCAGAAAATTCCGAGAGTTGATCCGATTTGTCAACCTTCGGAGCTTCGCTCTGCTCATGTGGTTGTGTCGTGACTGATGCCAGTAATCAACATTCTATTCAAAACCATACTGAAACGAAGATTTACGCCGGTACCTCAAGCTCGCTCGCTGACTGTTATGCCCATCGTCTCTATGCAGCCAACATTTTTTCCTTTCTCTAGTTGGACACTTTCACTCTACCTCAATGGGGAGCACGTGTTGGCTCTGTGGTACATTACGATATGAAAATTCGAGCAGCCGCCATAATGCAATTATTTTTTTTATCAACATTGGACACCACCAGTCGAAGATAACATGTGCATGTTCGTTTTCACTTGGTTTATGACACACAAACACTACGAAAACTCGCGTGCTGAATGTAAATCAGAATTGCAGAGCTACTCGCAGTGACGGTTGATATCCGGTATGAATTTGATTCACACTTGCAACGTACATATCGTATCGAAATGGGTGGCTCCTAAGGCACTTTGATACTTTTTCCAACACCTTTGCTCGAATGCGCATTGCGTAAAATTCCAAAGTCACCGGATCCGAATGTTGAGAGATCGCGAACTCTCTTTCTCACGAAACGACGCGTTTGAAACGACAACCAAACTGGATGGGAATCGAAATCCAAACTCGAAATTTCACTTTACCCCCTATTATGCATGAATAGAAGAACAACTATCATAGAAAATATGTGTAAGCTTAAACTTTATCTAACAATAGCAATGAAAATATTAGATGTGCAAAGGTTACATACTGCCAGAGATTATTGTACGTGTCCGATGCCGTTGAATCACATGGTGGACTGGAAAGCCAATGATAACTGATCATAAAACATACGCTTTCCAGTGGAAGAGAGAGGAGACGAAGAGACCAACAGACGATGTTGCGCTTTAATTCGTCGTGGCAACGCGCTCCACCAAGAAGAGCGAGGAGCTGCAGGGCACGAGGAGGATTTAGTCGGCACGGTTATTAAAATCGGCTCATTTGCCATCTTCCCTCGGATCACTCGCATCCCCACCAAGCCCCTGGATCTCAAGCCACCCAAGTGCTCCACAATGAACGCCGCCCTTTGCTCCGTGCTGATCGCTGCCGTCTTGGCGTCGTCTGTGAACGCCCACGGTCAGATGATGGAGCCTGCGTACCGCCCAGTGAGCGCCAACTACCTCGCTAACTGCGGTGCCCTCAAGGGCGCCGGCAACGACGAGTTGCAGTGGGCGCCGCTCGAGAACTTGAGCCAGCGCAAGCAGGCGGACATGCCTCAAGCCGCGACGTTCGACATCATGAACGGGTGCCGTGGTATGGTGTACGAATCGACCAACCCGGTCACTGCGCTCCAAGCGGGCGTCGAGTTCCCAGTGAAATGGTTCATCCAGGCGCCTCACCCAGGTTACGCTGAGTTCAACATCGTCAAGCCAAAGACTGGCGCTGGTGGTAAGATCACGTACGAAAAGGTCGTGACCTTGAAGCGCATTGAAGACTTTGCCACGTCGGGCGGTAACTTCGACGACAAGTTGACGATCCCATCGAGCGTCACTGGGTGTGAGAAGGCGGGTGCCTGTGCCTTGCAGATGTACTGGCACTCGGACATTGCCAACCAGACGTACCCAACGTGTGCTGATATCACGGTCGGCGGCAGTGGTGCGAGCTCTCCAGCCACTGGTGATGCGTCTGAAGCTGCGTCCGATGATGCGTCGGCTGCCGGCTCGAATGCCGAGACCACGGACGCGCCAGAAACGACGGATGCGCCTGAGACGAACACCCCGGAAGCCGCGGACTCGGCTGCCGGCGATGCTGACGAAACTGTGACCCCTGCTCCTGCCACCACGGCGCCGGCGGACGATGAGTACTCGACTCCAGCGCCAACCAAGAAGAAGTGCACGGGCAAGGTCCGCAGCCTCCGCCGCAACTAGATGCACTAGTAACAAGTATATACTGTAAATACTCGTATATGTAAGGAGAGGTTCCAGTGTCGTCCCTTTTGGCACGTTTTACACAAAATACACTCTATGTCTTTCTGAAAGAAAATGTGAAATGGTTCCTTTTCGTTGAGCTCCTCACCGAACTTGCGATGGCTTCACACTTGGCCAATATTGTAAAGAGCTAATTTCAATATTTTCCATAATTATGATTAATTGTCGCTTTTTAACCATTTTGGCCATTTTGCGAGGTAGCAAGATCGCAAATGATTTCTCCGCATTGTGCGCACTTCATGGCACATATTCGATCGAAGCGATCAGCTCATCCGCTTGATGGGAGCTCGCGCCAAGTGCACAGTTCACAGATCGACATGCCATTCCATTATCCATGTCAGCTGCTAAAACAGACATCTAATAGGTGAGTCGTAGTGAACGGCCCAGCATTAATAAGAAAATATACAATGTGGATCATAGCAGGCACCAAATAGAGTCCAATCTCGCTGATTGTGTATGTGTGTGTGTGTGACCCGAAGCAATTCCATAATACAGCCAGCTATTGCATTTGTTTCAGTGGAGCACCAGCTGGTATATCAGAAAGTTCGGCTACTAAGTCAGACTCGTTATCGAGTGGAGCCATTTGGCACCAAAGAGCTCAATTGCTCTCGTGGAGGAATGTCGCGGAGCATCCTGGGCTATCTTGTCCCCCGCTCAGCGAGAGACTCACGCCAACGGAGGTTTGTAGACGCATCAGTATGCCTCGCACACTGTTCAATGGCGAAATGCGCGCGAAAATCTTTTTCCTGGACACGGCAGATGTCGGCCAACGACAGAGATAGCGATGGAGTCGCCGCCTAGATGACCTCATGAACAGGCTCACGGGTGCCTGTGGTGTGGACGCTTGAGAGTTGCGTTCCGCATTGCTCACTTTTCAATTCGCCATTTCTTGTACATCCATTCACCACCACTGCAAGAACAAAACAATGCTCGCTCCATCGTCCAAGACTGTCCTCGCGTGCGCCGTCGCCGCTCTTGTCGCCGCTCCTGCTGCTGTGAATGCCCACGGGTACATGTCGGTCCCAAAGGTGACGTTTTCCATCTCGGGCGACACCACCCAGTTTTGCGGCACGATTGATGGCCCGAGTACTTTGACGGCGCCAACGGGCATGTCGTTTACGACCGACCCAGCATCCAACACTGCTGCGTTCACCAAGGCGCTTGCCAACAGCTCGTACACCTCGGTGCGTGAGCTCGTCGAGGACAAGGGCGTCTTCATCACCGGTGCGACCAAGACCTGCGGCATCACGGAGGAAACTGAAGACCCGCAGCCTCTGCCAGCCAAGTACGTCGAGTGGTCTCACAGTAGCACTGAAGGCTTCACTGCATCGCACCAAGGCCCTTGCGAGGTCTGGTGCGATGATAACCTGGCCTTCAGTGACGAAAACTGCGCTGCGGACTACACTACGGCACCAGCGCAGCTCCCTTACGACCGCACTAAGTGTCTGGGCACGAGTTTGCTGAAGATCGTCTGGCTGGCGCTGCACTCGTCCACGTGGCAAATCTACATCAACTGTGCGACGCTCGAGACCACGACGGCCTCGAGCTCGACCAGTTCCGCGGTCGCTTCATCCACGGGTTCCGAGTCCGCGTCGGAGGCCACAACAGAGCCAACTTCAGCATCGGCTTCGACTACTACGGATGACGAATACAGCACTTCGTCCACCACGACGGATGAGTACAGCTCGGCGTCTACTACCAGTGACGAATACAGCTCGGCCTCCACCACCACTGATGAATACAGCTCTGCCTCCACCAGTGAAGAAATCTCGACGCCCGCGCCAACGCCATCGACCACCAAGAAGTGCACGGCCAAGACCTCGCGCAAGCGTCGCAACTAAGTTCACGGTCATTAAGTGAGCCCATTGTGTTTATGCAGGTCTCTTTGTGTGTTTCCATCCATCCACCTTTGCATTCACAACTGCAAGTCTGGATACTCATATCCGCTGACGACTATGTAGAAGAAAAAACAATGAATAAAGCGCCTTGTCGATTTTTTTTACTTCTATCTTTTAATACAAAGGATTAAGCAAAGAAAAATTACTACATGCCAGCATTGCCATGAAACTCAAATGCTTATTGATTGGTTTGGCTTACATACAAACATTAACGATAAGAAAAAAGTCGTCTACATGTTGCGTCGACTGGCTTAAATGTGCGGGTCTTCGTGCTTACGGATGCCGCTGAGCTTGCGGCTCTTGGCATTGCACTTCTTCTTCGTGGGCGTTGGGGTCGTGGCCGAAGTGGCGGCTGGGGTCACCGTCGTTGGAGCCGGGGTCTCATCTGCGTACTCGTCATCCGCTGGCGTTGGGGTCTCATCGTCGGCATCCGAGTCCACTGGAACCGTGGTCGCTGGCGCTGGGGTCTCATCGTCGGCATCCGCGTCCACTGGAGCCGTGGTCGCAGGGGCTGGGGACGCCACCGCTGGGGCCTTGGTCGTTGGCTTTGGCGTCTTGCTGGTGCTCGAGCCGCCCGACGCAGAACCGGTGAGACCGACGCAGTCCACTATATAGTCATAGCAGGCAAGAGCAAGGTTAGAACTAGGTCTCTGAGACTGCGCAGTGCGAAAAGAGAAATGAAAAGTAAGACTTACAGTAGACTTGCCACTCGTTGCCGTGCATGGCGATCCAGTAGGTCGTCAGTTGTTTGGCGCCCTTGCACTTGGCGACGTCGATCGGGATGACCGCAGCCTTGTTTGGCTTGTTGTACGTCTCGTCGCAGTGCATGTCCTGCTGCACCATGACGTCGTCGCACCAGGTCTCGCATGGACCAGGGTGCACGAAGCCTTCGCCCGTGCCTTCAAAGTTGCGTCCGTACGTGATGGTGCTGTTGGTGAGCGTGTAGCTCGTCTTGCTCGGGTCGGTCCAGCCGCACTGGGCATCGGCGCCAGTGGCGACGACCTTAGCTTCCTTTTCCACCAGCGCACGAAGGTTCGGATGCTTGGCGTCGTTCTTGAAGTTCTTGACAAAGTTCTCCATGTTGATCGACGGCGCCGTGTTGAACGCGAAACCTGGGTACGTGGCGTCGCCCATGATCGTGCTCGTGTACGACGTGATGTCGACGCCAGTCTTGAAGAACGGCGCAGGGATCGCGAGGAACCCGTGCGCGTTCACGCTTGCCACACCGAAAGCAACGGCGACGAGAAGCCCCGACGAGAACGTACGGCCGACCATTGTGGACTAGATTGTAGGGGAAATGTTGGGTCTTAGGAGGTGCTGGGGGGGGGGCTGCGAATTAAAGACTGAGCTCCTGGACGAAGATGAAGCTGCGGGCATTGACAGCAGGAGTTCCATTCGGTGCACGATCCATTCAGTAGGTCGAGGGGTTGGTTGCCAAGCCTGAGCGAATCAGAGGTTTACTAAATCAAAATATGCCTCGGAAAATGCGTGATTGGTTGGCATCGCCTTTACTTGGGCAACAGAACCTCTCTAATTGGAGTAATATTGTTTTACAATTGTCCATCTACATTATTTATTGATGAGAAGACAAAAACGAAACCTCTTTAGTTGTGGTGGAAATTAGCGAATCTGCCTTTTTTGCAGTCACATGGTTTCGCGCCAGCCATATGTCTAGATTGAAGGGAAGAAGAAAAGCGTCCGATTGTTGAACAATAAATTTGTCGGTGTGATTACTAACACTGTCGTTCGGTAGTGTCAGTAAACGCACCGATAAATTTATTGCTTTGTAGGAGATAGTACAATAACTGATTTCATATATAACAGTAGCAATTGTAACAAATATGCCAATACCAACTATCACCCAGTTATTACACTTGTCACCAAAGGAAATAGTTCAGCAATTTGAAAAATCAAAAGTCTTGTTATAAAGTATATTTCTATCTCGCAATATATTTCGTGCAGTTCTGGAGGGTAATCAATCAGCCTGTGAGCGTCATCTGGTCTTGAGGCACACTCTTTCGAAGGCACAAATGCGAGAGTTGCCGTGTTCCCACAAATATCTTACTGGGTGAACCAACAACAGTGTTGATCCACTTTGGTGCTTTAAACTCAAACGGCTACGTCTAGTATTTGCAGTACTGGATGCAGAATGCCGAAATACAAACGCTAGGCAATGCGATGTGGCTACGATTGCTTCTCTCCACAGCTGATAGAACGAGTACTATATCACTAACCATTATGTTCTTAGACATAAAAACGATTTCGCGCCTGTTTCAATTCGAAAAGTGGATCTTAAAAGCTCGTCCAGCGGGTTAATTATCATATGATTCTGTGTGCAAGGCTGACGGCAGTAAACATGCTGATCTTTATGTACAACCTTCGTAAAACCACGATTTAAAAAATGAGAGACAACCAACAGTGAATCGTTTCAGACAACCTAGTTTCCGCGCATCAGCTTGCGTGCCGACTTGGCCGTGCACTTTTTGGTCGCCGATGGAGTTGGAGCCGACGTCGTCGTGGCTGGCGTGGCCGTCGTTGGCGCTGGAATCTCTTCTGGGTATTCATCATCAGCCGCTGGAGCTGGTGTCTCGACGGCATCGTCACCGGCGCTAGCAGAATCCGCAGCCGAAGACGAAGCAGTCTCATCTGGGTACTCGTCATCCGCACTGGACGCGGCAGGCGCTGGAGTCTCTTCCTCGTCGGCGTCAGCATCCACTGGTGCTGTGGTGTCTGGGGCAGGCGTTGAGGCAGCAGGAGCGGCCGTCGTCGACGCTGGAGTTTTGCTGCTGTTGCTGGCGCTGCTGGCGCTGTCACTTCCACTGCCACTTGCAAGAGCAACGCAATCAGCTACAGGACAAAACAAGAGAAGGTTAGCAACTAGGATCAACAGAGCAGCGTCGACCAAGAAAAGTTGTAGATACTTACTGTAAACTTGCCACTCGTTGCCGTGCATGGCGATCCAGTAGAAGGTCAACTTCTTGGCGCCAGCACACTTGGCGACATCAATTGGCACTTCGGCAGCGTGGCCTGGTTTGTTTGGGTACGCGCGCACGCAGTTCATGTTCGTCTGCACCATGTTGTCGTCACACCACACTTCGCACGGCCCTTCGTGGGAGTCCACGAAGCCTTCGCGGTTCGCGGCATCGTTGCGTCCCCAGTAGACCGAACTTCCGTTGATCTTGTGCTTGGACTTGGTGATATCGGTGTAGCCGCAATCCTCGCTGGCGCCCGAAATTACCTTTTGCTCCTTCACGATCATGTCGCGAATGTTCTTGTAGCGCGTGTCGTTCTTGAAATGCGCGACGAACGAGTTCACGTTGCCCTCTGGATACGTGTTGAAGATCCCGTCCGGGTACAACGACGTACCGATGATCGTCGACGTGTACGCCGTGATATCGATACCGGGAAGGAAATCTGGTGGTGGGTCGACCAAGAAACCGTGCGCGTTTACACTCGCGGCCATGGATGCGACCGCGACCGCAACCGCAGAGAAAAAGGCAGCAGAGACCATGTTTCCGGCAATAAGAGCAATGGGAACGGAAGAAGTGCTTTGGAACCAGGCAATGCTAATTGCATAATGCCAAGCCCCAGGAGCTCCAAAGCACAAAACTCCACAGCTCCACAGCGAACAACGTCCTCCTGCGACGACCCCCCTCCGCCCATGCCCCGTAAACATTTCCTGTCAAATCTGTGCTCTAAAGCCAGCTGATTCATCAGCGCACTGCCAAAGAGACAACACAATACCCACCGTTAATGACAGTGCCGAATACTGAGTAAATATGTTTATTAGTATATCAATACAGTAGATTGTTGAGTACACTTGAACCATACAACCACTGGTAATAGATGCAAATAGGATTTGCGTGATTAGCTGCGTGGACGTTCTCCCATAATGACGATGCCATCAATGTGTGAAAGTCATCTGGAATTGTGGCAGGAGCAGTGGAGAGAGACCATTTTTGGGAAACAGGCCATACTTGTTGACAAAAAGCCACGTTCTTTCGCGACTTTGGTAGCCGCGATGACTTCATGACCATTGCCTGAAAAAACATACCAAAAACAACGGATTTTATGGCATTTACAATAGAAAATGTTCTGAAAAACAGCGCCATTTACAACAAGAATGGATATACAAAGGCAATGAGAGACCAAAACAAACAAGTATAATAGACAAAGAGCGGCTTTTTTGCGATAGCATTCCAAATAAAATCAAGCGAAAATAAAAACGCAAATTGAACTAGAAGAATGACAAGTCAAAGTAAACATTGATGTCTTCGGATAAGAGGTTGATGTCTTCACGAATTGAGATCGTGAACGTGGAAGGTTGAGGTTGTCAACCTGCTGATCATTACTTGGAGTTTTTTAACCTTATAATAATGGCTTTTGTTTGGATGCTGGCTGGCACTCGCTCGAAGAACCTAAGTTGAGTGTTTGAATTGCATGGAAAGAGCGAATCTCGCGAAATACTCAAGATACAGTGAAGACAGACCTCAAAGGAGAAATTTCTTGTGTTGAGACTGCAGTATTGCAAATTGAAATTGTACTTGCGATCGAGTCAAAAGGTTCGAAGTCACCGGTAGAGCCAGGCAACCTATTGTGAAATGATCCTATTTGCACAGTTGAACGCAATGCACTCGAACAACTGTTCGTGATTTAATGAGGATGCGCCGAGTGGGTCGCAATCCGCATTAACAGATAGTTTTGGGCCTTGGAGTTACTGAGCCAAGCAACCTCCAAGCTCGCCAGGGCCGGCATGAAATGGTTGATCCCGTCCATCTTGTTGTGCTTCATCACTGCTGACGCAATTCATCTTCCTAACCCCAAAAAATGTATACTGGTCTATTGCTGTACCGTATTTTGTCAAAGCATCACTCAGTAGTAAATACAATTAAACTTCCTGAAGGAATGCAATCTGGCCAGCTTCAATGTGAGACGGGAAGAAGAGCGAGTGTTCTCCCTGCGGCTACCAAACATGACGGCGACTCTCTCGTTCAAACGAATGACCGTCCTGCGAAAACTCGTAACCAGCATCATCCTATGCTCACCGGAGACAGAAATTGAAGCAGGCAACCAGCAAATCAGTTACCAGGAGCCGTGGAGCAGGAGACGCACAAAACGTGAGTACAAGTGGGCCAGCAACGGCATGGGGACCATCATAGCGGTGCCAGTATCAGAGCGGAGCCACATGGACTACATTCAGATGCAACGGCAAGCAAACGGAGTTCTCTGGACAGTGACTGACTGGGCCGGAGATGCTATATGTCAACAAGACGTTGCAATGATTGAAGAAGAAATAAAAACCGTAGGGTGGACATTCAAACCGCACCCGCTCACGACGCACTGTTCGTGGCTGGTGCATGAACGTACGCCCCCAAACAGCATCCAGAAGACAATCGACCGAGCGCGAACACGGAGGTTGCACAGTAAGTTGTATCAAGGTCTGGGAGGGTTCATAGACAAGCTCAACGAAGTCGCGAAAACTGACCAGTGGTACAGTCATATGCAGTACCGACTGCCAGCAGATCTATGGAAGCAACGAGGATGTCTTACGCCGTACCAAATGTGGACGACATACCGGATTTCTACGATGCAGCTCAACCTGTTCCATCCGGGAAGGGTCGAGTCGTCGGCGTGCCCAAGTAATGCCGGATGTGGAGAGACAAAAGAAACTATCTCACACATAGTCTGGAGTTGCAAGCGAGCACAAGCCGTGTGGATGGCCTTCCTAGGGCGATGGATGGGCCGAACATTAACGGAGCAAACACTCAATCTCTTCCTGCCTCATATTGCTAGCCGCACAGCCCCGCCAGGTCAACGATCTTTGCTCCGGGAATTGGAAAAGCGCTTCGGTTTCATTACTCCGGAACATAGGACAGCACTACAGAAACTTTGGTTTATCGTCACATCAAGCATTCCAGTATCGTTATGGAGAACGAGAGTGGAAATAGTGCATGAACGACAACACCTCACTACCGAAGAAAGCACCCAGCGCGTGTGGACAGCATGTGTGATGCAAGTGCGGGCTGTGGCACATCGGATGAGAACGCTCAAAGGAGAAAAGATCAATGCAACTTGCCTGAACCAACTGCTCAGTGTACTGGAGAGACAAGATTTCTCGCGCCAACTGGAAGCATGGGCGACGGCGCGTCTGTATTTCGATGGAGGTGCACGCGGCAATCCAGGTCCAGGAGGCAGCGGATGGGCACTCACCTTCCTGAATGAACGCTGCAATCGATGGGAGCTCAAAGCATGCGGCTATGCGTACATGGGACCAGAAGTTACGAACAATTGGTGCGAATACAGCGCACTGAAAGAAGGCCTGGCATACAGTGCACACTACTTACAGCATTATGAAGTCAAGTTGGAAGTCTTCGGAGATAGCCAAATGATTATCGCAGCCCAGAACGGGTTTTCCTCAATACGCCAGACCAAGTTGCAGCCACTAGCAGTTCGGGTAAATCAAATCATCGACAACTTTGTGTGGGTCTCCTGGAATCACACAAAACGAGAACAAAACAAAATGGCAGATCTTCTCGCCAACATGGCAATGAACTCCAAGAGTGCGAAGATACTCACCGACGAATCGCGGGGAAATGATCGAGTTCTTATGTCCCAAGTCGCAGATCTACTCGAAAATGACGTCGGTGCCACACCGTCAAACCTTAGAAACACCTCACTCTCAGCAGTGTTAATGAGACTCCGGAATTCTTAAACTATATGTAGATCATAAGTTAAATAGAATGACCTTCTCTCTCGAAAAAAAATACAATTAAACGATGGCAAAATGACAGTGCTTTAACTGACATGTTCATTTGATATCCTTTCGATTAGTCGCAGCAATTAATTTCATAATTAATAGTCCCCACAATGGAGTTAACAATTAATTTCTTATCTCAGGCATATCCAAGCCGTCAAAAAGTACACCTGCCAAAACGCAATGAAAATGATCTCAGACACCATCGAGTGATAAACGACACACGGTTTTGATTTAATCCGTACTGCACTGCAGCGTAAAGGCCACAGTAGCGCGCTACTTTAGATCCACGAATATAAAAACAAAAGTTTGGCTCTATGCACTTGCAGCGACTTAGTTGCGGCGAGTCTTGGCCTTGCACTTCTTGGTCGAAGCAGGGGTTGGCGCCTGGGTGGTGGTCGCTGGCGAAGGGGCGTATTCGTCATCATATTCGTTGTCCGACGATGGCGCTGGGGTGGCCGCGGCAGCTGGCGCCTTGGTCGTAGCCGCTGGCGCCTTGGAGGTCGCCGCTGGCGTGGTCGAGCTGGAACCAGCCGAGTTGGACGACGAACCACCCGCGATTGGGGCACAGTTGGTGTAAATCTGCCACGTTGGCACGTGGAGAGCGATCCAGAACGAGGTCAGCATCTTCTTGCCAACGCACTTTGCCTTGTCGTACTTAAGCACTGCTGGGACTTCTGGAATGTTGACCGAGCAGTTGTCGTCCTGGAACACCATCACGTCGTCGCACCACACTTCGCAAGGGCCCATGTGCGAGTTATCAAATCGGTCCCACTGCACGGTGTCTGGGAGCGGCTGTGGCGTGCCGTTGACGTCCGAGAACCCGCACTCCTTCGTGGCGCCAGATTCCACCTTTTGCGCATCCGACATCGCCAAGTCCTTGAGCGACTTGTACTTGGTCTGCGCCTTGAACGCCTTGAGGTACGCGTTCGTGTTCGAGAGAGGGTCGGTACCGAACGACATGCCCGCTGGCACCGTCAAGGTCGAAGGACCATCGATCGTGCCCGAAGGCGAGTTGGTACCGTAGCCGTTCGCCCACGTTGGCTTTGGCAGCGACATTTTGCTGTGCGCGTCAGCGGTGGCAGCCATGACGGCAAGCGCGAGGACAGTGGTCTTGGTTGGGGTCATCATCGTGGCTGTGAAGGCGGTGGTGGTTGGTTGCTCAAAGGAAGGAAAATTGAGGAATGAGACGCCAGGAAGAGCACAATGGCGGGCAGCGACGGCGATCAGTCCATTCACTTTGGCGCCCTAGCTCTCTAAAAGGGACGTTAATCGTCCAGCAGATGATGCTCAGCATCCATTACTTGCCCATCTCCCCCGTGTCGCCCCGCCGCCATTCCACTGGAGGGAGTAACTTTCGCGATCCAACGAGTCCGTCATTCGCCCATTCCATCTGGTGGTTACAGTGTGCGAGTCCCTCGAGATTATTCGGTTCGGTGTGTAACCGCCATACTCTGAATCTAGTCACCAAGTGAGCCTAACCTGACATGAAACAGATGTTCTTTCGAAGCTTTGCTGGGTTTTCAAGTCAGACAACCTCGTGACTCACGACATCCCCGAGATGGGATCGCTTGCCACCCAACCTGCTGCTGTCACGACGCGTTCCTCGTGAAAGAGAGCGCAATTATTACAGTTGGGCGATTAGGTAGGAGTAACACCGTGTGATCACTGTATTGTAATGCACGGTGGTATGCTGGGAGCATGGCACCCTCTCTCTCTTTATCTCTCTTTATCTATACTGCATACCTCCCTCTCTCGCTGAGCGACATTGACTCCAAAAGCATTTGTTTTGGCGGATTGCTTTGGACGTGATGTCGTTTCGCCGAACAGGTGCTCACTTTCACTGGCTTTCTTGTCCTTCTATGGTTTTTTAAGGAACTGCCATCCAGCCTTTGATATCGATAGCTTTCATACAAGCATGGATTGTGATATGATGTGATCCTTCAAAGCCAAGGAGCAGCAATGGGGTCGGCAGATTGGCTCAGATGCTGCCAAAGTGGATTAGTATCAGACGACTCGCTAAGTCGTCCGAGTCACTCAGGGATGGGGAATGCACGCAGTGCGGGATTACAGGCCCGTCCGATCGCAAGGTCAGCTTATTTAACCTCCGATTCTTGAAAAGCTACAGTCCACGCAGACTCGAGTCAACTGGAAACAGAAGAAGAATAGAACGAACCCGTCCAGGTTGCGCCCATTCCCGGTGAAGCATTATTCCCTTGAGATCTGCTCGAATACAGAACAGCATTCGTATCCGTCTGTATGTGTTTCGGTGAAGAGATTTGCGGTGTGGCTGCGTACGCGAAATGGATACATCGCGCGATAGCATTTGATCTCGTAGCGCTAAAGCCGGAACAGAGTGATTGAGCTTGGTGCAAATCCTATCTTAGTCGCTTTGTATTAATAGACAGTGCAGCGTCGGCATGCCGGTTTTGTTTAGCCGACGTGCATTTAAGCTCATTCATAATATTCGCACCAAACTGCTTTGTACTTCCAGGTGCTCATGATTCAACAACACCAGCACTTAAATTATGACATACATCCGATTGGTGTTCGCCGTCAAACCATTTATCAAAATCCAATTAGCTTAGATTTTCTCAGCTTTTGAGGTACACTACATAGAGGTAAGATAAAAAGACAATCCATCTAGAACATTTAGTTGGCGTGGACCGTGGCGGCACCGTCATCGCCCTCGAGCGTGTCGAAGTCAATGTCCGACGTGCGCTGTTCCGACGTCTTCTTGGTCTTAGTTGGCTTTGGGGTCTTGGTCTTCTTTGGCTTTGGGGTCTTCTTTGGCTTTGGGGTCTTGGCTGGCTTTGGGGTCTTGGTCTGCTTGGTCTTGGCAGGAGCAGGCGTCTTAACCGCTGGTGCTGGGGTGTCCGCCATGTCCAAGTCATCCTCACAGTCTTCGTCAGCTTCGCCACCGACTTCCGAAGCTGGAGCCGGGGTGTCCGGCATTTCCAAGTCATCTTCGCAGTCCTCATCGTCCGACGCTGGAGCTGGAGTGTCTGGCATCTCCAAGTCATCTTCGCAGTCTTCGTCATCCGAAGTAGATGGCGCTGGGGTAGCGTACTCGTCATCGTACTCGTCACCGCCCGAAGCTGGGGCAGTCGTGGCTGGAGCGGACGAAGCCGCTGGCTTCGAGGTGGTCGCAGGGGAGGAGCTCGAGCTGCCGGCAGAGGCACCGGAGCCACCTTCCAACGCAGCGCAGCTGATGTACGCTTGCCACGTTGGCGAGTGAAGAGCCAACCAGACCGTCTTCAACACGCTCTTGCCAACACACTTGGACTTCTCGTATGGGAGCTGGGCTGGAGCCGCCGGGTAGTTCTTGGCACAGTTGTCATCGCTGAACACCAGCGTGTTGTCGCACCACACTTCACAAGGACCCTGGTGGGATGGCGTGAAACCCTCGCCGCTGCCGTGGGACCACTCGACGAACTTGTCTGGCAATGGCTGCTTGGTACCAGTAGAAGTCGTGATACCGCACTCCTTGTTCGCACCAGCGATTGGCACACCCTTGGCCGCGATCAAATCCTTGACGGACTTGTACGAGCTGGCCTTGAGTGCGGCCGTGAACGCCTTCGTGTTCGATTCAGGGTCCGTGGTGAACGACATACCCGATGGGGCGGTCAACGCCGTCGAGTCGACCGTGAGGCCGAACTGTGTGGTGTCGCCCTGGATGGCGAACGTTGGCTTTGGCACCGACATGCTACCGTGGGCGTTGGCGAGAGGAGCCGCGGCGATAGCAAGAACGAGCACAGTCGCGAGACGAGCCTTGGTCATTGGCACGATCATGATTGATCAAGTGAGGTAATGCGGGGAGTGTGCTGGAGTTGGGGGGAGAACGCAAATCGCCGAATGAGAGGCAGGGGTTGCCGCGCGCCCACGCAAAAGCACAGATTAAGACGTCGCCCTCTCTCTCTCTCTGATGATGATGGAGTTATCCGTCTAAGTACATCTGTTTCAGCGGATGAGCATCCCCTTCTACACTGGAAGCTCCCTTGTCGCGTTGTAGGGCTGGCCCACTATGCTTTCGTCAGCTTTGAAACTTCTCGGGCGCCACCTGCTTCGGATCGAGTCCCTATTACGTGGACCGTATAGTTCGGTACAGTGGTATTGTCGCCTCTGTCATAAACTCAGCTTTGGAAATTAATGAATTTGTATTTTGCAGCCTACTGATGCAAATATTCCTATATGCTTGGCAAATTTTGCCTTTATAATCATGTATATGAAGCTTTTTTAGAGTGTTTAATACAGCGGTAAGATGAGGGGTATCCGATCGAACGTCGCTGGACGCAAAGCCAGTCTGCTGCCATTTAAACTCATTTTCATGCTGTACACACGCCACTGGATATGGCCGCACGTTGTCGAATTAATAACCGAGACACCCACGTCCGCACCAGCTGTTTTTTCGGCGCGACGCATGATGCTCGGATCTTGGGTGGCTGACTACGTGCCACATCGAAATCAACAAATGTAAGCATTACCAAAAATGTTCATTAAAACGTGTTTATTAAAATAACAACAGGTATGTGTGTGTGCTCACAAGGTATTTTGTAATTTTGACCGCTGCAACTCGATAATCATGCAGTAAGTCCGGCATGTTCTATCTGCACGTTAAATACAGTCCAGAAGGACAAATCTCTCCTTTTTAAACTTTATGACAGGTGGGGTGCATCAGGCAGAGTAAACAGTGAAGCTTCATCAAATCCATGCGCGAAAGTAAGATTTGCTCCAGTCGATCTCGGTAGGAGCGCAAGCTAGGCTGGGTACTGTCAGCAAAAGTGTCATGGGGTCAAGTGTCGGCTTTGCAAAGGACACTCATCGAAATGTCTCTTCTGCAAAGCGTGACTCGGTTGTCCACTCGCGATCTAAACTTCGGTACGTGCTGGTGTTCGTGGAAACCAGCTGACGATTGAAGAGTGGGACTAAGGTTGTGACCCAAACAACCGATTTCCCGAGCAATTCCCCTCTTTCGGATGCTAGAATCGGATAAAGTGAATCGTGAGTTGGGCCGGGCACTAATCAGCTCACGTGACGGTGTCGTCAATTTGGTCAGGTCAGAGATCCAGTTCGCGCTGGAGAAACAGTTGATACGATAGTAAGTCCCTTTTTCGCGCGCAGGTGTCGAAGTCTCCCTCCGCGCTGACTATCGTTCGCTTGTGCGAGTGTATGGGCAGTCACGCACAGAAATGGAGTCTCATCCGCTACCGAGTCGATCGGACCGTCATTTTCGAAATCTCCACCGAAGACACCAACCGTTCTCCCCCACACTCCAAATATGAAGTCTGCTGTTTTCTCCACCGTGCTCGCCGCCGCGCTCGCATCCACCATCGAAGCCCATGGACAAATGACCTCGCCAGACATCCGTCCAGTGAGCGCCAACTACCTCGCTAACTGCGGTGCCCTCAAGAACGCCGGCCAGCAAGAACTCCTCATCGCGCCGCTCGAGAACTTGAGCCAGCGCAAGCAGAAGGACTTTCCTGAAGGCCCATCGTTCGACATCATGAACGGGTGCCGTGGTATGGTGTACGAATCGACCAACCCGGTCACGACGCTCACCGCTGGTGTCGAGTTCCCAGTGAAATGGTGGATCCAGGCGCCTCACCCAGGTTACGCTGAGTTCAACATCGTCAAGCCAAAGACTGGCGCTGGTGGTAAGATCACGTACGAAAAGGTCGTGACCTTGAAGCGCATTGAAGACTTTGCCACGTCGGGCGGTAACTTCGCCGACAAGTTGACGATCCCATCGAGCGTCACTGGGTGTGAGAAGGCGGGTGCCTGTGCCTTGCAGATGTACTGGCACTCGGACGTCGCCAACCAGACGTACCCAAACTGTGCCGACATTATTGTCAAGGGCAGCGGTGGCGCCTCCTCGAGCGGCAGCACCAAGCCAGCCACTACGCCAGCGCCAGCTGCCGACGACGGTGAGGACACAGATGAATCTGCTGCCGGTGAAGCTGAGACTCCGGCGACTCCAGCTCCAGCTGTGACCTCGGCGCCAGCCCCAGCTGCGACCAAGAAGAAGTGCACGGGCAAGGTCCGTCGCGTCCGCGCTTAGATGTCCAGTAGTTTCTCCTCCAAACTGCGCTTCCTTTTTAATGTATCGTAAATTCCCGGACAGTAAAGTTGAGAATTTGGGATTTTTGACCTTCGTCTGTTTACTTGATATTGACGATGGATGCGATTTGCATACGCCTGTTCTGGAAGTCTCAATTTCACCAGCCAAACTCAGTCAGGATCTTACCACCTTGCTGTATTGTATGAGTTTGTGCATGTTCTGTCGATGGCCTGTGCTGGTCCTGTGGTTCGTATTCGCGTTCACCACTGGTGCGCTCGCCGCCAGGTTCTCGCGTCTCCTTCGTTTACCTAAACTTCTGCGTCACAAACTCCCTCATATCCATCAGGTCGACGGCGAGCGGACTGGCTCTGCGTCACAGGAACTGCTCGACTGTGAATCTCGGTCTGCGTCCTCCCTGGTTCCTCGAAATAGAAAAGTTGATCCGCGCTCGCTCTTTAGCATTTTCGACACGAGGTCATCTCGGAACGGGGACTTTGGTTCAGGAAACCGGTGCGTTCCGCACAGGTCGAGGCTGCATCTACTGCTTTAAAATATCGCTCCTTTGGTAAATCTGGTCGCTGGGTGCGCTGTCGTGCTGGTCTGTTGAGCGTCGCAGGGCATCGATACGTCAACTGCAAGCTCAGGTTGTTTCTCTGAAAAGCTTTGTTGATCTTTGAGACTCGAGATCATTTGGGTACGCGGAGATTTTGGATTCAGGAACGGAGGTGCTACATTGGGCTGGAGCAGACTCGAGGGCTCGAGGAAAAAGTGAAAATGAGCTCTCAAAGCTATTCACAGCGAGGCGAAATGGTGCAAAAGCGGAGCAAGGTACCAAGGTGCATTTCTGCGGAGGATGTTTTTGGCATGCGATGCATGCTGCATGCATCCCACATGATATTCTGTCAGTGCATTCGATTTCGATTACCGGATATCTACCATTGATAGAGAGGCATTTTGTATGCTATGAACCTTATATGTTTTTTAAAAAGGTTTAATGATGCAAAAAGGTAAATATCGTAGCTTTCTGGCGATCCTTATGCATCATCGAGAGTGCCACTACTATCATAATTTGTCTTGCAAAAAGATAACTTTGATACTACAGATGAGAGCGCGTTCACTGAACGCCTGATTTTTATTATTTTAAAGAGAACTTGTCCGATTAAAGTTTGACCCGACTTATCCAGAGTTCAAATGTATTGACTTATGCTATTTTTGCTCAGTTGAGAATGCAATGAATCTACGACCTGTCAACAAACAACTTTGCGTGCACCCAGCAGTTCTTGATGGCATCCGCCTGGACACTCATCCAGCTATCTTGACACAGCTCAATTCCTTCGAGTAGAGAGATGCGGTACGGATCTTTATCTCTGTAAGAGGCTATCCGAGACAGCCTCAAACACAGCACGCACGCTTGCGCTTGAGAGGAAGACTTGAGAGGAACTTGGCAAAAATGCAACTGAATTGAAATGAGCTCATGGTTCCTGACACTACATATGAAACACCACTAGGGATCCTAGAAGTTTTACTTGTAAAACCTACACATGCAGAAATAAAACCTATGAATCTGATATATAAAACCTTGGGTACACTGAGGTTGAACCCAGGGGATCTGCTGGGAACTTGAACTTGAAGTACCGCGGAGATTCCCTGCAAAGTGATTGGCGGAAGCCACTCACTTCAGATGGTAGAGACACGTTGGCCTCGTCACCAGTGTGGTTTCCCAAAGTAGGAACCATCATTCACATGTCTAGAGTACTGTCGTGCGTAATCACGCCGAATCTCAATGATTGCGAGCGATCAACACTCAACTCAGACACAGATTGCTCTGACATCAGACGATGACGTCACCTGTGCATGTGGGATCACTTTTATGTGTTTCATCCAATATCTTCGCACCCACAATGCACTTCCACAAGGTGGCGTGTGACACACACAAAGAGCCACCTTGCATGTAATGGCAGCCTTAGCCCATTACAATCTCCATCAAGGAAATGTTCAACTGCCACTTCTGTTTTCATATTCATGTACTCTCGCTTGAGGTTAGCAATGACACCTTGATCCATGGTCTGGAGCAACGATGTTGTGTTTGGAGGAAGCTTCAGAATTGTCACATTGCTGAGGGGGACGCCGCGATGGATGTGCGATGGCGCGTTGTCCACGATGAGAAGAACTTGGCGCTCTTCTCGCTGCATTCTCTCGTTGAAGTCCAGCAGCCATTGTTGGTAGACGGCTGCGGTCATCCAGCCCTTCGACGTCCCAACGTACTGAACGTTGACGGGCTTCTCTGACAGCCAGCGAGGACACTTGGCATTGCCAAGGAAAACAAGCGGCAGCTTGTCCGAGCCATCAGAGTTCGCGCCAACAATCATCGTTACTCGGGCTTTGTTGAGCTTGAGTGCCGGCGCCTTCTTCATACAAATGGAGGAGCGAGGGACTGCCTTGTAGTACAGGGCAGTCTCATCCATGTTGTATACATCTTGTGGATGAAACTGCCCTATACGTTCTCGGAGCTGCGCAACGTACTTCAGCGCTTCTTCTACATTCACGGACCCGATCTCGCCATGCGCTCGCTTGTGGCGAAAGTTGTGGCGAGCCAAAAAATGGCGCAGCCATCCAGATCTCGTAAAGCGTGGCTGGCAACGCCGCGGAATCCGTAGCTCGTTGGCGAGCCCAGCACCAACCCGTATGACCTCCCTGCCAGATATTGGCGTCTTCGACAGCTCTGCTTCTATCACAAATTCAGCCACAGCCTCGTCGAGGCGCACCATGTGGTGAGAGCGGAGTCTCATCTTGGACAAGCAGTCGCTAGACAGCGTTGAGAGCTTGGTCTCGTGCTTCACGATGTCCAGGATCGTCGACTTCTCAGGGCACTTGGTCAAGCAGAACGTGACCCGAGCCCACTCTGCCAACTCGTTGTACGTCCACTCGGGACACTCGCTGCGCTTCTTGCAGATGAGTAGATGCTGGTGCTTCGTCAGTCTAACACGAGTACTCATGTCGACGGCGCGTCTTGCTTGCTGATTCTGTGTGTTTCTTGTGTGTCTTGTATGCTTCAAATTGACAAATGGATGCATGGATTCAAAGAGCGCATCAGTTGAAATGAAGAGGGTACATGATTTACCGCCCATTTTTAAAATGTCAAAACCTAAGCTATCTTATCTCAGTGCATTTGCTGATTTACCTGTATGAACTTTTTCCTTGTCGATATATGAATTATATCAGGTTATTGGGATAGACCCGTTCGGTGAACGTGCTCTCATCTGTACTGTATTCAAATGCAATGAGGCGTATTTGTCAATTGTGGCACATTTCCATCGTTTCCAGCAAGGCAGATGGCGCAGCATCTTAGATCTTTTTGATCATTCGATCACCCATACTTACAAACCTGTGCAAGCTCTTTCAAACCCAATCAACAATAATGCTTGCATTATTAGATATGCTTGTGCAGACCATCAACGACGTCGAAGCGTTCAAATGGCCGCCTCAGTCGGTGTGTACTGCATCAAGCTCCCTATTTAGCTACAGAAAAGCGTTGCTTCGCGTAGTTCGCATTCGCATCGTGTTTTATCTTGTCGAATGCCTATCGGAATCAATCCATTTGGATCACGTGATGGCGGCTCTCGAGTACAGTTACCTGCGTCAGAATACAAACACCAAGTAAGAAAATACCGGTATTTGTTGATATTTGTCGCACTAATGAATAGATAATGATAATCCGCTTCACTCTGCTTAATCTCCTTTTCTCTTTATTGCTCGATTATTTTGTCTTTTATGCATCCATGCTGCCCATTGCAGAGTAGAAGGACGGCTGCGCCTCGCCATCCGCTCTATCTTCAGCACGACAAAGCTTATTTAGGGGTCCCCAACCCGTTTCGGCCCTGATTTTTACTATGAAAATTTGCATACTCTGAGCCCTTTCGAGCTCGGAAGAAACGATTTATGGATTCTGGTGAGTGTTGCATACTCCGTTCAGTAAACTTTGGTCGCTGGCCTGCCTGTGCAGATCAGGGACCCTCTCTCATCACTCGCCTTGCGGCTTGCCCACCGCAGTCTGCTTCGACTTCGCTCCCTCAGTTTCTTCACTCAAAAGTACAGGACCAAACGGAACCGGATTGGCCGGGGACCTGTTAAAAAAATCATTACCATTTTCTGTGCGAAATTGCCGAAGCACGAGATTCGTCTTGTTTCACCACCGGCACATTCCACTTCCAATTCGGTCAGGTTGTAGAATGAGTCCTGGTAAGCAGTGAAAGAGAGAATGACGAGCACAAAGCGAGGCATTTCTGTTGAGGATGTTCTCGGCATCGAGCGGATGCTAAATGAACTTCGATTGACTCTCGACTAATGCGTACAATTACAACAATGTAGATGCCGCGTTCATCTTGGATCTTTTAGTAAATCAGCAGCACCCTTTGTGGTCACACAAGTTCTCAATAATCCTTTCGATGCTGTTTTGGCAAATGTGCACTGAAAGTTCAGTCGAATGAATTCACAAGTCTCCAACCAATTCTTGCCGGCAAAATGTTGACACTTTTGAAATCAATTGAGAACAGAACACACAATGTAATCACAAAAGTTGACAATTTAGTACCACATTTTTAGTATGAACTACCTCAATTGCCCTATATTTGGCTTCACCAAGACAACTACCAACAACGTGTTGCGTCACTTGATCTGGTTCATGTCTGTGTCCTCCGTGTGCAAAACGCTCATTCCCGTTTTCGGCAAAGCCATGCGGTGGAGTGGAAGGCTGTGAGCGAGCGCATTTGACTCGGCAGGCGCATACCTCAGAGATAGAATTGAGCGGCACATTCTCCACACCGATATCGGGCATATGCGCTGCGAGTACACTTGCAATGCCCCCGGAGCTGATCATTTTGATCCTCGTGATGATAATCACGTTTCTCTATTCGCGTCCGCCAATGTGAGACTTTTGGGCGCCAGCTGGTCTCGAGGAACCTTCTGCGGCATCGAGACATCCACTCTCGCTCACTCTTCCTGTGGGTGGTTTCATGCCACTTGTGGCACAAATTTCCGAATTTAAACTATGGCAAACACTTGAACCCCGAAATGTGCCACTTGTGGCCACCCTGAGAGGAGACCACGCTCTACGGATTGACGTCACGGCTCTGTACGCCCTCACTGCCCTCACAATGCAACGACGAGGGCTGCCAATCTGAGGAATTGTATGGCGCTCTGCCAGTCAGCGAGGACGTCCAGGCAATGCTTTGCCACTTGGCATTGGAACGGCCCTCTTTGTTGCTTCTCCTTTCTTATCCTCGCCTCGTTCGTCCGCCTGTGCTCAGCACACGGCCGATTTCCCCATTTTCGGATTTCCATCGTCCTGCCAACGTCGACTTTCATCCTCCACTGCAAAAAATGAAGACTTCTGTGTGCGCCTCGATCGCTGTCAGCGCGGCCCTCATGGTCGCGCACGTGAGTGCCCACGGCCAGATGATGGAGCCAAAGTTCCGTCCGATCACGGCGCGTTACCGCAAGGACTGCCTCTGGGGCCTGAAGGGTGCCGGCGACGACGAATTGCAGTGGGCGCCACTCGAGAACCTGAGCGGACGTGGTCAGGCTGATCAGCCTCCGGGCCCTACGTTTGACATCATGAACGGCTGCCGTGGTCTGATCTACGAAGAAGGTAACCCAGTCACTGCGCTCCAGGCTGGTGTCGAGTTCACGATCAAGTACTTCATCCAGGCGCCACACCCAGGTACGCTCCAGATGAACATCGTCAAGCCAAAGACCGACGCGAACGGCAAGGTCACGCACGAAAAGGTCGCGACGATCAAGACCCTCGACAACTTTGCGACCGCCGGCGGCAACTTCGACACGACGGCCACGATCCCAACGAGCGTCACGGGCTGCGACAAGGCCGGTGACTGCGCGCTGCAGTTCTACTGGCACTCACCTGTGGCCAACCAGACGTACCCAACGTGCGCCGACATCACGATCGGCGGTAGCAGCAGTGCGGGCGCCTCGACGACCGATGGCAGCGACAGCGGCAGCGCCTCGACGCCAGCGACCAAGAAGCCGACGACCAAGAAGCCTGCGGCCGCCACGCCGAGCGTGACCTCCAAATCAACGACAAGCGCGCCTGCGGCCACGGCGACGGCGCCAGCGCCAGCTGCGACCAAGAAGAAGTGCACGGCCAAGACCCGTCGATCCCGCAAGTAGACGCGAGTTTTATTACCTAGTTTTTGTATTTGGAATGGTGAAAATATATGCAAATGACATGCGTGAACAACAGCTCTTGTATATTTTACGAGAGACTTGCTATCAAATTTGTTAATATTGTTCATACTGGGAGACGTCAAATTATATTTAATACAAACGCGCCTGTCATCATAGTTTCGGTGATGATCCAGTTTCTTGTCGACAACTTCAAGCAATCGGAACACTTGGAAACACTTGCAAACCAACAAAACCAGATGTTGGGTCCCTCATCAACAAAAAGTTGTCTCGACGCGCGATAATTCTTGTGCGTAAAGGCTCGTCAGGCAGTCTGTTTGGCTCCTCACCTATGTATGCTGCATGCAAAGGCTGGGGGAAATGGGTGCAAGACCCAACCACTCGGTTCTCTCGACAACGCGCTTCTACTCATCAGTAGGTTTCTCTGTTCTGCGTAACTTGCACATTTGCAGACAGCTCACGTTGACTTACTTGTCGTCGTGCGCACGCTCGTCGCTCAACCATATTGCTCACGGAAAAGATGGGTCTCCGTCCTGTCTTCTTCGACAGCGTCATCCTTTAGCAACAAGACGCCTTGTAAGCACAAAATGGTTCACAACTGCCCTCTACATCTTTGGCAAAAAAAAACCACAGCACCCATCCATGTGGCCGAAGAGTTCCATGTCTGCCTACAGCATGCATCTCGTCAAGACAAGTGCAGTCTTGTTGGGTATGCAGTCGTTTGTATAAGGAACGCTCGCCTCTTGTGTCCTCTACGCGGAAAAGCAACAATCCTCATTCTCCAATTTGCCGTCGCACGAGCGAACAGCAGCACCAGCCTCCGTCCATCTTCTCCAGCAAACACACACACGCACACTAGCACGATGGTTTCCACAGCTGCTCCCAAGTGCTTCCTGCTCGCAGTCGCCGCGTTCGCTACGTCAGCCGAAGCGCACAGCAAGATGTCGCTGCCAAAGCCCACGTGGGACAACGGCTACGGCACCAACTCGCCTTCCGGCACGATTGACGGCCCTACGGCGTTGAAGGTGCCGTCGGGCATGTCGTTCTCGACCGACCCGACGTCCAACACCAAGGCGTACACGGCCGCGATCAAGAGCAGCAGCTACGGCTCACTCAAGGCGTTGGCGTTTGCGACGCAAAAGACCGAGTCCGGGGCCACCAAGGAGTGCGGATTCTCCAAGACCAATGGCGCCGCGCAGCCGCTCCCAGACACCGTGCAATGGGATGAGTTGACGTCGTCCCACGAAGGTCCGTGCGAAGTCTGGTGTGACAACACCATGGCGTTCCACGACGACAACTGCGCCAAGAACTACCCAGGCTCGCCCGCGAAACTCCCGTACGACAAGTCTAAGTGCAGCGGCGCCAAGATGCTCATGTCGATCTGGTTGGCACTACACACGCCGACCTGGCAGGTGTACACAAACTGCGCTCCAATCGGCTCGGGTGGTGGCAGCTCAGGCGCGACTTCGACGAACACTGGTGGCAACACTGGTGGCAATACAGGCGGCAATACGGGTGACAACACTGGTGGCAACACTGGTGGCAGCAAGAACAACAACAGCAGCGGCGGCGGTAACAGCAAGAACAACACAAACAACAAGAACAGCAACACAAACAGCAAGAATAACAACAGCAACAACAAGAACAACAAGAACAACAATAGCCAAAACAACCAAAACAACGGCAACAGAAACGTGGGCAACAACAACAACGGCTGGGGCAACTGGGGAGCTAACGGCCAACAGAACGGCGGCAGCAAGAGCTGGACCTTCGGCAAGTAAGACGCGTCCCGTGAAATCGTGCCCTCGATGTTCGCCAGCAGACCTTTTCCAGCTCAAGATTGCAAGACTGGTTTTCCTCGAGAGAAGAGCTGGTCACGTTTCTAGATGTAGCAATAAATTCGTTTTGAGTCAATCAACCAAGTAGCGTCCGCTGAATGGGAAAGAAAATGTCAGCACGTGGACCTTTTGCAAATACATGGAAATAGCAAACACTGATTACCCTGCTTTCTTCTTGATGGGGTTGGCTTTGATCACCTGGTTTCCTTTGCGGCTGGACATGCTGGAGTGATGCAATCCTCAAACAAAGTCGTCTGTGAACTCGACGACTCTCATGTTGGGCTTCTTCCAACTGCGCAACACTGTTGCGTCCTTCGTTGGCGCTCTTGGCAGAGTCTTTGATCACGTACAACACTGGGGTAGTGTTGCGCTGATTCGGTGGTGGCACATACCTTGGAATCGTGGTTGGTCATCAAAACGAAAACTACTCGTAGGCGAGTCGTACTCTCTTCTGTTACGCTCAACGTGAACGTCATTTCGCGCCGTAGTAATTCGTAGGACATTGGATCCTTCAGGCCACTTGATATGAAGTCTTCGGTCACTTGCGACTCGCAATCAGCACTTGCCAGTTCATGATGTAGCTATTAACATGTCTACTGGCCGTGAATTGAGGTGAGTCGGCCATACTGTAGGATCCGTGCCGTCTACCGATGGAATCGCTAGCTGTTGCGAATGTCATAACGTCACATTTATGGTCATTCATACACTAATCAACACACAGCACAATCCATTTTCGGCCACAAGGTTCCACAGTCTCGCCATACCTCGTTTGTATCACTGACTCCGGCAGACACCCGCACTTGTAGACGGCACAGTCGAGCATCACTGACACCTCGGAATCTCTGATTACCGTTCCAGGTTCTGGAGGAATGGCAAATTGGCTGCTTGCCTGCTCGGATATGGCTCTACTGGCAGCACGGCATGGAGACGAAGCGTATATTTTCACCATTATACTTTGAAATACGGCTTTGGACACGCAGAGTGCACCATGCTACTGGGCATGCAGGACTTGTGGTGACGCGATAGTGGAACTAATTGTTTTCTTGCTTAGAAATCGCATCAGTGGCTTTTCATCTAGACAAGACAACGTCCATGTTAATGCAAATTAGCATGCAGGCGTCTGTTTCAGCGATATATAGCATCAAGCAAGTGAATGATACCTCAAGCATGTGCCACCTGCACTGCACAACTCTCGGGGCAGAAACCGAAACTGCGATAACCAATTAGCCACTACATTGTTTTAAATGCCTTTTTGTCATAAACACAGGAAAACGGGGACTGTTCGCTCAAGAATTCCTGTTCTTGGAGTAAGCATATACTGCATTGATAAACGAGGTTGGAAACCATAGCGTAAGAAAACAAAACCAGGTGGGACATACCTTGGTGTTTTGACGTCGCTGATGAACATGTGAATATCGATTTCCAGTCTCATTTGATGCCATCGATAAAAAACGGTAGTCTGGTTCTTGGCATGGTCTCGTTTTAAGTGCAAGCAAATTGTCACTTGATATACCTTCATCGGGCAATTCGGGAGTCTATGGAAACACTTTTTGCGATGAATGGTTTGATTCTGGGGGGTAATGCGCCGGTATCTATGGATTCGACGCCTTCACTGCCACTTTGTGCCGACCGTCGTACTGTTAAACTTGCCTGTCAAATGGCGAATGCGGGTCCCAAGTAAGCTTTTAGAGATGGCACGCGCCAAACTGCACTTACACGAAAGCGACACGCTCTCACGTTGCAGAAACTCATGTCACTCCTGCAAAGCAAAAACAAAAATGCAGCAGAAATGGGCTGCACGCCGCATTGCGAAGCATATCGGTATCATTTGTATCCCGCTCCCCACAAATAGTAGCAAACCACAAGAATGAGAGAAGTGCGGTATCATGTTACTCGTACCTTGAGCTTATACTTGATTGTTCCCTCTCTTCTCCGTTCGTGTTGCGTCTGCGTCTGCAGCCAGGAAAGGTGCTGCACACCGCGAGTACAAATGCCCCGAGTTGAAGGTAAGTTTACACGACGCCTTTTTGCTCATTTGGCTACTGTGTGAACATTGTTTATGACGGATCATTTACTAATGGCTTAGAATATTATTCATTCTAAGAACAGTGATTGGCTAACATGGAAACGTCATGTCAGGAGGCGGTTTATTCGTATTGATCACCGTGCCTGGTCAATTGAAATAATACACTTTCAGCCACATGGCCGATGTGTGAAGTGCTTAAATTTACAGGCACTCCAATAATATTGTTAACGACACGTCATTTACTGCTGACACGTCATTTTCCTTACTGAATTGTTCTTTTTCTTTCCACAGAGGCGTATAATTTAAATTTATGTTTGAGAAGGCGCATATTTTTTATTTTATGTTTCAAGTGGTCTATTTTTTTATTCCCCCTAAAAAAACTTAAAGGAACTATCATTACACCGCATCATCCAATATGTTATCTTTCATGCACTTCGAATAATATTATACAGGCAGCCTGGTTGGAGGGCGTGCTGACTCGAAACGAGTTTCCTACCGCTCTCTCGCACAGAGTCGGTCAACGGTCCTGACGGCATGGAGTGTACAGTTGACGCAGTATTTTCGTGAGAAGCGGCTGGCGTGTCAGGACCACCGTACGACCGCATGAAACACATCAGATCAATGGCCCATCTCAGCCGCGTTGTGCAACGCGCCAGTCAGCAGCTCCGTTCAATCATTCTCCAATTCACCAGGCCACACCGAAGCGAAGACAGCAGCCTCCAAGCTAGTAACTGATACGATGATCACGCCTACCAAGACCATCCAACTCGCGTGCGTTGCCGCCGTGCTCGCGGCCGCCAACGTCGAAGGCCACGGCTACTTGGCGGTGCCCAAGTCGACCAACGCCATCAACGGTGACCCGACCCAGTTCGCCGCGACCATCGATGGTCCATCGACGCTCAAGGCTGTCAACGGCCAGTCGTTCACGATGGACCCAGAGTCGAACGCCAAGGCTTTCGCCGCTGCGTTCAAGGCGCAGTCCACGTACAAGTCGGTGCGCGCCTTGGTTGATGCCAAGGGTGTGTTCCAGCCTGGCATGAACAAGGAGTGCGGTGTGACGAGCCCAACTGGTGAAAAGCAGCCGCTGCCAGCGCAGTACGTCGAGTGGGCCCACTCGAACTCGGAAGGCTTCACGCCATCGCACACCGGTCCTTGCGAAGTGTGGTGTGACAACGTGCTGGCGTTCAGCAACGACAACTGCGCCACGAACTACCCAACGGCTCCAGCCAAGCTTCCATTCGACCGCTCCAAGTGTGTGGGCAAGAGCATGCTCAAGTTCTACTGGCTGGCTCTGCACTCGTCGACGTGGCAAGCATACATTGCTTGTGCTCCATTGGCTGGCGGTTCGTCAGGTGGTGCGACCTCGCCAACGGTGGCTCCAACCACCAAGCCTACGACGGCCAAGCCCGCTGCTGCGACCAGTTCAAAGCCATCGACGAAGGCGCCAGCGTCGAAGACCAAGACCCCAAAGCCCACCAAGACCCCGAAGCCAAAGAAGACCAAGACCCCAAAGAAGACCAAGACGCCAAAGCCAGCGTCGGGCAACCGCAGTCTTGACTTTGATGACCTCAACTAGAACAACATCGTGAATTTGAGCACTCCGTTGTATGTTTTTTGTGTGTGCTTTTTTCAAACCAATTATATAGCGTAATATATAAAACAAACGTATCAAATCTTAGAAAGGCCACTCAAGGTCTCAGATGGCTACATTTGCCTGTCCACAAATTTCTTGATGGAAAATAGACGAATTTCTTTGCCATCGAAAACCATGATATGAGCGGCAGCAAGACCCATGGCTGACGCTTGTAAGCTTCTCTGCTCTGTGGTGGTGCGAAAGACCATCGTTTTATCCTCCGAAGTGCTATAGTATATGAGCTACAAAATGGAGCTTTCAGCTGTACACATATAGGTCAATATATTTGTTTCGAAAAGGATATGTACACTACATTAAGTGAATTCGGCAAACCATTAGAGATATGCAGAATCGACGATAACGCTACATATTTTAGTTGCGGCGGCGGCGGGTGGTCTTGGCCTTGCACTTGGACGTGGTTGCTGCTGGCGCTGGGGTCTCATCCGCAGTCGCGCTAGCAGCCGAGGACGCCGCTGGTGCTGAGGTTTCATCTGAAGCCGACGCAGCGGTAGAAGCGAATTCATCGGCACCAACAGACGCCGCGGCGGAAGCGGATTCATCAGCGGCAGCAGATGAAGCGGACTCGTCGGCGGTCGCCGACGACGCGGTGGACGCGTATTCGTCATCGGCTGCCGAAGCAGCTGGAGCGGTGGTGGTCGCGGTAGACGTGGACGAAGCGCTCGATCCCGAGCTCGACGCACCAGAGAGTGGCGCACAGTTGTAGTACACTTGCCACGTTGGCACGTGGAGTGCCAACCAGACGGACGTCAGCATCTTCGCACCGGTACACTTCGACTTGTCGTATGGGAGCTTGGCAGGGCTGTCCGGGTAGTTGATCGCGCAATTCTCGTCACTAAACGCAAGCTTGTCGTCACACCAGACTTCACATGGGCCTTCGTGGGACGCTGGTAATTGGTCCCATTCGACTTGATCTGGGAGTGGCTGCGCGGCACCGTTCACGAGCGAGAAACCACATTCCTTCGAGGCACCGCTTTCAAGCTTCTGCGTCGCGTCAACCATCTGCTTCATGGAAGTGTATTTGGTCTGTGCCTTGAACGCCGCCGTGTACGCCTTGGTGTTGGACGCCGGGTCGGTCGAGAACGACATGCCCGAAGGTGGAGTCAGCACCGATGGACCGTCAATGGTGCCCGAAGGCGAGTTGGTGCCCCAAGCAGGGTCCCACGTTGGCTTTGGGAGGGCCATCTTACTGTGGGCATCGGCAGCCGCGGCCATGAGCGCCATGGTGAGCGCAAGGGTCTTGGCAGAGGTCATCATCTTGGTTCGCGGAGTAGGTTTTAGTCGACGACTCGGATGCTTGGAGGCAAATTGGAGAATGAGGTCGCTCGTCAGCGGCGCAGGCGGACGGGGCTGGCTGAGCGACTCGGAAGCCAACTAATAGGACTGACTAGCGTGCACTGACTATCCTTCTCTCGATCTCTCTCTCTCTCCCTCGCCGCTGGCGTCGCATTGAGATCATTTGTTTTCCTCTGTCCTTCCAAGAGCTCTTCAATGTCCTTTCGATGATCGCACATGAGCGTCACGGAAGTTCAGCAGAACCAGCTGGTGAACGTGTTTGTCACGTCACTCACTAAAAATAATGTGTTGGAATAGGAATATCTGGTTTGAAATAGGGATTGAGGACAAAAAGACGGGCCAAAATACCGGTATTTCCTATTTATACTGCTCCTATTTTCACATTTTAAGATTTGATCGAGCTATTTGAGGATTTTATGGACTGATGGTCCTGAGAACCGACCATAATCGGCTTTGGATCTTCACGGATCCCAACTGGAAGCGCGAAACCAAGTCACGCTTCACGAGTTTGAAAGGGAAAATGAACTCAAATGTCCCTTTACCGATCGTCGTGCCGTCACAACAGACGCCACCGCGAAAGCGCACGTGATCGAATGAGAGCAGCTCATTTCAGATCCTCTCTGGAAAGAGTGCAACAAAAACATGAGCGCGTTGTTGAGTCATGCATGTTGGTCATTCCCCATTTTGCGGTGCACTCGTCACGACAGACACGTCCTGATGTCGTAGATTCGAACTCACCACGTGTGCGAGAGACCGTCGTTTCGCGGTTCGTGGCGTGCATCGTTGCCGAACAAAGCTGCTGTAGCTCGAGACTTCGACAGAAAGCGTCAATTATTTGAGCATACAAAGGTTGGCAATTTTACTGACTCATTAAGATCCACGCAAAAAGCACCCTCATCTGTGACGAGGAACTACCGAAACTGCTTGCTACGTGCACCTATGTTACCAATGCCAGCTTCGTTCGTGACCAAGTGACAGGCTTAAACGTGTGGGTCTTCCTTCTTTCGGATCTTGTCGTCGAGTTTCTTGCGAACTGTCAGGTTACGCTTGGTCTTGTCATCGAGTTTCTTGCGAACTGTCAGGTTACGCTTGGTCTTGTCATCGATCTTCTTGCGAACTGTCAGGTTACGCTTGGTCTTGTCATCGAGTTTCTTGCGAACTGTCAGGTTACGCTTGGTCTTGTCATCGATCTTCTTGTGAGCAGTCAACTTGCGGGTCTTCGCCTTGCACTTCTTGGTCAAGGCTGGAGCAGGAGTCGCGTACTCGTCGTCAGCACCCGCCTGTGGCGTTTCAGTAACCGGAGCAGCGGTTGGCTTCGAGGTGGAGGAGGCTTCGCCGGATGAGGAGGCACCAGAAAGAGGAGCACAGTTGGTGTACACTTGCCAGGTTGGAGTGTGGAGTGCCAGCCAGATCGACGTCAGCATCTTTGCGCCCGTGCACTTAGACTTGTCATATGGAAGCTTGGCTGGAGTGCCTGGGTAGTTCTTGGCGCAGTTTTCGTTGCTGAACGCGAGTTTGTTGTCGCACCAGATTTCGCATGGACCTTCGTGCGAAGGAGTCAACTCGTCCCATTCGACGACATCCGGGAGTGGTTGCGGCGTGCCGCTGACGAGCGAGAAGCCGCATTCCTTGGTGGTGCCGGACTCCACGGTTTGTGTGGCGAACACCAAATCCTTGAGGGACTTGTACTTGGTCTGCGCCTTGAACGCGGCCGTGAACGCCTTGGTGTTGGACGTCGGATCGGTGCCGAAGGACATGCCTCCAGGCACGGTCAGCGCCTTGGGGCCGTCAATGGTGCCCGACGGCGAGTTGGTGCCCCACACAGGGTTCCAGGTTGGCTTTGGCAGCGCCATCTTGCTGTGCGCGTCTGCCGTAGCGGCTAGAACGGCGACGCCGGCGATGATCGCAGCGACTTTCATGCTTCCTTTGCTTCACGTGACGACTCGAGTCGGGCGGCGGAGAAAGCGGAATGCCGACGAGAGACTGACTGTATGGCGACGGAAGGGGAGAAAGCGGGCGCTGTGAGCTCATGAACGAGAAGGTGAGCGTACGTATACAGTCCAGAGCCGGGCGGCGGGCCATTGATGCGCGTCAAGTTGCAGAGACAGTGAGAGTGTCAGCCCCCGATGGATTTGAAGAGTGTCGAAACCTCTTTATTATCATTATTTTACAAGATTACAATCAAGCAGCATAAATATCCAATATTTTGAAAACTATCAGAGCTGCTAATTTTAAGCAGTGTGATGGATACTGATTATGAGAGGAGTAATTTGGCGTTCAAAAAAAGAACCTCACAACTGACAGCTTCATTTTTGTATACTGCCTTGTATTCGAAAGCAAAAGGTAGATATACTCCAAAAACGGCTGGCCGAAATCGAGTCAGTTTTCAATAAGTTGAGAGATACTGAAAGTTGAGACTTTTGACGGAAAAGGGACTTTAACTGCTAATTAAATATCAAAAGGAACTATGCGACTAAATATTGGCAATTAACACTAGATCATTTGAGGGGTCCATTCTTGTTTATTATTTACGTCAATCAGATAATTGGCAAAGAAGGTAGTTGAGAAAGTAAAAGCTCGAGGAGCGAATCTGAAGCATATTGAAGTGAATCAACCACACAGCATTGGCAGCAGGTCGGTGAGATCTTGTAGGCAAAGTAAGCGACCGAGGGTGACTTCAAAATTGGAAGTTACTGTATCCTCGGTCGCTCACTACTCCGGTTTGATTGGAGTATGCAGCATCGTCCACGATTCTTGAAATTATTAATACGAGGGTTGCTATTTGCACTTCTTGGATGATTTTATACTGAAGAAAAGAGGGGCATGCTACTGCCATGATACCTGTGCATTTTTTTATTGGATGAGCTTCAAAGATCTACTCAGACCCCATATTGCCACATGATTCCTCTTTAGAGTCAGTTTCTTTACTAGCACCCAGTATGACAATTATCTTGCTCACTGAACAAGAGATGGGCATAGGTCCAATGTAGACGCACGCTCTCAGTCTCGACACCTCATTCTGATTCGGGGTGTTACAACCACACGTGAGTCACGGAAAAGGCCACAGGCTTTGAAAAACGCCGACAATAATCGCTCTGCAGCCTTACAGTGTGTGTGAATGTGTAAAGGTGAGGCTATATTTAGATGCAAGTGACTGACCTACAATATTCATTCTCTCTCACCACTGAAAGTGGTGAGCATACAATTCGACTTAGTACACAGTCTGAAGGTAATCTCGAATCAGAACAGCACGCGTTCTCTTGCTGTGACTTGAAGCGTTGAGTGTCCATTGCTAGATTGACCGCTGCGTCGGCCATCTTGTTGAAGGCATGATAGTGGTGCGACCACGTTTGAATGTCCATAGTGTCTGTAATTCGTCTGGTGAGTCTGTAAAATGTTGCAACCGCGGATTCCTAGGTGGCCGTTGCAGTCTCCCAGTTCATTTAGTAGATTCTGACCAAATTCTTCCTCGTGATGGGCGATCCATTCATCCTTCAAGATTACCATCATTTTATCATCGCGGTCTCAAGAATGTGAAGCAGTGACTCAACTTCGCGCACGAGCGGCTCATTTTCCAACGCGTGGTCCATAATCCTGTAATTAGGACCAGATTCTAATGGCATTCCGAATTCGAGTCCTTTTACGATCCATCGACTCAGTTTATGTGTAGCTTTTCAGCGCATACATAAATCATGGCATTATTGCCCACAAGTGGATGCTGTGCATCACTAATGGAAAGTCCATGATGGTGAGGGATTTGTGTAGCCATATCTTCTTACATGATCGTTTATGATCGAAACGACCAGACGGTGTGTCAATTGAAAAGGAAAAGGCTACATGACTTGGATCTGTGAGGTGGGCAGTGCTTCAATTTCAACAAGATACGTGGATATTCGCAAGACTTACAAACTAGTTGTCTTCCTTTATAAGGGAGTAGAAAATAACAGACTCAACTGCACGTTACCGTTTAGTTCTCATCAAGTGTGTCGAAGTCAAGGCTGCGGTTGCCCGACGCTGGTTTTGGCGTCTTGGTCTTCTTTGGGGTCTTGGTCTTCTTTGGCTTCGGGGTCTTGGTGGGCTTTGGGGTCTTGGTCTTCGACGGCTTCTTCGTCGTTGGTGCAGGGGTGTCAGGCATCTCGAGCTCGTCCTCGCAGTCCTCAACATCGGCGTCCTTTCCAACATCGCCTTGGTTGCCTGGCTTAGTGGTTGGCTTAGTACTTGGCTTAGTGGTTGGCTTAGTACTTGGCTTAGTGGTTGGCTTAGTGGTCGGCTTGGTTGTTGGTTTGGTGATTGGCTTGGTGGTTGGCTTGGCCGTCGTAGGCTTGGTGGTTGGAGCCACCGTTGGCGAGGTCGCACCACCTGACGAACCGCCAGCCAATGGAGCACAAGCAATGTATGCTTGCCACGTCGACGAGTGCAGAGCCAGCCAGTAGAACTTGAGCATGCTCTTGCCCACACACTTGGAGCGGTCGAATGGAAGCTTGGCTGGAGCCGTTGGGTAGTTCGTGGCGCAGTTGTCGTTGCTGAACGCCAGCACGTTGTCACACCACACTTCGCAAGGACCGGTGTGCGATGGCGTGAAGCCTTCCGAGTTCGAGTGGGCCCACTCGACGTACTGCGCTGGCAGCGGCTGCTTTTCACCAGTTGGGCTCGTCACACCGCACTCCTTGTTCATGCCAGGCTGGAACACACCCTTGGCATCAACCAAGGCGCGCACCGACTTGTACGTGGACTGCGCCTTGAACGCAGCGGCGAAAGCCTTGGCGTTCGACTCTGGGTCCATCGTGAACGACTGGCCGTTGACAGCCTTGAGCGTCGATGGACCATCGATGGTCGCGGCGAACTGGGTCGGGTCACCGTTGATGGCGTTGGTCGACTTGGGCACCGCCAAGTAGCCGTGGCCTTCGACGTTGGCGGCCGCGAGCACGGCGGCAACGCACGCGAGTTGGATGGTCTTGGTAGGCGTGATCATCGTATCAGTTACTAGCTTGGAGGCTGCTGTCTTCGCTTCGGTGTGGCCTGGTGAATTGGAGAATGACCAGATAGTTCAACGGAGCTACTCACCTCTTGTGCTGCGAACCTCTTCATCCGAGGTGTTTACACCGAAGTCCTGCCGACCTGCGTACGTATCAATGAGACCTACAATATGGTCGGGTACATCCACAGGATGTTGCGCTGGAACGAACCGCTGGGCCAGATGGTCGGGTGCAGTGGCCCACTCGTGAACCCTTTGGTCACGCGAGACAACGATTCGTTTTTCTGGATCGCCTTTACATCTAACAAAGGGAGTGGCACCTTCAAATCACTCTCCATGTCGTCAATGTGTGTATTACTACAGGTGCATAAAAAATCATAAGAAAACAATTTTGGGATGTTGATGTTTAGAAAAGATGTGAGCTATTTCGAACCAGACATGCAATATTTACTAGTTATGCAAGGTTATTGAAGGTACAGAGACCTCATGGAGAGCGATCTCAGATCGACATTACTGAACTGAACTTCAGGTTGAATTCATGTGGCACAGAGTCATCTGGTGACTCCCAAGCAGGAAGGACCAGATATGCCGCACAGTCCTCAACAATATTGATGCTTTCCGTGTAATTATATAAGTATCAGCGTCGCATGTGGCGCGTTGATTGACCGCATTCAGAAGCTTTTCACCTCGTCTTCTTTTTCGTGCGGAATGGCAGGTATCGCTGTTTTGCACTTGATGCCGCAAAGTCATCTGGTTGCAGTCCTCAAAAGGCAACAAAACTTGACCGGTACTCTAGGAACGCACAGTATCTGGGCATGGTTTTGGTGAAAAAATCTTTGCAAGCCGGCTCAGTGAACTACAATAATGCCATCGAATTGCTACGCGGCTATCAACGTTACCGCCAGGCAGAAACCAGTAGCACTGGCAGAATGTTCGCTATAGCTACTGCACCGCTAACGTGACAATGCTGGCAGGTCCTACCGTAGTCGCCTTCGCGCAAAGCTGGCGGCATCGCCTATCTCTGAATGCATCACACGTGGATGCATACCATGCGTACAGAACGAGAAGTCTAAGTAGTCTCGACTCATGAGGTTCTCACGAAAATTTTCTAATACAACTACGGCACTACTTTTCTCGCCAGCGTGCCTCACAATCACAAGGCTGCATCCCGTCGATGTTGGTCGCCAAAATGCCAACACGAGAAGACGCAGCAAAACGAGCCTCACGATCTAGCAACTATGGTATTCAGTAAAAAAAAGTATTACTCTGTACAAGGACGATAGCATGCGAACCACAGGCTCGGCAGGCAACGCAGTGGCGTCAAACGATGCAGAGTAATGCTTGAAGTAAATAAAGCATAACGTCCGATCTCTGTTCTTCGTCAGTGCTCGCTTCATCGGCAGACGAGGATCCCAGTCCCAACGAACAACCAACATTTGAAAACTTAACACAATTGCGAGTTTTGATACTGGTACAGTGCCAAAATTTGTTTACCGGCATTTGATTAACTGGAGGCCAAATTATTGATACAGAAAAGGTTTAACTCGAAAAGAAGAGCTGGCCGAGTGCATATGAAGTAGACTGAGGCCATGGCGACCACCTTCACGTATGGGAAATCGACATTAAACTACCTTTAAAAGCGAAACAGCTTGTACGTTCGTGCTACATGTTACACTACGCTTCATATATAAACGCAAACAAAAAGAAGTCCAATGAATTGCTCAAATTCACGATGTTGTTCTAGTTGAGGTCATCAAAGTCAAGACTGCGGTTGCCCGACGCTGGCTTTGGCGTCTTGGTCTTCTTTGGGGTCTTGGTCTTCTTTGGCTTCGGGGTCTTGGTGGGCTTTGGGGTCTTGGTCTTCGACGCTGGCGCCTTCGTCGATGGCTTTGAACTGGTCGCAGCAGCGGGCTTGGCCGTCGTAGGCTTGGTGGTTGGAGCCACCGTTGGCGAGGTCGCACCACCTGACGAACCGCCAGCCAATGGAGCACAAGCAATGTATGCTTGCCACGTCGACGAGTGCAGAGCCAGCCAGTAGAACTTGAGCATGCTCTTGCCCACACACTTGGAGCGGTCGAATGGAAGCTTGGCTGGAGCCGTTGGGTAGTTCGTGGCGCAGTTGTCGTTGCTGAACGCCAGCACGTTGTCACACCACACTTCGCAAGGACCGGTGTGCGATGGCGTGAAGCCTTCCGAGTTCGAGTGGGCCCACTCGACGTACTGCGCTGGCAGCGGCTGCTTTTCACCAGTTGGGCTCGTCACACCGCACTCCTTGTTCATGCCAGGCTGGAACACACCCTTGGCATCAACCAAGGCGCGCACCGACTTGTACGTGGACTGCGCCTTGAACGCAGCGGCGAAAGCCTTGGCGTTCGACTCTGGGTCCATCGTGAACGACTGGCCGTTGACAGCCTTGAGCGTCGATGGACCATCGATGGTCGCGGCGAACTGGGTCGGGTCACCGTTGATGGCGTTGGTCGACTTGGGCACCGCCAAGTAGCCGTGGCCTTCGACGTTGGCGGCCGCGAGCACGGCGGCAACGCACGCGAGTTGGATGGTCTTGGTAGGCGTGATCATCGTATCAGTTACTAGCTTGGAGGCTGCTGTCTTCGCTTCGGTGTGGCCTGATGAATTGGAGAATGACCAGATAGTTCAACGGAGCTACTCACCTCTTGTGCTGCGAACCTCTTCATCCGAGGTGTTGATTACTGCCAACGACCTCCAATACGGCACATGCAATCACATGCTGGAACAAACCACTGAGCCAGATGGTCGGGTGCAGTGACGCACTCGTAAACCGTCTGATCACTCGAGGCAACGAGATGAGTGCCGTTAACCGTTGTGGACCACCTTTACATCGCAGTCATTGCATTGTGGGGTAACCTGGAGGGTGTCGATACCAATGTGTTATGCATTATAACAGTCGCATAGCATTTCAGAAAAGAGCAACTGCAGTGTACAGTATTTTAGTGGAAGCGTTTGCAGTCATTCATGATAAGGCATACAATACTAATTATTAAAGGTTATAGAGGATATGGAGACTATGAGGAGAGTGATCTCAGATTTAGATCACTGATCTGTACTTCTGGACAAATCTACGCTCAGTGCCGCGGACTCATCTGGTGGCCCAAGAAGGATGAACAATGAGATCGGCACACAGTTCTCAACATCATCGATGCATTTCTGCGGAAATTCCATAGGTGTAGCAAGTGAGCCATTATGATATAAGCCGAAGAGGGCCGTGGAAACCAAAGGCATTCCGTTGAAGAGCTGCAAGATGGCAACTGGCGCATTATTGATTAAAACCTTCAGAGGAACTTGACGACAGCTTTTCGCGTACGCGTGTATCAATTTTTCAGATGCCGCAAAGTCATTTGGTATTAAAATGCTATAGAACTTGACTAATAATCACATGTACTGTACTAGGAGCGAACATACAGTACTCCGGCATGGTTTCGGTGTAAAACAATCTGCAAATCGAACTAAAGTCGCCGAAACTCTTGCGAGGCTGCATCTACGCGTAGACTTATCACCAGGCAAACTTCGAGGACCAGTACCACTGGCCTGTTGCCCTGCTTAGTGTTCCTAGGCACACACACAAAAGAAATGAGACCGAGGACAGTGGAGGACTCATCACTCCACCTATTGTGATGGGTTGTAGTATGGGAAGAGTCACTCATTGCCTCACGATCTAGCACCTTTACGTATCCGGTACAATATAGCAAACGAGTTTACTCAAACAATGCAGGGTAATTAATGCCTGGCATCTGTCAGACAAGAAATCCCAGCCCCACCGAACAGCCAAATTTTGAGAATCCAATCAACATAATTGATTTATAAATCTATCAGCACAATTGTGAATTTTGTATGTGATATTGTTGAAATATATTGCGTATTTGACAAATATAGTATACAATCCGAATATTGTCTCGCAGACCAACTTTAGCAATTTGGTTACAAGAACCCGCGCAGGACTGGAATGCCCGCTTGTGGTAATATCGCGTGTGAAGATGAACAAGCAACTTCTCCTCCGTCCTCCCGCCCATCGGGTTGCCGCGTTCATGCACGCATCTGAGCTATTTAGCCACAGAGTCAAAAACTTCGCCATCAATTCTCTTATTGAACTGCTTCGCATCTAATCAATTGGTTGTTCTTCTCCGTTGCGCTCTAACTACGATCTATAAAGCGTACAACGATGGTTCAACAGCCACACGACGGCAAGTGGAGATCTGAGATCATGGGTGGAAGTGTCCGCAGTACATGTAAGATTTGGAGTCTTTTCGTGCCAAGGGACTATTGACTCGGATGGCTAGATATGCTTACATGAGTCACAGAGTGGAACGAACGTAAAACCAAACCCGTAGCTCTTCAAGATACATTTCAAACACGTAGGTGGCTTTATTCATTACATGGACAGGGCGGCTTCAACAAGATGGATTATTGAAAACTCTTTTGATATGAGCCTCGTCATGGAGATCTCTCGTTGCTGTACGTACATATGTAGGCCGGCGATACGCACAGCTTAGTTGCGGAGCGACTTCTTCTTGCCCGTCTTGGCCTTGCACTTGGAGGTTTTAGCAGGAGTCGATGCGCTCTTGGAGGAAGCCGCTGGCGCTGGAGTGGTCGCGTATTCGTCGTCGCTCGAAGTGCTTGGCGCAGCGGGTGAAGACGCTGGCGCTGGCGTCTCCGAGTCGGCATCTGATTCGGCGCTGGAAGCGGCGGAAGCAGCGCCGGCAGTGCTTCCTTCCAAAGGCGCGCAGTTGATGTACGCTTGCCACTGTGGCGAGTGCAGGGCCAACCAATAGATGGTGAGCATCTTCTTGCCAACACACTTGGCGTGGTCGAATGGCAGCTTGGCTGGCGCCGTTGGGTAGTTCTTGGCGCAGTTGGTGTCCGTAAACGCCAGCACGTTGTCGCACCAGACTTCACATGGTCCTTGGTGGGATGGCGTGAAGCCTTCGCCCGAGCCGTGCGACCACTCGACGTACTTGGCAGGCAGTGGCTGCGCAGCGCCCGTGGCACTGGTGTAACCGCACTGCTTCGTGGCGCCGGTGACACCCAAGACGCCCTTGGCGTTCCACAAGTCACGCACCGACTTGTACGAGCTGGTCTTGAGCGCGGCCGTGAATGCGTTCGTGTTGGACAATGGGTCGGTGGTGAAGGACATGCCGGCTGGCGCAGTGAGAGCCGACGAGTCGACAGTGCCACAGAACTGTGTCGTGTCGCCGTTGATGGTGAACGTTGGCTTTGGCACGGACATACTGCCGTGAGCGTCGGCGCCATTGAGCGTGAAGATGGCGAGCGCGCCAGCGAGGACAGCGGTGGATTTGAACGATGGAGCGACCATATTGCTGGAGGGGTGGATCTGTGCGGTAGTTGGCAAATTGCAGAGTGGGTGGAGCTCTGCTAGCAGGAGGTCCGACAGAGCCCCAGCGAGTTCAGCACATCGTTATGAGACACCAGTCAGTAGCTGGTCCTTGTGCACTTGACCAGGGTCTCTTTCGGGTGCTCTAGCTGTACAGAGGGGCCGGACCTCGCCACATGGCATCTAAGAACACTCTTTTGAGGCGGTCTATCGCTTTGGGGAGCCACGACTGTCGCCGCTGATCAACATACTATGTACGATTGACTGAAGAGCGCTGAAAAGGACCACCAAACAACGGCAATGGACAATTGAGCGCCCTGCTCAGATGGTCAAACATCTCCGTTTCATTCGTTTAAAGTGTTTGTATTGGAACGATTTGTATGGTTTTTTAGAGAGATGGATACTTAGTAGAAATGCAACGGTGCTGTTCGTGGATACCATCTGGTTTGATTTGAAGAGCCGTCTGATACTTTTCAGTGTGCATGAGGATCAAAATGATTCCTTCCTTGCCTGTTGCTATGTATTGCTGCGATTCGTCAAAGAGGGAGCAAAATGATATCTGAAAGCTCACGACAATCATGGACGTGCGCGAAGCCCAGGGCGAGAAGCAGCCAAACAGAACCAGTTCAAAGAACTGAATACTGCTCAGTTCCCCACAGGCTGAATCAGTAGCACAAGACGTACTCATCTAAAAGTACGTGGCATTCCATGTAAAGGTGAACATCTTGTTTGCAAAATGCACCAGATGCAAACAAGATGTTCACCTTTACATGGAATGGATAGAGAAGAAGATGACCATCCCGAAGTGTGCAATTCAAAAGCTGTCTTTCCACCTACACATGATGGCACGCAACTCAAAGTCTCCTTCCAGGTTATGCAAACCAGTAGGCAACCACAAACGTATCGTTTAGAATAGTTTTGCGTAGCATGATACACAAGCGCATTCCTGTGTTGTAGATTTTTGATGAACCAATAGGAGAAGTTTACAATAGTCGTCTTATAACTGTATCAGTGGACTTTTGTTCCTTGGGTCGTAGCTGCTTGATGCACATCAGTTCACAGCAAGCTGCACTTCCCAAGCCTGAGCGAATACCAAAGAGAAGACACAACTTCGTATAGTATTCTGTCATCATCACTCGCAAAGCAGTGGTAGAGATAAGTAGTGGATGCCTCAGCAATTTCGACCAACAGGTTTCTCTGATGTGGATCAACACAGAGCAATCTCTTGTATCTCTGTCGGTGTCCGCCAGCAACATTGCTTCGCTCAGTTGTATGCCAACACAGAAAAACTCAACGTAGTTGCACGGATCGGCATCCATATATAATGCGATTGATTGGGGTATTAAGATGCATCACCCACCTTAGTCACAGATGCCTTGCGCATTACTGTACAGTAGTAACAAACCATCATGGAGTCATTTGTTATTAAGCCAATGTACATGATGCAGCATGCGCGCTAATACGAGAGTGTGAGTTTCAAACAGAATCTACAGGCACCGCTCCTTTCGGTGGCTCCATCGCCGCCGCGATTGGCGTATGTATGTCACAACGTATTTTTGACGTTTTAGACGTTTCACACGTCACAGATTTTGTTGCTGAAATTGGTTGACACGGTTCACTTGAGGTTTTAACGGCATGTGGCTCAGAACCGTGAACCGTGGACCTTGTGTTTGCCCATCGTGTACCGCTTTCACTGGTACACATTGTTGCCCACTACTTTCGTGCAACATGCCATTCTTTCCCATTTTCCACATCCAAACCGAGTGATTGACTCGGGTCAAAACCCACGGGTTTTTATCCATTACCCATCAAAAGGGCACTCTCACTAGGGGACAAGCATAAAATGGGTCAAGAGTCCATGGTCTGACCCACTAACCCGTGAACCCGCGCGTGTGGCAGCACCCGTGTCACCCCACACGCGCCCTCCTCCGTCCGAACCAAGCAGAAACAAAAAGTGTGGAGAACAGCGCGAGACCACCATGCAGCGCTTCCAAGTATGCCCCCCCCTCCTCCTCTCCTGTTCCATGCGCTTCCCCCTGCACACAGCGGCCCACAGGCGAGCCTATTAGCCGCATGTCCGTCCTCTCTCCCCTCCTCCTGTGTCGCCGTTCCTTTGAGGTCTGGCAAGAAAAGGAGAGAGGGAATGGAGGGGTCTTGGCCTCTGCGAGGAGCTACGTTGGGAGTTGCTGTTGAACGGGAAAGAATGCGCGTATGCTGGGCGGATATGCATAACGTACTGACTAGGAATCGTTTGTTGTTGCTGCTGTGAATGTAGGTTTTGCGACAGACCCGTAATGTGTGGCAGCGTGTTGCTGTGTTTGATGTGCGCTCGGGCGGCTTAGATGCGCAGTTGCGTCGCAACGGCTTCACGGCCGTGCGCACGTTCGCGTCGCTCCCAGACCACGAAGTCGTCGGTTTGCCAGCGCTGTCGCCTGTGAGTATTGCATTGCGACGCGGTGCAGCATAGCAGAATGATCATGGCGCGGAGACTAACGTTAACGTGGCTTGTGCTGTTTCTTTGTGCTCAGACGATGGAAGCCGGTAACATTGCCAAGTGGCACAAGAACGAAGGTGAGCTCGTCGCGGCCGGCGACATCATCTGCGAAGTCGAGACCGACAAGGCTGTCGTGGACTACGAAGCCACCGATGATTTCTACTTGGCGAAGATCTTGAAGCAGGCGGGTTCAGGCGAGATCAAGGTCGGTGAGCCGATCTTCGTGACCGTTGCCGAAGCCGACGACGTGCCAGCGTTTAAGGATTTCGCTGCTGGTGCCGCCGCGCTCCCAGCTAGCGAACCAGCTCCAGCTGCTACGCCCTCTACCCCAGCCGCTCCTTCGGCTGCTCCAGTTGCGAAGCCTCTCACTCCAGCCGCCGTTGCTGACGCTGCTCCAGCTCGTGCTTCTTCCGACCGCGTTTTCGCTAGCCCGTTGGCGAAGAAGGTACGCTTGCATTTTTATTTCAGGAAGTGCATGTGTGCAGCACCTAATGCTGATTATGTATGCTACCCTTGTTTGCAGATCGCTCGTGAATCTGGCGCTGTGTTGTCGGTGATCAACGGTACTGGGCCTCATGGACGTGTCGTGAAGGCCGATGTTGAAGAGGCTCTTGCCCGTGGTCAAGCTACGCAGACTGCTGCGCCTGCCACTGAATTCGCTGCTACTTCTGCCGCTGCTCCAGCTCCCGCGGCTGCTTCGCCAGTTGCGACCCACGACTACGTCGACTACCCGATTAGCCCTGAAGCCCAGGCCCTCGCTCAGCAGCTCACTCAGCAAAAGTTGGACGTGCCACACTACCACCTCACGGCTGACCTTACGCTTGACAAGTTGCTTGCTGCTCGCGCTCGTTTGAACGCGGGCCGTGCTGAAGACGAACAGTTGTCAGTGAACGACTTCATTGTCCGTGCTGCTTCGCTCGCGATGCGCAAGATCCCAGAAGTGAACTCCACCTGGAAGGGTTCGTTCATCCGCCAATACAACGATACCAACATCAACCTCATCGTGTCGACCGCCAACGGTGGCTCGGTTGCGCCAGTGATCTCGAACGTGAACCGCATCGGTCTTTCGGATATCAACAAGAGCGTCCGCGAATTGGTGGCCAAGGCGAACGACGGCTCGCTCTCGTCGTCGGAATTGGCCAACGGCACGTTCACGATCAGCAACGTCGGCATGTACGATGTCAAGTCGCTCGCTGGCATTGTGCGTCCAGACCAAGCCTGTTTGTTGGGACTGGGGACGATCGAAAAGAAGGTGGTGCCAAACGATGGTAAGTCGACTGCCTGCATTTGTGGATTGTGCTTGTTGTGTGCCATACTTTTTTCTGAGCAGGCAATGACTAACTATTTATCACTTGTAACAAATGCAGACCCAGAGGCCACCCAAATCTATAAGTACGCCCAAGTGATGTCGGCAACATTGGCATGCGACCACCGCGTCATCGATGGCGCCGTTGGTGCCCAATGGCTCGCTGTGTTCAAGGAACTCGTCGAAGACCCACTCAAGATGATATTGTAATTCTGAAAGACCCCAGGAGAATCAAGACTTTCGTTGCTCCCTTAGCGGCTTTTGATAACGACACACAGCTGACGTACAGTCCGCCCTCCCGCTGTGAACAAAATAAAATCCAAACAAGAGTTGAAACTTACCTGTTGGTACCTAAGAGCGACGAACGAAAGTATCCACGCATCAAATATGGAGGCAATCCGCCCCGCTGGGTATGGATTATTATCTAGATGGGCATTTTGATTATGCGTGTGTGCTTCCCAATGTCGTCCTGCCACGTGCAGCTGGTTACATTTCCATTGTCATGTGCATCTTCCGTTTTTTTCTGCTTGGTACGTGGTCATTGGTGCTTGGAGGATCGATTATTAGCGCATCATCGATGGATGGACAGTTATGTCACAAATCCATCATAATAGTAGCCCTATTTTCCAAAATTTATATTTTATTTAATGGAGCCCAAGTCTGATATTGATAAATGTCCGGGTAAAAATGAATTTGTAAAAAATATGTGCCTTGAACTGCTCTTTTCTAAGCTTGTAGTTTTGAATTTTTCGGCGTGTTCGACGAAGTCTGCTTGCGCTTGGGCCGATCCAATATGATCATTTTTGCGGTGTGATCGCAATTGGCATATTACTACTCTATGCGCTCAGCTTGCTCTCATTTCAGCTAGTGCAATCGTGCTGCTCTTGGGTCCTACATTTCTATCGTCGCCTGCTACTGTACCGTGAAGGCAATCGTCCATTACGCTTGATGGAAAGCGATTCAGTCAGGATTTTTTGTGCATGGAATATTGCGGGTGACTGAAAGCAGTCGGAGTCATCTCTGGGTTAGTCCTCAGTTTAGGTATATTCGCGTGTCGCTTTCGCGAACGCTATCACGCTCGGCATCACCCAATACCCCCCTTACTTGGATGGCCGCTTGAGCTCTATGGTATTTGCAGGTGCAAATTTACGTTGATCGCGGGCCATGCGCTGCGTTGCCATTGCCGAGGAAAACACACAGTTCCAGCATCCACATGAAAGACTCTACCATCCATTACCCATTAAGGTGGGAGGCCGGCCATACGGGGAATCCCCATGCCGCTGTGCCAAAGTTCAACTGGCCCCATCTGTTGCAGTGTGCACTTGCACTTGACTGGTGGACAGGGCGACCCCGCCACAATAGACGAGGAGAAGCGTGTTAATACTTTCTTGTGGCCGGCCGCCTTGAAGTTTCGCGGCGGCAAATGCGCAATCGCCTTAGGGCGTCAAGTGACGATGGTTCCAGCCAAAAAATATAATAATCGGACCGGATTTTTCTTTTCTTGAGAAAGGATTTGCCCACAACGGTCGAGAGCTCCCCAAAGTTCAACTTGAGCCTTCGTATCGCACATTTTTTTTTCATGCCACGTACCGACCCCACTTGCCTTCACGCGCACAAGCGCTTAATCGCGCTCCACGTAAGCATGTGCATATCAATCGAGTAGCAATGCAAATACACACAGGTGGCCCATGGATTTTGGCGATGGTACTACTGTGTACATGAGCGCCAAGCCGTGCTTCATGAATGAGATGCGCTGCATGAGACAAAACACAACACGGGATAATCTGTTCCTCTTCCTATCAATCCCTTCCATACTGTACTGCACACTGTCCTGCAAGAATACACAGGCAAATGCACCATGACGCAGCGCGCTGCAGTCCCGCGTGCTCCAGCTGGGTACAGTATGCTGCACGCAGCTCCGTCGCATGGCGTTGATTGGGCGCCGCGTGCATCCTCTGGGGTGCTCCACGACGCATGACGTCACTGACCAGCGTCGCTGGTCATTCGTCCGCAGCAACCTGCGCGCTGTGATCGCGGCGCGTCATCAGTCCACATGTGACAGGGATTCACTGCTTGAATCTCGAATCTCGGCGTCTGATTGGCTGAATCGGCCACCAGCAACTTGAACTCACTTTCAAAACCGGTCGCAAACCGGTACTCTATACTTACTGTTTGTATTTTGTGAATATAAATTGCAAGCCAAACTGTCTCTGCGACTGGCGTGCGCGGGTTGGGAGAGGGGTTAGACAGTTGCACGCCGTTCGTGTGCAAAGATCGGGTTTTGGGACCGGTTCGCGCCGCGGAACCGCGGTTCAGTTGCAGTTGAAGATGCGGACGGACGCACACATGGGTCCTCACACAGTGGAGAGACAGGAACGTACGCGTCAGTGCGGGGGTGGGCTACGTACGCGGGTGTTTCGCTTTCTCATTTACAGATTTCCGTCCAAGCGCGCAGATCAATTTGTGTGAGTGAGTGAGCAGTTGCAGCAACGCTTCTACCACCTCCAGTAACTTCAATCGCCCAATTCCGCAAACACACACTTTTTCAAGCAACATGGCTGGACTCGAACGCAAGGCGAGCATCTCGCGCGGCAGCAGTATCGACAAGCAGGTATGTTGGGTGGATGGATGTAATGCAATGCTTTATATGTGATTATGCGCTGTGTGCTGATGGAAAATTATGTGTAACGTGATAGATGGAAGAAGTGACGGCGCTGATTAAGGCGACCAACTTGTTCAACAATGACATGGTGACGAAGGAAGTAGAATGGTTCTACGGACCGTTGGGTCTTCACGACTTCTACTTTTCCGGTCACTCGGCTAGCGTGATCGCACAACACATCCAGAGTCTGATCGCCGCAAAGCTCATGTCGAAGGCGTCGGGCAAGGCCATGGATGTGAAGCTCGAGCAGGAATCCGAAACGGAAGCGTTCTTTGCCGCGAGAAGTAACGTGCAGGGCGATGTGGAAACGAACACCCGTGTGGCGCAAAAGGAGCGCGGCCCTACGGAAGTGGAAAACCTCGAACGCCGCATTGAGAAGCAGTATTTGAGCGGCTCGCACGAGTGGATTGGCGATGGCGTCAAGTCCGGATACCAGGTCTTGGAACAGCACGAAGCTACCAAGGGTCGCACCCACCGCCTTCAATGCTACCGATCAAGCGGTGTGTTGGACGCTGAGTCCGTGCCATATCACGTGCGCATGTACTTCTTGCAAAAGCCGAACTACGTCAACGAGAACCCTGGTGAGTTCGAAACCGACATCAACAAGGTGGCTGACAAGACCTTCCTTGCTCGTGCTGGTGACACCTTGAAGCAAGTCTACCAACAGTGCATGAAGAAGGCTGTCAACCAAATGACCCCAACTTTCCACACTGAAGTGTGGACGGAGCCTGACAACAGCAAGATGGCGCGTATGACCATTGCGTACCGTGCCGGTGCCACGCACAGCTACTTCTCCAGTATTGCGGATGTGTACCGCCAGCACGGACTGTTCTCGACCCGGAAGTACGCTGAGTTTTTCTCGAACGGCATCGTGATCTACGGTTTCTACTTGCAAGGACTGGACAACCCAGCTCGTGGCAAGGGTACTTTCGAAGAGCGCTTGGAAGCTGTCGTTGCCGATGCGTCGCTGCACTTTGTGCTGCCGCGCACTTCGCTGACGCCAATGCTGACCGACAACTTGCTCACTCCGCAGCAAATCTCGTACGCCTACGCTGCGTGGAAGTTTACGTTCCACTTCATGCACCGCTTGCCTGAAGCATACACGGTCGTCGCGAACTCGCTTCGTGAACGTGATCCATCGGCGTTTGCCCGCCTTGACCAGTTGCGCACTACGATGAAGCTCAACACGTACACCGAAACGCAGATCTTGGACCACATTCTTGCGTCTGCCAACATCGTGAAGATTCTGTACGACGAATTTGAATCGTTGCACTCCCCAACTGCCAAGAAGACTGTTGACCCTGCTGCCACGCTCTCGACGCTGCGCAAGTCTATCATCGCGGAGCAGGCGTTGGCCATCTTCTCGTTGTTCCACACGTTCAACATGCGCATCAAGAAGACCAACTTTTTTAAGAAAGACAAGGCTGCGCTTGCTTTCCGCTTGGATGGTGAATTCTTATCCAAGACCGAATACCCTGACAAACCATACGCAGTCATCTTTGTGATCGGTTCCGAATTCCGTGGATTCCATGTGCGTTTCTTGGACATTGCTCGCGGTGGCATTCGTATGATTCGCTCGTCGCACGCACAAGTGTACTTGAACAACGCGTCGTCGCTTTTCGATGAGTGCTATGGTCTTGCTTCTACGCAACAGCGCAAGAACAAGGATATCCCTGAAGGCGGATCGAAGGGTGTCGTGTTGCTCAACCAGGCTCACCAAGACAAGGCCGATGTTGCCTTCCGCAAGTACATCGATGCGCTCATGGACATCATGCTGATCAAGGACCAAGGTCCAGAAGATATTCTCTTCCTTGGACCTGACGAGGGTACGGCTCACTTGATGGACTGGGCTAGCTCGTACGCCAAGAAGCGCGGCTACTCGTACTGGAAGGCTATCACGACGGGCAAGTCTGCAAGCCGTGGTGGTATTCCTCACGATGTGTACGGTATGACCACCCACAGCGTGCGTGAGTATGTCGTTGGCATCCAGCGCAAGCTCAAGCTCGGTGCTGATGGTCAAATGATCACCAAGGTGCAGACTGGTGGTCCAGATGGTGATTTGGGATCGAACGAAATTCTGATGAGTGAACAAGAGAAGACCATCGCCGTTGTCGATGGTTCTGGTGTGCTCTACGATCCAAAGGGTATCAACCGCCCAGAGCTCGTCTCGCTTGCGAAGGCTCGTTCGCCAATCGCCGGATTCGACACGTCGAAGATCTCGTCGGAAGGTTACTCGGTGCTTGTGCAACACAACGATGTGACGCTTCCAAATGGTGAAGTGATTGAAAACGGAACCGAGTTCCGCAACTTGTACCACTTGCGCCCTTCGCTCACTGCTGACTTCTTCGTTCCGTGCGGTGGACGTCCAGCCGCTGTCAACTTGAACAACGTAGAGAAGTTCATGTACCGCGAAGACGGTCGCACGCTTCGCTTCAAGTACATTGTTGAAGGTGCCAACTTGTTCTTCACGCAAGATGCTCGCTTGCGTCTTGAAGACGCCGGCGTGGTCTTGTTCAAGGATGCGTCTGCCAACAAGGGTGGTGTGACCTCGTCTTCGTTGGAAGTGCTTGCCGCTTTGGCGCTTGCTGATGCTGAATTCGCCGAGCACATGCAAGTCGACGAAGTGAACAACGTCGTGCCTCAGTTCTACGCTGACTACGTCAAGGAAGTGCAAGGCCGCATCGACTTGAACGCTCAACGAGAATTTGAGTGCATTTGGGCGGAACACGAACGCACTGGCGAATACTACTCGGTGCTCAGTAACAAACTCAGTGAACGCATCACTGACCTGAGTGTCAAGATTCAAGACTCGAAGTTATGGGAGAATGCCAAGTTGCGCGAAAAGATCTTCGCCGACGGCTTCCCAGAGATCCTGCTGAGCAAGGTGTCCAAGGAAGAGCTGCTTCGCCGCCTTCCAGAGAGCTACACGCGCGCGTTCTTCGCGTCACAACTGGCGAGTCGCTTCGTGTACTCGGTCGGTTTGAGCGCCCCTGAATTCGCGTTCTACGAGTTCGTCGAGGAACTGACCAACAAGAACTAGATGAAACAGACGATAACTGTTGTTGCATATATTCGTAGCATGTTGCATGTCTTGTCCTTTAGAGGCACCTGCATGAGTAAAACAAGTACATAAATGAATACATACACATAAACCCTGCCATTCTGTCGGCCATGCTTCAGTACAATATCGCGCAATCTAGATGCAAACTAGTAACCACGCAGATAGCAAAGACTGACCGTGCTCACAGTGCGACGATACCTTCGAGGGCTTGGTGCCTATTATGCAGCACGCATCACGGCGATCGCTTCGCGCTTCATTCACAACAGAAAGTGGTTGCTAAACGCTACTTGGTGATGAGAGACCATCGATCAGCAAAAATGACCAGCACTCACCGATAGTTCAGTTCTGCCAAGTACGTCATTTTGAATACAGCGAAATTGCTGTCCCACTTTTCAACAGTTTTCGCTGTTGGACCCTCAACAATTCGATTGCGCCAAAGGCACCAATAGTGAGTGTACTTTCCACCATTACACGGGCGAAGTCAATGTATACGTTCATGTTTGTCCAGATGTGTGTCTCTGAATTGTATATTTGTTTCGCTGGCACTGGAGAATGAAGATCCAAGGTCTGATCATGTTGAGCACTATGACGTCAAACTCTATGCATATTGTCTGAGATCCATTCGCCCTCAGCATGTATGTTTGCATTTTTTAAACGACATACATAGTATACTTCATTGCGACAAAGTACATATTTTGGCTCCTGATGTTTGCAAGACGATAGGTTTGCTTGCATCAGCAGTATTATACTGCATCGTAGCATCTATCGCATTTGATTACCTTCTGGGGCACGTTGAGAAAGGTTGTTTCAGATGCTATCTATGTATATCAGCAGTGTACAATGTCGCACTTACTTTCAATTGGCACTGGGCTACCGTAGCTGTGACAGAGAATCTAATCTGTAGATGCGAATGGATAGAAGTGCAATCAGCAGTTCATTAATCTCGAGATAGACAAGGCAACTGCCTCTCGTAGCGCCTATTTAATACGAGAAGTGGTGCAGTGTCGCAGGGTATTGGCACTCCAGGCGATTCACAGAAGCAGCTTCTCGGTGCATTCGATATGGCTAATTGACGACGGAGAACACCAGCAACGAAATTAGCCATCACTCACCACACATGCGTGCAGTGAGGATGCCTCTAAGTACGTGGACCGCCATCATTTTGAATATGGCAAACCTTCCTCCTTCAACTTGTCGCCGATGGACCCTAAGCAATTGGATTGTGCCCGGGAAGCGTGGGATTGAAAAGAATTGTCGTGATGCCAGCCATTAAGTGACGGTCTTAACCAATATACGGTAGTACAATACTGCTATCAGCAGGACGCTGGCCACGCACATTGGAGCTGTGACTTTGTGCAAACACCAGCAGGTCATTATCTCTTTTGCCATCCATGAGCATCTACACCAAAAGCAAGCCTGCTGCCTTCCGCACGGTCTTGGCTACAGTGTTCGGAAACGGATGATCTCTAGTTGTATGTTGTACATGTATGTATGTGTGTGTCTACATTATATATTCATTTTGTGCATGTGTGCGTGCTTCTGGCATGGAGGATGAAGATTAAAACTGCCGACATCGTCTGATTATGTTGAACATTATGACGTCAAAACGCTATGTGTATCTGAGATCCAATGCCCTCCATTTTTATTATAGTTCTTGCAGTACGTTGATTTGTGTGGAGACCGATGAGCCTGAGCTTTTTGCAATTACGCATCCTCACCATGTGCTTGTTTGTGGTATTGTGCTCGAGTATTCCTTTATTTTCTTTAAAGAATGTCTAAAATATAGGTCTAGTCTTAACACATCTTTTCAGCTTTGTTTTGTGTTAAACAATGACTGACAGTTGTCTAGGGTTCATTAGAGTTCAGTCTCTGTGTTAGAATGCAAGTGATCTTTTCCCTAGACGCCTGTCTCTCACGTGCACAGGGGCATTGTGTGTTCTTTCTTGATATCAGCCGAGTTGTATCCTTTCTCTACAAGCGATCGCCTACCAAGTATGGCAAACTGATTGGTCCACAGCCCACACTCACTCCTCCCCAGAGCTTCGCATGCTGCATTCTGGTACTTTAGTATCGACAATGCATCAATGCATCGGTCATCATGCCTCATATGTTGTAGCCGACATATTTATTTAAGTATCGTATTCCATATAACCTAACCGAATTGTTGCTGTTCATGATTCCAAGTTTCGAAAATGCAATTACAAATCGATGTCACTAAATCGTTTGCAAGTCCATGAAGCGGGGTGCTGTTGCACGAAGGTATCCATCTCCCTTATCTGTGGCCCCTCACTCTCTTCTCAACCACCACCGATCGCCATCCCCATTCGCGCGCAGCATATTGAGTAGCTCCAAGACCGCGATCGCCATGTTCCAGCTCCGTCGCCTCATGGGCTCCATGCGCCTCTCGGGCGGCAACGTGTCCGCCGTGCCCCGCCGCGGCATCGAGGAGTTCTTCCCGGTGCAGAACCAGCTGGGTGAGGGCGCCAAGCCGGGCAACGCGACCAAGGTGCCGTCGACCGTCGGCACCAAGGCCATCCCAGTCGGTGGCGACTGGAAGGCGTGGATGCTCCGCGAGAAGAGCACCGACGACCTGCACAAGCTCTGGTACGTGCTGCTCAAGGAGCGCAACGCGCTGCTCACCGAGCGCCAGCAGTGCCGCGCCAAAAACATCGCGATGCCCAACCCGTCGCGACGAGTCAAGGTACGTTTCGGTGTCATGCTACCTACAGAATGCCACTCGAACGCTGTTGTACTCACGCACATTGTATGGTCTCTCTCTGCGTACCTGCGCTTTTCTTGTTGACATGCAGGTGAAGAAGTCGATGGCGCGTCTCAAACTCGTGCTCCACGAGCGAAGCGAGATCTACAAAGCGAATGCGGCACAGAAGCAGGAGGAGGCGGCGCAGGAATAGAAAAGAAATGTATAATCTGGAGCTCCATGGCGTCCAAGCAACAGGGGCAACACCGAGACAACAAGACGAAAGAAGAAAGAATTTCCGTATCCAATGGACACGCGCGTCGCTCTTCCTATTTGTCTCGATCCTCTTGCTCGGTTACCAGCCGTCCCATCATCTGGTGCTAATCTGCGAGCCTTTTGTGCCGTTTTCTTCACGCGGAAATTGTGTTGAGGTCTGTGGTTTGTAAACATGTTCGCATACAGGTATGACGCCGTTCTTCCGATCGAGCAATTGGTGTGTTCAATAGACTAAGCAATTTTAGTCATCATCGTGCGCGCCAAGAACGAGCGGCACGAGTTCACTGATGGAAAACCCAGTTTTGTTTTGTTTTTTTGGTCTCGAAACCGACATGGACTCGGAGCAATGAGCTATTTCTGGTGTATGCTGCTGTGTGATGATGGCGCAAGTGCGGACGGTGGCTGTTGAAGTGAAACAAGTCTTCCCGCGCACGTGGCCTTCCCCGCATTTAGAGTTTGCAGCGAGAGGCGTCGATGCGCATTCTGCTGCTCGCTCTGTATGCTGCGGCGCTCCTCCATTTTGTATGTGCTGCGGTGGTGCACGTGGCGACGAATGGCGCCAATGCCCCTGGCTGCGGCGGTACGACCACGACGCCATGCGCATCGCTGCGATTCGCGCTGACCGACGTTTCCCATCCATTTGGCACGAATTAGCTCGCGGTAGGCGTGTACGAGGACGACGGCCCGACGATCGTGTTCAGCGCCGAGTCCGGGTTTCATGACGTCACGATCGATCACGCGTACAACGGAAGACTGTCCACATTTATGGCGGGCGCTGGCAGAGTGCGCATCACGGGCATCCGGTTCTATCGTGATGGCTGGCTGATGCCCGACGCCAGCAAAGACTACAGCGGCGTGCTGTTGCAGTTCCGCGCCGAAGATCCCGACGTTGAGTTCAAGGATTGTGTCTTTGAAGCCAATTTGAACCCGAACAAGGGCTTTACTGGCCGCGGCGGCGTCGGCACGATCTCTGAAGGTTCACTGCAGCTTCGCCGCGGGCACAGGTGGTGCCATCTACAGCTCGTTGCCGAACACGATCTTGTTCATTTTAGATGAAAGTAGCACGACGACAAGCAGCACAAACGTGTCTCCAGCATGCAGCTCAGCGTACCTGCGATTGGACTCCTTGGTGTTTGACGGCAATAACGCATCGTTGGGAGGTGGTGGTGGCATTTTCCTGTGTCAATATGTGCCATTGTGCATGACGGCGAAAGAAATCGCGTGCAACAATTGCACGTTTACGGGGAATGACGCAGCGTACGGAGCTGACGTCGCAACGATCGTGAACGATCTCAAGCTCCAATACGCCGTACTGTCCTCATCAAATGGACGGTCATGGTCGGCAATAAGATTATTGTCGGTTCCAAAGATCTACTAGGGCAGGCCCTGCAAGGCTCACACTTATCAGTGCTTATTCGACTGAAGTTGCTTTCCTGCAGTCAGAATGGTGGTGGCAGCAATGCTTCGGCCGAGTCATTCCCGGTGACGGTATGTCTGACAGCCAAAGCGTCGCGAACGATTCGAAATGGCGCCGCGAATTTCTAGAGTGTAATGCTGCATATGGCCTCGAGTCGCGCCAACAACGTGGGCCTGCCGCTCACGCTGAGCTTCACGAGCGACTCGCCTCGCAGTGGCAATAGCGCGACGATCAATGCGTCCATGGCGATCACCCTCGCGAAATGCCCGCAGAACGACCTCGCGAATGCCGTCGATGGCAGTTGTCTCATCGAAGCCAGCGGAGGCAGCGAGAAAGTGGTCGCGGGCGTCATCTTCTCGATCGTCGTCGGTGGGTTGGTCCTGTTCATCCTGTACTGGTCGAACAATCACTCGAACCGCGTGATGGAGACCAGCTGGCGGCTCGTCACGGGTGTCGGGAGCATCACGATCAAGTTCGTCTTCGAGCTGCTCGACATCGCGTCCGACGTACAGGCGCTCGTCAACCTATTCGTGTACGGTGCGACGCTGAGCCACCCGACGTTTGTGCGCGTGGCGTACGTCACGTGCTTTGTGTTATCTGTGGAACCATTGGCGTTTCTCATCCATGGCACCGTGAAGAACGTGCTGGCGCAGTGGAAGCGCACCAAGTTGAACAAAGTGTTTGCGCTCAAGGAGAGACTTCAACTAGCGCTGAGCAAGGCCACGGGCTGCGGATAAACGACCGCTGACCCCGAAGAAGGCACGACACCGAGCTACAGCCCCGAAGAACAAGACGCCGTCGTCACTTTTCCGCCTATTTCAGCGCCTTTACCACCCAAACACGGTCGTTCTTTATTTTCCATCGCGAGCTCGTGGATACAGCATCAGCGCGCACATGTGAGCCTACGAACGTCGCGGCTCAAAAGAAGCAACTGTGAACCATGCACACGGAGCGATGCATCAGGGACACGCTCATGGAGGAGTACGTCAGGCGCGAGATCGAGACCCATGAGCAGGAGCTGGAGTACTATCGCACACAGGCTGTACTCATAAAGGGCGTGCTCGCGCGACTCGTGACCGAGGACTTGCTGTTGCTCGTGCTCAACTTGTACATGAAAGGAACCGCATTTTCATCGAGGTTCGTAGCAGAGTTGTTGATAGTGTCGCGCACAGCGGCATCTTGGAAGAGGAAAAAAAAAACACCACCATGTACGTTGGCTGCAGAGTCTTTTCAATGTAGAGATGGTTCATTTCTGTGTGATGCGCCAAAGCTGCAGCGCTCCTTGAGCACCACCAATCAGTATCGGACGGGCTCAACCAGCTCACTTTCTCGAAGTTCCAGGGAAGAACGACTATGCCACGGTCTTGGTCAATGAGTACAATCGGGTCGGCGGCACCCACCGTCGTCGTCACTAGCAGTACACTCTGTACTTACAGTACTTTATGGCATGCTTTAAACCAAACAACGCGACCATTTTTTGTTTCCCAGAACGCAAGTTCACGCCCGCCAGTCAGCTCATTTACTCCCTGCGACTGTTGCATCATGAAGAAGCTACTGCAGCAAAAGGCTTTCAATGTGATTGTTTCTATACTATGAAATCTATAACTTAAGGAAAATAGTGTGTGTGTGTTGCGACTTTTATCCGTCTACACACATTCCTTCCTGTTCAGATAGTGATGGATTTCTCATCGCGTCGCTGGAAAAACAAAATGTACGCGCTGGAGCTGCTCAGTTGCGGCTTCTTGACCAGCGACACACTTGCGTCGTTGAAATCGTACCAGTCCCCGTTGTCGTGGTTCTGGCACTCACTGGTTTGTATCCGACCCGAGCAAATACAAGCAAGCACAAACAACGCTGTTAGATACTCGAGAAGCAATCACACACAAACCACAGAAACATACTTACGCAGTGTAGTGTCCACCATTGAGCGTGCCAACATGGTGCACGACGCCTGTGAGGTCATACAAAGTGCTGCCTTCGACGACTGCATCTGAGGCGCAGTACGGCGCGACATCGAGCGCATAGGCTGGGAACTGGATCGCAGTGCTCACTTTGTCGCGGCTGAAAGTCGAGTATGTGAACCGCTTCAAGTGGATCACGAGCACTGGCGGCAGCCGGTAGAGCGCAATTTTCTTGGACACGGCGCGATGGGTCTTGCACTTTGCGCAATAGTACGCATCGCTTTCGCGCAGGAACTCCTGGTCCGTGTACGCCTTGAGACAGTCTTCGATGGAGCAGCCGTTGGAACTAGAGGCCATCGAGGCCGCCGAGGAAGAGTAGTTGGAGTCGATACTATTGCTACTACTGTTTGGTTGCTTGGACGATGAAAACACGTTGGCTATTCGCAAGTGGTGGGAGCCATACGCACTGCTGCTCTTGGGCTTCTTCGGAACTGGCAGCGAGAGGTCCCAGAATACGTCAAAGCAGATCGAGCGATGGTGGCACGTTGCGCAGCGGATCTCAGACCGCAATTGGCCGCAAAAGAGCTCCGAGAGCGCACTCGCATTGCGCTCCAGGTAGAATTTCCAGTACTCATCCGAGACCTCGCGGTCCTTGACGTGTGCGTCGTCGCGGTCTTTGATCTCGTAGTACGGCGGCTTGTTCTTGACTTTGTTCAGGTCTTCGTGGAGTCCATCAAGCAGGAACCGCAGAAACTCTTGCGCGTCCTGCTGGTCGTACCCTGTGAACCGCGACGCGACCTTGCCGATCACGCGCTTGAGCTCGATGGGCCGCGTCGCCGTGAACTGCTCGTTGCTCCATAGCGTCTTGATCAACTCGCCAAACGCACTGAAGTGCATAGAAGATACCGTTGACACAAACAAGAGTGTGTCCATACCGTGAGAACATGCGCAGAAAAAGATCATGAGGGCAATTCCAAGGTGAGAGACACTTACGCGGCCAGTGCGCCTTTCGTTGGACTTGCATCGTTGATCTCCTTTGCGTGCATTCCAGACTGGAAGTACTTGGTGAGCGCTGGGATGTTGCTCACGCATTGCAGGCAGCTGTTCATGAAGCTATACTCACATCCATCAAGGGCAATATGCAAGAAACAAGGTAAGTAGCCGCAGGTTGCACTCCACAAGCGCGCGGGAAATGCATGTGCAAAAGAGAACAAGGGCCATACCAAGTATTGCCGAGATTCTGGAGGCCGACGAGTCCCTTTGGGTTTGCTTTGTTGAGCCCTGCTTCGCTGGGAAACGCAGTTGACGGACCGTAGAACGAATACAACGTGCCGTGATCTCGCATCGCGCCGCCAACTTGAAGCCGCTGGTGATACGACGATGACCCGCTCGATGCAGTAGTGACGATGTTGCAGCTACCTGTACTGCCGCTGGATGTGCTTGCACTAAGTACAGGAAGACTGGAGGACACTGTGCTGCTACTGTTGTTGTTGTACCTCGTGCCATCGTTGTCGTCGTCTCGGTCTTTCGTGGAAACCGAGAGCGAATAGCTATCTGAGTTGTATGTCGGCGCGCTGCTTGCCGTCGAAGTCGACGACTGATTGTTACTCCCGATACTCAGCGTTTGAAACCTTGCCAAGGACGTGAGCGCCGAGGACGCAGAGCTTCGTGACGTACTGCTGGTGCTGTTGGCCGAGTCAGAGCTCGAGTGGCTCACGACGCGGTTGCTCGATCGATTCAGGAGCTTTCCACTGATCGTGGTTTTTGGACCTGCGCCAGCATTGATACTAGTATTGGCATTCGAAGAAGACGTGATGTCAATATTGGAGGTGCTGGTCGTTTTCTTGGTTCGTGGGAACGGATTCCGGATAGAGACTGCAGAGACGCACCAATGGCACGACACGTTAATCACATAATAAATGCCGTACGTACAAAATAGAACAACATACCCATGTGATCCGATTTGAACATCCTATTCTCTTCGCCTTGCTGTTGAGGCTGTGGAGACGGCAATTTCTGACGCCGCGACGACCGAGCAGAAGCGGTCACGCTGTTGGCGCTGATGGTGGCGGCGCTGCGTTCGGCCAACCTGGGACCAGCCATGCACTCGCACGCGCTCACTCACTTGCTGAGGATGATGAGGCTCAGCTGTCTTGGCACGGGACGAGAAAAGAAAAGCGAAACCCAGATGGAGGGACGAGTAAGCAAGTAGCTGCTGCTGCTGTGCTGCGTCGCTGTCTTCACGTCTGCATCCACACCAGGGCACATGGATAAGAGACTTCCGGTTCTTATCCTATGAAGCAGCTCTACGATGGCGTGGCAAAACGCCATACGAATCGAAGGACTCAAAATACCTTAGACACGCGTGCGCCAATAAGAAAACAAACCGCCATCCTCCTCGTAATAATAGCCAGGAAAGGAGTTGGCCATTTCAGAATTGTGCCTCAGATTGGGTGGAAATGTCACTACAAGGGTTGAAGATAGCGATCGTGAGAGCTCCGATGGCGCAAGGTATTCGTCGAGAACGCTTTGACTGTTTCAATGAGGTCGTAAGACTTTGCAAGGAAGAGACATGATGAAGCTGACCGACTGAAGTACAAGGGGGTGCTGCGCTGTCTAAAAGTATCCAATACGCTGAGTCGAATTTCTGAAAAGCAGCGCATTTGCCTCATTTAGAGTGCTGATGCGAGCAGCATTCCGTTCGCGATGAAGCGATCTCTGAAAGCTCCCAGTAACCGCTGAGAGCGAGTCAAGAGCGCTTCATCTTGTATCATTCAGTTGCTATCCTCTATATCGCTCTGATGTCGAAAACCTATGTAACTGGAAATATCAATTTATACATCACTCAACAATATAGTTATATAGTAAAATCAAATTTATTGCATGATAATGCGTAAGTTATCAACTTTAGCAAACAATCATGAGGACGATGGCTACGATTTCAGCTCTCTTGTCGTGCCGCATTCTTACCCGATCCTTCCTATCGGAAATCTGAGCGATCGATCAATCGAGAACCGAAGCGCCATAGCGCGGTATTATTTAATAACCAGCCTGGAGCTGCAAGATCAAAACTCCGTTGCTATCCCTTCTGGCATTCACACCGGATCCTTTTGGCCAGGCGCATGTCAGATATTCGCACCAGATGGACGCTCGATGCGTCCATAGCTCACTTTTGAAACTGGAGCTCTTCGAACGAAACCTGACGACAGGTCAATCCCTGGCGTTCAGTTCGAGCGATTCAGTTGGCACGATGCGTCACTCCACAGGCGTCAATGATTGAACTGGCGAATGTGCTTTGACGTCGGCTGGGTGTGGAGCTCGCTTTGTAAGGCGTAGGACTCGTCTTCAGTCGATTGAACAAGCGGAGCGAGCGAAGTGGTGCCAACTGCTGGGTGCCAAGTGAGCAGTCAGTATTGCATTCCTCATTCCCACATTTTCCTCGTCGCATATACACGACACAACCGACTGCCATTCACTGCAGCACCTGAGCCAAGATGAACCTCCACGTGATCTCCAGTGCTGTCGCGTTCCTTGCTGCCTGCCAAGTCGCCCAAGTCGCTGCTCACGGGTACCTCGTGAAGCCCGTGGCCGAGTTCCTGTCTGGCACCAGCGACATCACGCAGTACTCGGCGACGTTCCTGGGCACGTCCGTGTACCCAAGCGGGTCGTTTTCGGCAGCGCCAGCCGACAACGTCGCGTCGTTCATCACGAACTTTGCCGACGGACAGTACAGTGACATCAAGACGATGATCCTGGAGCACCAGACCGTGGTCTCAGGCGCCACGGCGTCGTGCGGATTCTCGTCGCCCAACACCAAGCAGACGCTATCGTCGTCGGTGTGGTGGGGTAAGAACACGGACCTCACGGGCGAGGGCTTCGTGGAGTCCCACGAGGGCCCGTGCGAAGCCTGGTGCGACGACGAGATGGTCATGCAAAACACCAACTGCGCCACGGCGTACAACAAAGCGGGTCAGGCGGCCGAAGTGCCCATCGATAACTCGAAGTGCTCTGGCGCGTCGCAGTTCACGTTCTACTGGATCGCGATGCACACGAACGAGTGGCAAGTCTACAGTACGTACAACACAAAACCATGTCCACTTCACTGAAACGTGTCTCACATAGGTGGGCAATTGTGTCCTCCGAGCCTCGGCCTTGATACTTATTCACTTTTGTGTTGCTTTCTTCACCAGTCAACTGCTTGGCTCTTAGCGGCGCGACGACGTCCAGCAGCAGCACTACGACGACAACAACGGCGCCAGCGTCAACGACCGCGACGCCAACTGCAACCGCGGCCACACCAACCGCTACCACGGCCACGCCAGCATCCACAACGGTGGCACCAGCGTCCACGACGGTCACGCCAACGGCGACCACAAAGACTTCCACCACCACTTCCACCTCGAAGCCGACCGCATTGTCGAGTCCAACACCAACGAGTAAAACCTCAAGCAACGGCAACCAGAAGAACCAGCAGTCGCGTGGCAACAGCAACAGCAGCAAGCGCCAAGGCAGCCAGCAGGCCGCCACGGGGTTTGCGGCGCTCAAGAACAATGGCACGTACACCATGGGCTCTGTGCGTCCACACAACTAATTGTCAACGAACTTTGTTAGTGCCAGTATCTGTGTGTGTGTTTTCTAGGCAACAGCTTCAAAGTAACAAAGAGTACATGCATGAAAGTTTATTTGAAAGTGTCACAGCTTTATCAAAGCATTTCCGCACGAGGAGAAAAACAAATTTCTATGGAGACGCCGTGGTGTCCAGCTTGTCGAGCCACTTGAGCAGCACGTCGGTCACTTCTTGCTTGTTCGACCATAGTAGCCAGTGGCCGCCTTCTTCCACGAGCGCAAACTCGATGCGCGGCACGACCTGCGGCATGTGTGCCGCAAGCTCGGGCTTCAGCACGGGGTCTCGTCCGGCGCCAACGTACAGCGCTTGGTGCGGGATGATGCGCGGCAGATCGCGCTCAGTCTCGAAATCCAATTCGCGCGTCGCGTAGAAATTGACGGCGCCTTTGAAGCCGCTCTTGGTGTACTCGCTCACGTAAAAGTCGAGTTCTTCTTGGCTCAGCAGCTCCGACCGGTGCGTGTACACTGGGTGGCTCGAGTGGCCGATGCCGCGGAGCACATCCAGAAACGTCGGCTTTGGTGCAACATCATCGTTCTTCTCCGCATCTTGCGCTGGTTGCGGAGGACGGTACACAGCAGTAAACAATTGACGCGGAGCGATTTCGAGGTGCTTGGACGACGCTTCCGTGTCGTCAGCGAGGAACTTCATGTACGCAAACGACGGCACCGTGGCGACAAGTGCGTCGAGACTCACGTACGTGTCGCTTGGAGGGAAATACGGCGTGCAGATGCCGGCGACAGCGAGCACGCGGTCCGGGTGGTACAAACACATGCGGTAGACGATGTTGCCACCCCAGTCGTGGCCGACAAACACTGCGCGAGGAAGGTTGAGGAAGTCTATGCATGTGGTACACATAATAGAGCGATGTTAGATGTTGAACAATGCGAATATTGCAGTGGTAGAACGTACCGAGCAACTTGGAGAGGTCCGACGTGATGTTCTTGCTTCCGTACGCTCCGATCTCACGCGGCACAGAGCTGCGTCCAAAGCCACGCATGTCTTCCACATACAGGGGGTACAACCAGCATTATCAGTCATTTGCAACATGTTGCATTGCTTTTTCGCGTCTACTGGGGCGTACCTGGAGCGATCACTCGGTACTTTTTCGAGAGCTCTCCGACCTGGTACTACAGTGTCGCGGCAAACAGCAACAAGAAAGCAATGAGGATATGGATCTGAAAGGACAACACCCTGCATTAATCCTGTGCACGTACCCGCCAGGCGAAGGAAAAGTCCGGCCATCCGTGGAGAAGCACGACGGGCGTCGCGTCACGGGGGCCGACGTCGACGAAGTGTAGCTCGATGCCATCGGCGACGGGCGCAAAGTGGTGCGGCAATTGCTCCCACTCGTCGATAATCGTGGCGCTTGGACTGCTCGTGGAGGCACTCATGGTGGTGGCAAATTGGAAAATGAACAGCAGAGTTGGGGGCGCCAAGTAGAGAGGCCCCAGTGCTGGCGCTGACTACACCCCTCCGGCAGAGTTGAGTAGAACGTCGGGCGCTGTCGCATTTGATAATTTTGCTTGAGATTTGAAAAAAATGTAATACCAGGCGAGCCGCTGTTCTTGTTGAGATACCGACAGTGTAGGTATTACCATCTTCAAGCAGAGAGACAAAACCGCTGTAATTTAATTTATGGTATCTCTGCGGATTCGATTTTCAACGCAACAGTATCGTATGCAGACCTGTTCGAATACATACCTTGAATAAATCGATGTTGAATTCCTAGTCAGCTGCGTCCTGTCTCTGTGCATGTGTAGCCACTGATCGCGAGCAGCTCATCTCGTCTACGTCGACACATGCGTCTGCGCGTGGTTGCTGTCGTCCCAAGAATGTCTACACTTCTCTCTAGAGGGAGCGCGTGCGCATTTTGCGGCCAGGCTGTCGCAAAGTGCGAATAACATCCAAGCAGATCGGTGCATCACGATTTGCGCGACAGGTGGTGAATGGAAATTGATTCGCTGACCTTCTGGACGCAATGAGCGAGACTTCAAGACACGATTTGTAGCTACGCTTCGAGGAGAGCAATTGAACCTTTCGGATATCATATATAAAAGTAATATTATAGAATGCTTGTGAGAGGGTCCTGCCATGAAGACTACGGTCTTCCGATCCAAGCAAGACGCTCACTGTTGAAGATTCAAAGCTTTGAATCTTCCATGTGCTTCGACATATCGTAGGTCATGTTACCAAAGATCGCTCGCTAGGATCTCAAAAGTTGGTCAATGAAGTCGCCAGGATCCACACTCACTCAAGAACGCTGAAATGCTCAAGATGCCCACTGCTCACGCCAGCAGACTCACGGATCTGCTGGCCCCGCTGAGCTCCCATGAAAATGTCATTGAAAGCGGCAAAACGATCACTACCCAATTAAGATTGCACTACTCAAGTGTTTATTTCTTAGATGTAAATTCATTTTTCAACTTTCGTTCGTCCCTGGACATTCAGCTTGGCAGTGGGTGTAATCAAACCTGTTCAAATTACTGTAATCAAAATTCAAGATTATGGCGCAATCACCTCCGCGTCCTGTTCCAATTTACCAAGCCACGTGAGCAGAATCTCGGTCACTTCGTCTTTTTGCGTCCAGAGCAGCCAGTGGCCGCCCTCCTTCACGAGCGCAGTCTCGAGCTTTGGCATGACGTGCGGCATGTGCGCCGCGAGCTCGGGCTTCAACACTGGGTCTTTGCCTGCGCCAATGTACAGCGCGCGGTGCGGGATCACGCGCGGCAAAGCCTTCTCGGTCTCAAAGTCGAGTGCGCGCACAGCGTAGTAGTTGCACGAACCTCGGAAGCCGCTGCGCGTGTACTCTTGCACGTAAAACTCAAGCTCCTGTTCCGACAGCATTTCCGAGCGCTGCGTGTACATTGGATCGTCGGAGTCCGTGACGCCCTTGAGAATCTCCAAGTACCACACGTTCTTGCCGTCGCGCATTTGCTCCTCGGGGAATCGGTACGTTGACGTGAAGACGCGTCGTGGGGCCGCGTCCAACACCTTCGCGGCCATCTCCGATTGCGAGAGGAACTGCATGTACGAGAACTGCGGAATGCCCTTTACGAGCGTGTCGATGTCAATGCACACGTCTCGCTGGGGAAAGTATGGCGTGCACACGCCGCACACCGCGAGCACGCGGTCCGGGCAGTACATGCACATACGCCACACGATCGCGCCACCCCAGTCGTGGCCGACAAACACAGCGCGTGGCAGGTTCAAGAAGTCTATTGTATATAAAATATTGAAGCAACAGGTAAGCGGTAAGGAAGGGAACACCAGCGTGTTAACGCACAAGGTGGGGATTGTATACGTACCGAGTAACTTGGCCAAGTCCGACGTGACGTTCAAGGTTCCATACGCCTCGGTTTCCTTTGGCGCTGAGCTGCGGCCATAGCCTCGCAAATCTAGAGCAATATATGAGAACCCCATGAGTTCAAGTCAACATGCTGCATTTCGCATGTCTGGGTAGCGGATTCGTATTCATCCATACCTGGGACGATTACGCGGTAATGCTTCGAGAGAGGACCAATCTGGTACTGTAAAAAATTAATACGCGGATCGGGAAAGGCCATCATCGCCCACCGCGGGGGGCGATGCCAATTAAGGTGATCGTAAACGCAATTAGTATCATGGGCTCGAGGCATTTTTGAAGCGAAAAACACAAATTAAACAGAGCGTACTCGCCAGGCGAACCACATGTCGGGCCATCCGTGAATGAGCACGACGGGCATCGCGTCGCGCGGACCGACGTCGACATAGTGCAGCTGGATGTCGTCGCTCACTTGGGCGAAGTGGTGCTCCCACTGGTCCCATTCGGGGTTGCCAGTGACGATCGGCTCACTGCTGAGGGTGCTGGTGGACATCGTGGCGGATTCAGGAATGGCGTCGTGGGGACGGAGGTCGAACGCACTAGTGGCGATTTGATACGCAGCGTCCAAGAAGCAAGTGATCCCCATCGCCCTTGGTATACTGATATTGTTATAATTTTTACTTTGCGTATACGCAGTATGCATATTTGTTTCAAATCGGCTTTGGTATTGGTCCCAATTACCTGCATATTATAATATGTGCGCAAATAGACAATTATGTAAGCATGGCAATAATGAGGCGCGTGCCAGCTGTGGTGACTAAACGCTGACGAAACAGTTGACCACCATACGATCATCACAGCAATTCCTGTGAAGTACAATATCCTGTTCATTATGTTCACTCTTGTGAATTGTTAACTGTGACATTCAGATGGCTTAATTGAGTGCCCTGCTTATACCGATCACAAGTGAGCCCCCTCGAGGTGCAACTGCCTTGCACGTCATCTATGGAGAAAACCTCATCCATTGTGCTGTTGGCTGATGCGATAAACGTTGAAATGAAGCGTAAACGTGCAAGGACCCAGGGGCCATTTCCTTTCACACGTGCGCGCAGGAGATTTGCTCGATATGTTGGTCCTTCCAGATCGATCAGCGTGAAAATAAAAACGCCAGTTGATGTTCAAGTCCTCCAGCAGTACAGCTGCGAATGCGCTCACTGTGGCTGCCTGTATTCGTGGGATTTGCCGAATGGTAGCAAATCCAGCGTCATCGAACGAAAAGAGAACTCTTTATGTTGATGATTAGCGCTTGAACAGGTCGCCTTCCATTACGGTGACGAAGGCGATCCTGGAGTTGTTTTTTTGTCTTCATGCGCCGAGGCGAATCAGCCCCGCTTTGCATTGAATCCTTTGCACACAGGAGTGGAAATTTGCTCAATTAGCCAGCGTCCACAGTTGGTATCATACCTGACAAGTTGCCGCCGATACGTATCCTGTCAATGTGCCGTAGTAGCTAACTAGTAGCCTTGAAAAACCAACATTCGTTCAAGCAGTCCATCTGGCCTTAGATCAAGGTTAACGCTGCAAACCCCAAGGAGTCGCGATACAGGAACACATGCCCAACGACATCGAGCGTGAAGAAACGTGCATGTAAGTCAGCACGAACTTCGATTTAAGCACAATTTCGTAAATTGAACTTCTTGTCTTCAGTTTGCCGTTCCGGTTGACCTCCAGTTCAAACTTCCCGCCAAGTTCTGGCACGTATGTTCTTTGATTAATGCATCCTATTTTGGACGAGGAATCGGTTGGTACAATCTTCATGGTTGACAGTGCTTCGGTAAATGAACTGACACGCTACCGAGCTGCAGCGAGACAAACGACAGCGGCAACAATCCCAAGTACAGGGCTCGACGATGCTACCCAAGGTGGCCAGTAACCGCAGTCTATTCATCACCTTTTACAGTCTGGTCTAAGTACAAATCCGATCTACTATTTATTAATGATTGAGCAAATACCGATAAATACCGATATTTCTGCATTTGACCTTTGTATTTCAGCTAGCGTAGTACCGTGCAGAACGAAAGGCTATACTAATCAGTCCTATGCTGTGCTATAGATCAGTGGTAGTGAGCGATGCGAAACCGCTTGTCGGAGAGCGGCCGATGGACGTGTGGAGCTCTTCATTCGGCATTTTCACTCTCGTGGTGCGCAAGTGACTTTATCGAATGGTGGAGCTGCTGCTTGTCATAACAGAGAACTGCATGTGAATTGCGTGTTGTGTGTGCGTGTGCTGCGGTGGTTGAAAATGATGCTAACTTAGCTTCCGCTCCCTGACGAGCAATTCGAATCATGGAGGAGCAAAATTCTACATGAGATTGCTGATTTCACCGATTTTCTTTAGTTTCACGTGCGTATCTGTAGTAGTAGTATCGTCTATCTGCGTCTTTGTGTCCCTGGCTGCATTCTCTAGAGTCTCTAGCACACCATTCCTCCTCCGTTGGTTGCTAGCGCTACTTGTTGCCTAGAACAAAATCAAGCGCCCTGTCTGGCTGCGCACTACGGAGGATCTCTCGGGGTTCTCTGCGGTGGTCACTTCCAGTTAGGGCGAGATCTATGACATACCTCTCAAATCAATCAGTCTGCTCTTTTGTATGTAATTGCACTTTGTAGTTTCAACAGCACTAAACTTGAAGTTATTTTTCGAATGACTGAAAAATGTGAAGCAAGCAATAAAAAGTTAACAAACAAATTCCATTACTTCTTCAATTACACTAGCTTCTCGAATGAAACATGCATACAAAGTTGCTGAATGATATATTATGCAAAGCCTTGCGAGACCACCCCCAAAAAATGCACAACTGTTTTTACTTTAGGCTGATGTACTTAATCTTCGTTGGTTTCCGTGCTTTCACCTTCTTTGGCGAAGTCGTCTTCGCTGTCTGGGCCTTGAACGTATTCTTTGGTGTCCTCCGAGGTAGGTTCGGTGGCTTCCGAGTCGGCGTCGGCACCAACCTCCTCGTCGCTAGTGGCCTCGGTGTCGGCATCAGCACCGACTTCCTCGTCGCTAGGAGCTTCACGGTATTCCTGGACATCGTCCTCAGTGGCTTCAGTGGCCTCGGCGTCAGCGTCGGCACCAACCTCCTCGTCGTTTGGGTTCTCGGCGTACTCCTGCACGTCGTCCTCAGTGGCTTCAGGGGTCTCAGCATCGGCGTCAGCACCAACCTCCTCGTCGTTTGGGTTCTCGGCGTACTCCTGCACGTCGTCCTCAGTGGCTTCAGGGGTCTCGTCGTCGTCGGCGAGGCGGCGAGTAGCTTCCTCATCGGCATCGGTAGGGTTTTCGGCGTATTCCTGAACATCCTCCGAAGTGGCTTCAGTGGCCTCGTCGTCAGCGTCGGCACCAACCTCCTCGTCGCTAGTGGCCTCGGTGTCGGCATCAGCACCGACTTCCTCGTCGCTAGGAGCTTCACGGTATTCCTGAACATCGTCCTCAGTGGCTTCAGTGGCCTCGGCATCAGCGTCGGCACCAACCTCCTCGTCGCTAGTGGCCTCGGTGTCGGCATCAGCACCGACTTCCTCGTCGCTAGGAGCTTCACGGTATTCCTGGACATCGTCCTCAGTGGCTTCAGTGGCCTCGGCATCAGCGTCGGCACCAACCTCCTCGTCGTTTGGGTTCTCGGCGTACTCCTGCACGTCGTCCTCAGTGGCTTCAGGGGTCTCGTCGTCGTCGGCGAGGCGGCGAGTAGCTTCCTCATCGGCATCGGTAGGGTTTTCGGCGTATTCCTGAACATCCTCCGAAGTGGCTTCAGTGGCCTCGTCGTCAGCGTCGGCACCAACCTCCTCGTCGCTAGTGGCCTCGGTGTCGGCATCAGCACCGACTTCCTCGTCGCTAGGAGCTTCACGGTATTCCTGAACATCGTCCTCAGTGGTGTCAGCGGCCTCATCGTCGGCATCAGCGCCGACCTCAGCGGTCTCGTCCGCGCCGGTCACGTCATCCGTGTGGTCAACCTCGTCGTAGTCGAGGTATTCTGGGGCGGCGTCTTCGTCGTCGTTCGAGCGCTCCTCCGGCGTCGTCTCGACGGCGTCGCTGTCCACCTGAGGCACATCGTCGTCTTCCGGGCCGCTCTCAGGGAGGATCTCGTCGGTCAACGCGCTGTAGTTCTCGGTCTCAGTCGAGTTGTTGGCCACGTCCAAGTCGAAGTTCTCGGTGCTCGACGGATCGTCGGCGCGCACGACCGAGACCGTGGTCACGGCCACGACGGCCGCCAGCAGCGAAATCACACCGCGGATGTTCATGATCGGGTAGGAGTTTGGAAGGGAAGAGCAGGGCGAACTTTGGGGTAAATTGCGGAATGGCCGCTCCTGAGGGATCCTCACACGTAAACGACACCCAAAGAGCAAAGCTCACCCACACTTACACACACACACACCCTCTACATATCCCAATTGTCGTTCTTTATCGCCCACCAGATGGAAATCGAGAGCACTTTTTCACGGATGTGCTGATTCTCGACGATGGTAATCTCGCCTAACGAAAGGGGGTGACCCGATTTACGCCGTCGGCAGTCTGTTTTAGTGGGGCACTGATCGAACTTTGGTGAGGCACAAGACTCACATGTATTGGCCAAAAAACACATACAGCCATTGTAAAAACAATTGATTATGCAGGAGGTGTACCAGAAGCATTAGCTATTGGCATACTCAATTTTATGCTAAAAGGGAATGTCAGCGAATATAAAACGCTATATCCAGACTGCAAATCCAATACAAATGCATTTTTCTGCGATAGATACATTTGGAGAACATACGGCTGTTGGCTGGTTGGAGCAATTTCAGCGGTGCCTTCAACCAGCTTGCTGCACAGCACTCGATCGAGTCTTATCTTTTGAGCCGCTCGTGCTCCGAATCAAGGATTTGCTTCTGGCGAATCTTATAGTGGACGTTTCTTCGGACTTGAGTTGCTCACTGGCGCTTGCAACTGCGCCGAGATTTACAAGCAGACGACGGGTGCCATCTGGTTTTGCCGCTTGTGTCACATAGACCGCACCGCAATCAGTGCACTTGAGCTTTGTCCGTTTGCAAAATGCCCAAATTGAAACCAAGATGAGAAGCAGATTCAGGCGCAAAAAGACTCGAGATATAATATCCGTGGACAAGTTGGTTGTTTCACGATAGCACAAGCTGGCATTCCAATGTATCATGTCCGACAGTCCCGGGATGATTCTTGGGATTGTGCTTGTGGCTGTAATCAAGTCAAAGCACGTGATACGCATTCTGAGACTCCTTGGTATGCACACATGTTTAAATTATTCTCAGTAGACGACTTGGGAATGTAGAGGACCTGCAATAGATACAGCGACGGCAAAAGGTTTAACGGGTCGTATGATAGGATACTGTACCTGCATGTATTTATTTAGTAGACGGCGTTTGATGCTTTACTAGAATCGTCTTGTTATCTGTGATACCGTCTGTATCCGTACACCAGCAATTATTAATATTTACAGTGTTACGTGGTTGGCCGTGCTTTTGAAGGGGCACACAGTACACAGTACAGTTTTGTGCGAGGATGACTGAACGAATCATTTACGCCCATCATCGTCAGCACACTCTGCTGTCGAATGCAGAGCGAGTCTGTTTTCCAGGAACCGCGTGTTCGTCGCGACGTCATGGCGGTTGGCCGCTTGCGCTGGTTGGGGTCCACATGCGGAATGTGAAATGCCCAAGGGTTCAAGTATCCTGGCATGCTGTGCGTTCGTTTCCACGAGCATCTCCAGTACAAATCATTGCTACTGCAGGCTGCAACTCGTTGAAGTTGCCATTGCGTGTGCCTTGCTGCATGATTTTGCACGTGATCTCGTACGATTGGAAGTGTACACACACACTGCACAGCTCCAGTCGCCAATGAAGCTTGAGTGAGCAACGCAGATTTGCAGCAGTTGTCTTCTTGACGGAGTCGGTTCCCAGACATGAGTGTCTCTCGAGGACCTTAAGCAGTCTTTACTTGCGGCTGCTTGCATGGCGTGGTTGCAACTTGCAACTGCATGAATTGACGCGTGACAACCACACCGAATTAATGGAAGTTCTGCGCTTCACAATAGCATGAGAATGGGGATCTTGAATCACACTCATCGTGTGCAGACCTGATCAAGTATCCATCAGGCGCACGGATTTCGCCACCATGTGTGATATCCGACACGACTGAAAGTTTTAGGGCTTTTGGCTCCGTGGATAGTCCTTCGATTTCACAATTCGTAGAGAAGAAAAATCTTTGAAAACACGCGTCGAACCGGGACGACGAACGTGGCTGTTCTTTTCTTGAAGAAAAGCGATTCGAGCTTTGCAGAAAGAGAATTGAAAGCGGTCGATTACGGTTTGAGGCACGGTCTCCGGCGTGACAGGATAAATAGATATGTGCAAGATGCCTCAATGGTCTTCGCCAAGCTCGACCAGGGCGATGGCTCGGGTATTTTGATAATACCAGCACGACGGATGGAACTGGTTGGGCCCTTTGGAGGCAACCCAACTGGATCCGGCCTTCCTCGAAATGCACGGACAGCATTACAAGATTTTTTTCTCGGCTCTTTGCGATTTGCTGCTGAGAAAAGGCGCGGAAGATGGTGTTGTCGACGGCATTCATTTGATTTGCATTTGATTACATGGCGTCGGATAGGCGAGCGTAAACTGTGCACAATCCGCAGAGATCTGGAGCTGGCGCGCAGTCCAAAGTCGCTGTCTGTAACAGTCTGTGCCTTCTTGCAATGGACAACGGTGACCCAGGTATTGTGCAGAGTCTGGGTGAATTATCTAATGGTCCCAGCAACGGTTCTTCTGTTGCAGTCACTGATCTCCGGTTCTTTGGCGGATTTGTTCTCCCATGAGCGCCTGCAATGCCTTTGCTTTTCTGGCAGATGCTTGCAGAGCATCAATTCGGTGCCGGATCGTGTGGGTTGAGTTATAACCCTAATCTTATCCTATCCATGCCTCCGCTATAGGTGCTTGCTCCCACAGGATAATGGCATGGCAGATTGAAGCACGTTTAGTTGCGCGTTTGTGTGCGACGCGATCCTAAGATCGTCGTGAGTTGATCCAAGTGATCCTCGTGTATTGAAAATGAGCAGGTTTCTGATAAATAGAATCCTCCAACCTTTGTTAACTCCAGCATTTCTCTCATCTCACAATGCGAAAATGATCGAATATGATCGAGGTCTGGAAATCCGTAGGTGCACTGCGCTCGATCTCCAATCGCTCGGATATTGCAGGTCGGTTGTAATGGAACCTTCGGGTTACTCAAATGCGATTGGCCACACCTGTAAACATGTCGCTTCCCGTAAATGACGACCCGACTTGTGTAGGACAACGAAGCTGCAGGATACATCATAAATACGTATTAGGCGCTCTTCTTACATATCTCTTCCCGTTTTCGTCCGTGTTAATGCAATCGTGCGCAGATACGCTTCCATGTACGTTTCCCCCATCAGCGAGGATTCACAGAATTAGGATTGCATATGGGGAGCTGCTTACCTTGAAAAACATCCTTGCACCACCCCTTTTTTCCATACCGGTAGTGTCAACGTTTGCGACAAAGCAGGCAGCCTGCCTCAACCTTGGAATTTGTATCTTTCTGGCACCAATGATGCTGACTTTGGATGTGCTCGGCTGGCATGCAGCACTCAAATTACAGAACATGTGATAGCGTGCATTTCAAATAGAGCAACCACATTGACGCAACCTTTTTCTCTCCTTTGTTGAAGCGCTTAAATGCATTTTTCTTTTCACGTGTGTTCTGCAACGAGAAGCATCAAAGGAGAGCGTCACCACTACCGCTTACTCACTTACAATTTTGCGTGTCGCTTGTTGTTAATTGGCTTCTCGATGGTCTGGAGCCACTCTTCCAAAAGCGCATTCACCTGTTCCTTTTGTTCCCACAGGACCCAGTGGCCAGCGTCTTTTACGAGCTTCATTTGTAGATTCGGGATCACAGTCGGCATCTTCTTGGCCATTTCTGGACGAAGCACCGAGTCGTTTGCCGCCGCGATGAACAGCGTCTTGTGCGGGAGGATCTTTGGCAGATTCTTTTCGTTCTCAAAGTCGATCTTGCGTGTCCCGTAGTAGTGGCACGTCGTATGGAAACCGTTGCGCGAGTACTGCTCAACATAATAGCTTAGCTCATCTTCCGACAGCAGCACCGACCGCTTCGAGTACATGGGGTGTTCCACTTTGTTTTGCAAGCCATTGATCATGGCTACGACCCCGAGCGGCTTGACGTCCTTGGCAAACTCGCGATTGCGGCGGAACATGGCCGTGAAGAACCGTTTCGGCGCCGAGTCAAAGATTTTGCCCGTGTTGTCGGCGTCCGCGAGCACTTTCTGGTACGCAAACTGGGGCACGAGCTTCACGACGAGATCAATGTCGATGTACTTGTCGTGCGGCGGTGTGTAGGGCGTGCACACGCCACCAACTGCCAAGACGCGGTGCGGGTGGTACAGACACATGCGCCAGACCATGGCACCACCCCAGTCGTGGCCGATAAACACCGCCTTTTCGATATCCAACGCATCTACAGTTCATTATTTCACATTTTTCACAGATATTAGCAACCACATTCGCACGACACGATGACGATATATGTAGTCACGCATGATAAACGTACCCAGGAGTGCCGCAAAATCGCCCGTGACGTTCTTGCCGCCATACGCTTCAAGCTCTCTTGGCGCCGAGCTTTGCCCAAAGCCGCGCATGTCTACGCACACACATCACTTCGTTATGCATATATATAGGCAACGCAGCATTGTTCATCGTTAATGCAGCAAACATACCAGGTACGATGAGGCGGTACTTAGGCGAAAGCGCTTCGATCTGGTGGCGCCAGCCGAACCACATGTCGGGCCACCCGTGCACGAGCACAATGGGCAGCGCGTCACGCGGACCCACGTCTACGTAGTGGATCCGGACACCCTCGGCCGTGGCCACGAAGCTGTGCGCGCTCGCCCACTTGTCCCACCAGCGCCCGGGCGCGTGCGCGAACGAAGGCTCCGACGCCATATCTTCTCGTCACTTGTCGCTCGCGTGGGGATCTGAGAATGCGGGGGACTTTGAGCTTGCTTACGCAGGAGTTGAAGTCGTACTTAATCGGATGCAACTCTGTTTGACAAGTTGCAGTTGCGGTTTTGTTTACCTCAACAGGAGTGCTGTCTTTTTGTGAAGATTCGATAAATGTAAAGGGGTTAGCGTTTGATTTATAAAGGTAATATTATAGACGATTATGCTGCATATTTGCCGCTGGAACAACAACTTTTCAGCAATGCTAAAAAGGATATTTCTTAGATTTATCACACCATTTGATACTGGTACCTACCAGTAGGCTTTTTCACCGAGAATCATTAGCTAATGCCACAGTCTGAATGCTTGGTATTTTACTGGTAAACGACCGAGTGCGTCGGTGTCGACTGCCAATCGCGAATTCGCTAAGAAGTTGGGGACAAGATACAAAAACAAGCACGTAGAAAGACAAACGCATCACCTTTGATCTCATAAGAATGCATTCGCAATCGTGTTTGTGGCTCATGGTCCCCTCTGTTCCTGGAGCAGGAACTTTTGCGCCCTCTGTCAGTATCGTGCATCGACCAAAAAGCAGTGCAATGGGTATCTGCCGCCAGCCCATCAAATAGCTACACAACTAATGATCTCGTTTCTATCCCCTATAAGTAAATATCAACCCATACACCCATTCCGTTCATCCATTATTTGGCCAGTATCCTCAACAATAACCAAAAAGTGTACCCAATGACCATCACTCAGACCCTAAAGAAGAACACTTTGTTGCACCATCACTCTCACAAGTCTCAACGTAGCCCTTTGGTCAGTGTCCTTTTGTGGAAAAAGCGAAGAGAAAAGCGAACTCATTCTTCAAAAAGCATCAAGCGCCACACATCTCCACCGTCTAGTAGAGCTACAATGGGGTTCCCTGACAGCAGCGACGACATTGCGCAGACAGCCGAGAGTCTCGACCTTGGTGGGGTCTACGCGTTGGAGTTTGAGCACGAAGGACGCAAAGGCGCGTTGCAAATGGACCAGGGCGGCGAAAATCAACCCATTACCGACATTCTCGAGCCCACTCACGACGAAGGCGCAGTCGATAGCGATAAGTTACTTGCTAAAGAAGCTGCGTCAGAGCAGGAGCTGCCTTCGTCTTCTTCCGAGCTGCTAGAAGGCGTGGAGTCTGCGATAATGTCCTGCCAGGAGATCAACCCACCACAAGACTACGAAGAGCCGATGTTTGCGGTTTGCAGATCTGCATGGACGTGATGCTCATAGATGAGACCGTGACGCAGTGTGTGGGAAGTCATGCGTAGCAGAGATTTGCTCGCTGTGCCTCGTGCAGCATCTCACGGCGAGCGTGTACTCGTTTTACCCGGGCGTGCTCCCGAAAGTGCGCTGCCCAGTGTGCTTGAACCTGATGAACATGAACCAATGGGCAAAGTTTGTTGCCAGCCCTGAGTCCCAGACGCCAGTGGAGACTTCGGAGCCAACACGAGTAGGAGAGACCGTGGAGACTGTTGATAACGAGAACACAGAAACAGATCAGGCCGTAGAGACAACAGCGACGGAAACACCAGCAACAGCTACTCCTACGAACGACGATGCCTGGAAACTCGACAACTCTCATATACTGGAAAAGTACGAGACGCTGTGCCGCCAAAGCTGTGAGTTTCAGTCCCCTTGCTGCCATAATTCCTCATATACGCACCTGCCAAGCTACAAGACTCGTTCAAGCGACGCAGATGAGAACGCACAAAGCTACTGGCATGTGACGCTTCCGCGCTCGCAAGCGCAGCACATCCCGGCGTTGCGGAAACGCTGCCGAGCCTTCTGCTTTCACCGTGAAGACGCAGGCGTGCTGTACGATTTTATCATGGACACCTTTGAGGACAATGCTGAGATGATTTTCTGGAAAGTGCTGGGCATGATCGTCGACGACGAGCGGCGCGCGACGCTGTTGCTGCACCACCTTTTTCTGCACCCAGACACACGCACGCACTGCTGCGACGGAATCGTGTGTTTCAAATGCAAGTCGAGCGTGCACCACAATGGCCAGTGCGACGACTTTGTGGAGGCCGATTGCGTGCTGCAGTGCCGCGGCTGCCGTGTGACGCTTGTGAAGGTCGATGGCTGCGATTCCGTGCGGTGCGTGTGCGGCCAGTCGATTCATTGGGAAGCCGAGGTCGCACGCCAGCAACAGCAGCGCAAACAGCTCGCGCCGGCGTCAGAAACAGAGTTTCTAGAGTGGGAGCGCTGGACTCGCAACTTTCGTCGCTCGGTGCACAAGATCCGATCGTTGGACGCGACGATGCGTGAAATGCGCTTGAACCGACTGATTCGAACCCATCGACTACTGCTTCGTGCGATGGTGAAGCGCTACCGAGCCGCAGCGAAGCAAAACATGTCGGCGACTAGCCAAGACACAGGACATGACGATGCTAGCTAAGGTCAGCCGCGGCAACCGACTGAGCACATTGCACAATGCTTGGTCGGACTGTATAGTGCCACTGCAGATTAGAGGAATCGCTCAATAACTTTTATCATGTATTTTAATTGATGTCATGCAGTTTTTTGTACCCATGAAATCGTATCCTTTGAGTGCCACCAAAAATCCTGTCTTTTGCTCTTGCGGGAGATGGTTTAATGGAGAAGAAGTGTTGAAGCGACACATGCAGCATTACGCCTTCATAGGGTAGGGTCTTGAGCATCCTTGGGTATTCGCTGCGCTGCTATCAGTGGCAATAAACGCCAGTGCTACTGCAAAAGCTTTGCTACATGGTAAATAAGGCAGGTCAGGCATGCATGAAAGCAACCATGCCTGTGGAGCCATCGTTACGAAGTCAAGGATGGTAGCTCCGAAGTCGTATGTGTGTTCGCATCTGCTTTGCTCTAGGGTTATTGCTTTCGTTGTGATCATTCACTGAGTTTCCATAGTCGCACTCTTCTCTTCTTCTCGCTGTGGCCCATTTGTGGTGAATTCCCATGGTTGCCATTTTGTAGTGCAAAGATACCTCGCTGGGAAGGGGGTGGTGTGTGGTGCGGCACATGCGTGCAAGAAGAAAGTTTTGTGAGTCAAATAGTTGATGTTTTCGTCGTCGTAGCTTCGTAGTCAATGCGCGCGCGTGCGTGCGTATTGGCAGCGAATCGCGACCGTCGTGTGTAAATGAATCTCTCATTTTCCATATTGTTTCGTACTTGGCTTCCTTCCAGCATTCGCGGGGGTGTCAAGCGACTCGGTGAACACTGCACCTTCTGCTCTGGTGTCGCTTGCTTGGTCAGGAAGTTTGTCGCTCTCGAGTATTTCCTGTGCTGTTGTTCGGCTCTAGAGAGCACTCAACCACCGCTGTTACATTTGTCTCCAGTGTCGCCGCAGAGCTCCTCGGCAAGTGTGCTTCCACATGTAAAAGCACTCACTCATCAACTTCACAGACCAAAACTCGAGCGCCATGAACTCGGCGTTCTTGTTGATTGGCACGTATCGCTTAATGGTGTCGTGAACATCATCAACAAATGATCGGGGAGATGTTTCTACGGGTCGAACTCCGAGTACTTTGGAACATGTTCGCGCATCTGGTGCATTTGATGGCGGTTTATTCTCTTTGTCTTCAAGTAAATATCCATGGTCCGACGCCGCAGGATTAGCAGCGAGCTTCTCCATACGTTTCTTACTGCCACGTGCATTGCATCGGGTTACAAGCGTCCATGCTTCAAACGTATTTCGTTTGGTCTCCCGACAAGCGTCGGCTTGCTTCTGCAGGATCCAAGCTTCTTGAAACACACGCGCTCTTCTTGTCTGCTTGACCGGTTCGCTTGACTGGTGGAAACGATGTAATTGCTTCATATATGCCGACAGTTTCCGCTTTTGACGGCGCTTTGTAGCAAATCCGACCCATTTTGCCATCACCCATTGTGTTTGCTGCCGCAGGATTCGCCGCTGAGAACCTCGCAGCCACCACTCGACACGCCATTGCGTTAACGTCGAAAGCAGCAGACGGGCTTCGTAGCGAAACCTCACCTCGCGGTACGCTTGGCAGTCGAATGCGTGACGCTTGAGCCCAAAGATGAACACTTTCCAAAGCAGCTGTCGTTGGGACCTGCGAATCCACTTTTGCACACGACAATGCAGTGTCCACGCACCCCAAATTCTGTGAGTCCACCGACGGCTTTCTTGCGACTCGCGAAGCATTCGAAACGCGTGAACGACGAGAAATTGCGACCACGCGGCGAAAAACGCCTTCATTATTTCCTGTTGCTGCTTCTTCACCATGGTCATCACGCGATCATGGCGTTCTCTTCGCTGTTCTAAACATTGGTACCAATGATGCAGGCATTTGGACAATCGAACTCGAATCATCGCGTACCGCCACATACTTTTTGCAACCTGTCGACGCTTGACAATCTGCAGTATCGCGTCCCAACACCTACGCAGCGCCATGCAATTAATTGAATGCTGCAGCATTCGAATGCGCTGCCTTTGCAAAAGAGCCCTTCGCCAGCGGCTCCAAACGCTTCGGCCCACGATTCGCCATTCCACTGATCGTGAACCCTGACGGTAGCGCTCACGCTGCTCCATGTACAATTGCCACTTGCTAAACACCGTTTGCTTGACGATTGCAATTCGCCACGAGATGGCGACTTCGCACTGGTAATGCGATCGAGCTGCCTGGTCAACTCGCGTTTGCCACATGGATAGAGCACGGCGCAGATGGAATTGCCTCCAGTGGAGACTTGCATTGCGGAACGCCCCTTTTCGCTTCGCCATCTGCGTCCATCGCTGCCAATGCGCACGAAGACAACGAAGCTTCCAGGCTCGAATCCTGCACTTGGCATCAGCCACCAGACGTTGGAGATAACGGAATTTCGCTTTTTTCAGCGAATACTCGTAGAACCTCAGGGCTTTCTTACTTGCAACCCCGTCGCGTCTCAGGAGCAGCCAGCGCTGGAAAATGATGCTTTTGACAGTGCTCTTTGCGAGTTGCTGCAGTTTCTTGAGCGCCATGCCGTAATTGACAACTTTGACGAGCCAGAGATCCATGAAAACATACTTCATCGTTGATATCTCGTGTCGCTTTGCCATCAGCATCGCCGTTGCTTGTAATCGTGAAAAATACTGACAGTTGTGCACCCATTTTCGCCATAGCATGCGCTTGCGTATCCTGCACGCCAAACCGTAGAGTTGCGCATGCACTTTGTTCGATTCCAGAATTTTCTTCCACTTGCTGAACACCCACAGCATGCGTTTCCGCCTCCTCGCAATGACGTATTGTCTCCACTGATCAATGCACAAGTGCATCGACACGCGCCTCATGTGCGCAGCAAACTTCACGATTCTCTCGTTTCGAAGTCGCTTACTGGACACCACGAGCTGTGCCCATCGTTTCATCATGTGCCGAAGAAAATACATATCCCCAACCTTCGTAGATGCGGCGCTCGACTGATTCTGTCTGAATATAAGGAAAACACGCTTCATTGTGTGCACATAATGCAGTCTGTCCGCTTGATCCTTTCTCGTCTTCTTCTCTCGCATAGCCGCACAAGAATGCAGCCACCATTGAAATGCATGCCGCATCCACGTCTTGCTAAAGTGCGCCATTGCCTTGACATGGAGCAGTCTCTTACGTCGTTGTTGTTGCACTGCGTCGACCAGTTTCATCCAGATACGCTGAACGCAACGGTGTCTCCATGCTGTTTCATACTCGTGCTTCTTGGTCGTCCACACGTACATGGCCCGCCACGGTGTCCACCCAACGTCACGAAGAACCCGCGTTGCCTCTCGGTTCGCTACCACCGCCACGATTTCCTTGACTTTGACCTCGTCACGAGTGCTTGTGAACCATTTCCACACGGCGCGACGGGCTTTCTTGTGGAGAAAGCGTGCCTCACGTGCCGCGAAACTCTTGCAGATCGCACGCCAATGAGTAAACGACAAGCGCACCTCGCGCTTCTGACAGCATTTCTAGATTTCAACAAAAGCAAAGCCACACATTCGAGATTGGGGTCAGTGTACCTGTTAGAACACCACCGTATGAGAGGATATATTACCGAAAGCGCCCGTTTCTGGTTCAACTCAACAGCAACGCTCCGATTCCAAGTCGCAAACGCCGATTTCACTAATCGCCTCGTTCGCCATCGACGAAAGCACTGCAACGCTCGCTTTTGCTGCTGTTCGCGGTACCGAAGAGCGCACCACTGATCAAACACACGCGAGCAAAGCTGCTGGTGACTCCACGCGATCGCAAACATCTTGCGTTTCCTGGTTTCCACGAACACGCACCATCGCTCCACGAGACGCCACTGCAGATTGTGGCTGTGACGACGTCGAATGGTCGTCACGACCATGCGATTGCGTACGACGCGCTTGAGTCGCGTCATGGCCTTGCGTAGCAACTTCTGCGTGTACACGCTCTCTGCGCATGCGTTCATCTTGCTGATTTTGCTGCGATCGACTGCTACTGCGTGCCATCCAAGAAGCACCAAACGACACGATCGTTGCTCTCGTTGGCGCTGCCACAAGCGCAGTTGACGCTGCAGAGTCGCAATCTTGGTCCAGCGGTCGAATACATGGCGGAGTTGATCCTGTCGAAGCAGAGTTTGAAGCCTGTGGAGCGCAATGCACCAGCGATACTGCTGCGTCCATGTCCTATACGCACGTCGCAAAGCCAATGCATCTACAACAGCTGCAAGTTCTTGGTGGCATTGCTTTAGATAGCGCTTCCTGGTCACAATCGCAGTCCACAGTCGGAAGATTTTGCGCTGCAGGATATCTTGGAAATGGCGGTACGCCATAATGGTCTTCTTCCGCGCGCCTGCTGCGTTGTGCGCACGTGCTCGCCACTCCTGTGCGCATCTGCGCAGCCATTCACGTCTCTCCCCAGGAGAAAACGAGACACTGCGGCTCTGGTCCGTCGCCACTTTTGGCTCAAAAGACTGCAGATGCAGACGCAGCCGATCTCGCTCTGGCACCACGGATCTTGGCATCACAGCAACCGCATATCGTCTCTTCTGTTGTCTTCCGTGAGTCGACTTGGATTGCTGTTCTGTCGTGTCAATCGATGCCAGCAAGTGGTCGAACGCGTCCCAGTCTCGCGAGTGATTGCGATCCGATAACCCCGCATTCCCGCGCTGTGGCTCGTTCTCTTGGTCGTGCAATCGACCACGAACCTGCCATGATGCCGCTGCCAATGACGAGCGCATCGAGTGACTTCGCTTCACATCGTAGCCATGCAGCGCGTGGCAGAAATTGTCCCCGGCGTCTTGGAGAAGCTCGCGCTGGGCGGCGAAACTCGCGTGGATCTCCCCACGTAGTTGGTGAAGAACGGCGTCCAGGGAGCTGCCGCCATTCATCTCCGCGTTATGCGCGAGGCACTGCAGAGGCGCGCAAGCACAGTTCACTCACACACAAGCGCGCGCTTCGAGTTGTCGGCAGTAAACGGCTCGGTGAAAGATGTGTTCCTACAGCAAAATGATGTTTGAGTAGTCAAAAATGTGCATCAATTCAAGTGATTGGCTATAATTACGAGTCAAGATCGCGATACGCATGCCGAGAGAACACTGGCAATAATGCTAATGATGCTGAAAAGCACACAGCGCTGTTCATGCGTTTAGGAGGCAAAGAGGGCAGCCAAGTGGTTCGAGCGCGGAAAGAACGCTGCGCGCGCTTTTCACGAGAACCAGCGCGCGTTGCTAGGAGCTCTATCGGAAGTGATGGTAGATGCATTTGTTGTCTAGGGGCTGAGTGATGGTAATAGGTACGCTTTAGCTGGTGGCACTACTAACAGTGCAAGAGAGCAAATGGCATCGCAGAAAAGACGCATAATGCTTTTGCTATTGCTGTACTGAGTGCCAGTCTTAATTGAATGAATAATAAATGGCTCTGCACTGTAGGGCCAGAGCGGTCGCACTGCTACGCGATAGGCAGCAATTCCTAACGCAAGAATCAAAAGCAAGTAACATACGCACTTTTGTTTTTCGTAATACCTCTTGACAAAGCATTCGTATATTATAATAATGTGCAAACTATCCAAAAAGAAGTCGAAAGTACAAAGCGCAGTAGCCACCAATCGACGGCTGCTGCTACAAAGACTGTAGCGAAAGCAAAGAGAGAGACCACGTCTATTGCAGACTCCTTCTCAACAACTCAGCAGCTCCAGATCGCGTTTAAAAGCGGATCATACGCTCCAACGAACGCTTCTTGTCTTCCAACTCGCGGAGGGTAGCCTCCTCGTGCTCCTCCAGCCAGTCACGGGCGTCGCGGATCGAAGTCTCGACGTTGCTGTCGCCCTTCTCGCGCGCAATGTCGATGGCGCGGTAGATGAACTGTTCCAAGTCGTTGCGCGCCTCAATGCGACGGAGCAATTCGGCGTCGTCCTTCTTGAACTTCTCGGCCTCGGCAACCATGCGGTCAATGTCGTCCTGGCTCAGACGGCCGGCGTTCTGCGAGATCGTGGTCTCAGCGCGGGCGCCGGTCTTCTTGTCGCGAGCCGACACGTTCAAGATACCGTTGGCATCGATCTCAAAGGTCACTTCGACCTGTGGCTCACCGCGCTTAGCGCGTTCGAGACCCGAGATGTTGAACTCGCCCAATTTGTTGTTGACGGCGGTCGACGCACGCTCACCTTCGTAGATGCACACGTCGACGGACGTTTGGTAGTCCTCCTCGGTCGTGTACACACGGGTCTTGCGCACAGGGATGGCAGTGTTACGCTTAATGAGCACCGACATGACCTTGCCGACAGTCTCAATACCGAGCGAAAGTGGGGTCACATCAACGAGCAAAAGCGAGTTGGTCGCGTCGTTGCGAATGCCCGACAAGATGGCGCCCTGCACGGCGGCACCGTACGCCACGGCCTCATCAGGGTTGATCGACTTCGAGAGCTCCTTGCCGTTGAACAGGCTCGACAGCATGGTCTGCACCTTAGGGATACGCGTGGAACCACCAACAAGCACCAACTCGGTGATATCCTCTGGCTTCATGTTGGCGTCGGCCAACACCTTCAGCACGGTCTCCTCACAACGCTTGAAAAGTTCCTCACCGAGCGACTCAAACTTGGCACGGGTCACAGTAGCGCTGAAGTCCACGCCCTCAAAGAGCGAGTCCACTTCGACCGAAGCCGACGTCGTGGTCGACAACATGCGCTTGGCCGACTCACAAGCCGTGCGCAAACGGCGCATGGCACGCGCCGACGTCGATGGGTCCAAGTTGCGGTTCTTGCGCTTGAACTCAGTCAAGAGGTACTCAACCATGTTGTTGTCAAAGTCCTCACCGCCCAAGTGTGTGTCACCGCCCGTCGACTTGACCTCGAAAATACCGTTTTCGATCGACAAAATCGACACATCAAAGGTACCGCCACCAAGGTCGAAGATCAACACGTTGGTCTTCTGGCCGTTGTTGCCGGCGTTCGTGTCCAGACCGTACGCGAGAGCAGCGGCGGTTGGCTCGTTAATAATACGCTTGACGTCGAGGCCAGCAATGGCACCAGCGTCCTTGGTCGACTGACGCTGCTGGTCGTTGAAGTACGCTGGCACGGTCACAACGGCCTGGTTGATTGGCTGGCCCAAATACGCCTCAGCGGTTTCCTTCATGCGGGTCAACACCATCGATGAAATCTCTTCTGGCGTGAAGCGCTTCTGCTCGCCCTTGAACTCCACCTCAATGAGCACCTTGTTGTCATCGCCCTCGACAATCTTGAATGGGAAGTGCTTCGCGTCCTTCTTCACGATCTCGTCGTTGAAGTTGCGACCAATGATACGCTTGGCGTCGAACACGGTGTTGTGCGCGTTCGAGGCGGCTTGGATCTTGGCGGCCTCACCGATCAGACGCTCCGTCTCGTTAAATGCCACCCACGATGGCGTCGTGCGGTTACCCTCCGAGTTGGCAATGATTTCCACTTGGCCATCCTTCCACACACCCACACACGAGTACGTCGTACCGAGATCGATACCAATGACCTCCGAGAAACCCTTCTCAGCGCGCGCGGCACGCTCCTCGCGCTCCTTGCGGGCTTTGTTGATCTTTTCCTCGATCTCCATGCGCTTCATCTTGCGCGTGGCTTCGTCCATCTCCACGCCCGAGATCTCCTGCTCTTGCACTTGGTGCGCGGCCTGGGCCTGCGTCAAACCGGCCTGGAGCGCCTTGTTGCCGCGCTCAAGCGACAAACCCGTCGTGTACGCGGTCACGGCCTTGGCGTAGTTCTTGATGTAGAAGTGCGCAGCACCGAGACGAGCGTAACCCTTGACGAACTTTGGGTCAATCTCGATACAGGTCTTGGCGTCCTGCATGGCAGGCGTGGCCTGGCCGGCGCTCAAGTACGCAGCCGAACGGTTCGAGTAGTAGATCACGTTCGATGGCTCGTACGCGATGGCCGTCGTGAACTCCTTGATAGCCGTGGTGTGGTCGCCGGCCGCGAACGCGGCGTTACCACGTTCCTTGGCCTCACCACCGAGCTTGACGCGCTCAGCGGCATCAACACCGGCGTATTGATCCTTGGTAGTCTTACGGGTACGACGCTTTGGAGCCATGGCTGCTGTCCTGCTTTTGGTGTTGGCTTCCGAGTTGGAAAATGAATTGGGCTGCAGAGGGGGAAGCAGCAGCGAACGACGGCCGCAGACTTGTAGGGGGGAGACAATGCGCGTCCTCTTCCAACAACCACCCGTGGCCGGCTACGGCTCCGGTTGCTGCATTAGGGGAAGGGGGAGCGAGCCAATAGACAGGGGCTTGTATCGCGCTCAGAGGCGGAGGCGCCACAACAGCGTTTGTATCAAAGCGATTGAGTGGTGAGGAAGAGCACTCGGCTCCTGGCCAGTTATTATGGATCGGAAGTGCTCCCCACTTGACACGCGAGAGTGATTGAGTGGCTGCCACAGCACCTCAAATCCGAGGTTTTACAAGGTTTTTCCATCCGCGCATCTGATTCGACTCCCGCTTAAGTACGACGCAACACGATTATTTGCGCGACTCGACCCGATGGCTTCGTTCACATGACATGGAGCTTGTCGGCATCATGCGTGTGCGCTGTGCATGTGCGCTGTACACTGTGGAGTGTGAGAGGAGAGGTACGTGTTCGTGGTTTAATTGGTGCTGTTGGGTGGTTCATGCTGTGCTGTGTTTTGTGTGCGTTGGAACGAGGAAATCGACGCAAGAAGCAAACGAAATTAAAGAACGATTGCTTCTCTGCTTCGTCACGAGTTGTGCTCGTTGATTGACTGTCTCTTGCACAGTATCTTCTGTCCACCGCAACGAAGGAGGTGTATCTACTTCCCTTTGCAAGATCGAGGCATTCTCTTGCACCGCGAGCGGTGCTACAAGCATGCTGATAGCGTTTGCCCCCGCGTATCACATAGACTGTAAACGCAAGAGTGCATTTCACAGCGCAACGCAAACACTTTCTTCACGCTTTGCAATAGCATTACATTAATGCCTTTCTTGCGAAATTACATGCGATAGAGAACCAGAAACGAATGTAAAGAGCTGCAGTAGTCTTGTGTCGTCAACCAAGTTGAAGTACGCCACTGATCATCTCTGAGTGAGCAATGGAGCTGGCTTGTGATGGGAGCAGAGAAGCTGCAAAGAGTGCATCGACTCGTGTTGTACGCTATGCTATGGACATTATCGCAGTCCATGAACTCACGCGCAATGCTGCATTGCCGCATTGCGCATAGGCACCATGTGCTGCAATTCGGTCCCACTTGGCATCGTCATCAAATGTGTGGCTGTCGTTCTGTCTCGTATCCAAACGAGCAAGAACTGTCATCTATCATAATGTATGCTCTTCAACAGGTTTACGTTCAAGCAACATGTTGACTTTGTTTTGCCTATTTCTATGTGATACACACTAAATATATCGTAACCCTCCCATGAGCATAACCCAGCGTACCCCTCATCAAGGTGGCCATTTTTCCCCAATAACAAAAACAAGATCAGCAAAGCAGCATGGCGGTCGAGTACTCGCCATACCAGGGCGAGAAGCAGCTCGCGGAGCTCGTGAAGCTCATCGACAAGGACCTCTCGGAACCCTACTCCATCTTCACCTACCGCTACTTCCTGTACAACTGGCCGGAGCTCAGTCTGCTCGCGCGCGTCAACCACAAGCTCGTCGGTGTGATCATCTGCCGCCAGGAGCAGATCGGCGTCAGCGAAGCGATGAACCCGGGTGCCGCAACGCCCGAGAGCGACGCGAATGCGAGCGCGTCAGGAACTGGCGGTGATGCGCCGGCGCGATGGCGCGGATACATCGCGATGCTCGCGGTGGAGAAGAAGTACCGGAAGCAGGGCATCGGCTCGCAGCTGGCGCAGCGCGCGATTGAGCTCATGGTCGCCAAGGGCTGCGAGGAGATCATGCTCGAGACCGAGGTGACCAACAAGGGCGCGATCCGGCTCTACGAGAACATGGGCTTTGTGCGCGACGAGCGGCTCGTCAAGTACTATTTAAACGGCGGCGACGCGTTCCGCTTGAAGCTCTGGCTCAAGTAGGACTGCGGCCGCAGAACGAGTAGCATGATGACAATAGAGCAATGATCCTGACACGAGACCTGCGTAGTTTGTCCTGTTGTTGATATGTTGATACAGTAAGTAGTATGTTGTTATGCGGACTATCGCTCGTTTACATGACGAAGTTGACCGACGTGCCGTTCGCGCTCATGTGCATGACGTCCAGGCCTTCGTAGAACTGGATGCACGCCTTGAGCTGCTGCGACGTGAAGCCCTTGCGCAGCACGATCGGCTCAATCTCGCTCATCGGGATCGTGCTCGTCTTCCGGTCCGACGCAAACTCCAGGAGCATGCGGTAGATCTTGGACGTCGCGTCGGACGAGCCGCCGTGATTGCCGAACCGCGCGCCGCCCGTCATCGCGCCGCCGCCGTGCTTGCTCGAGCCGTACCCGTTCGCATCGTCTTGGTCCGAGAGCGACGATTTCGAGACATACACGAGTCGGATCGCTTCGTCGACGTCCTGGTGGATCACTTCGGTCGCGAACCGAAGCCGCGCGAGCGCTTGCGACAACCGCAGGATACTCAGCAACTGTCGCGCCGTCATCGCCGTCTGCGCGTGATTCGCGTCGTTCGCACCCATGGACGCGCCGCGCGAGAACTGCCGCTGCCGCGCGTGTTCGTTCACGTCCTGCTGCCGCAACGTCACGTACGCCTCGACAATGTACCCGCAGAGACTCTCGGGAATGCTCGGTTGGTACTGCTTCGCGATCGCAATGAAGTACCGCAGCACGTCCGCGCGCACGGGCTCAAAGTTCATCTCTGGGTTCTTGGAAAATCGATGCACGTACGTGATATGCCGCGCCAGCGCTTCATCGTTCTCATAATTCGCGACATCGAGCAGCAAAAACAGCAAATCGAAACGCGATAGCAGCGCGTTCGGCAGATTGATGTTCTGTGATGCGCTCAGCTTCTTGTTGTATCGGCCGTAGATCGGGTTCGCGGCTGCGAGCACTGACGTGCGCGCATTCAGCGTTGTCGTGATGCCCGCCTTCGCGATACTCACGGTCTGCTGCTCCATGACTTCGTGGATCGCTGTGCGATCGCCTTCTTCCATCTTATCAAACTCATCGATCGCGCAAATGCCCATGTCCGCGAGCACGAGCGCGCCGCCTTCGAGCGTCATCTCCTTGGTCATTGTGTCACGCACGACAGCTGCCGTGAGACCGACGCCAGAACTGCCTTTGCCTGTCGTGTACACGCCGCGCGGCGCAATCGTCGTGATATGCTTGAGCAATTGGGATTTTGCGACACCAGGATCGCCCATCAACAGGATGTTGATGTCGCCACGAAGCCGCATGCCTTCGTCCATGCGCTTCGTGACGCCGCCGATCATAAGCAGCAGTAGCGCCTTCTTCACATCCTCGTGGCCGTAGATCTCAGGCGCGATCGATTGCGAAAGCATTTCATACACGCTGCCGCTTTCCTGGAGCTTTAGCACCTCGTTTTCCATTTCTTCGCTCGATTCCATGGACGAATACCGTTTCTTGTGGTTGATCACGTCGGTCGCTTCGAGGTACGTCTCTGTGATCAGTCCCATCTGCATTTGTCGCTGTGCCGAGTACGGCAGCGGCAGGAAGATGCCGCAAATCGTGATCAGCGCACCTGGTTCGCACGTTCGCGTGAGCTCTCCACGCAGGTACACGGTCAGCGACCGCGGGATGTGGCCCATCGGCACCTGATCTGGCAGCTCCTGGAACTTGACCTCCTGGTATTTGTCAAACTTGGACGCCTTGGTCTGCATGATCAAGCGCCCGTTCTGCTGGTTCGTCTTGCAGCGATCACTCGGGCACTGCACCAGCGGGTTGAATTGCCGCGAGTTCACTTCCTGGTACACCTCGTAGGCGCACGACTCGCACGTGTACGTCGCAACCGTGAGCAACGGTTTGACGTTCGAGACTCGCGTGACCATGCCCTTGATGCGCACGAGACTGCCCACTTTGCCAGCTTTGACCTCGCGGATCGGGACCGCCTTGGTCTTCACACCCGGGATGATGCGCACTTCAAAGCGCCGCATCAAGGCCGGCGGGAAGATGTTGTTCGCATTCACCTCGGCGCTGCCACTCGACTGCTGGGTCTGCTGCGCTAGTTCCTGAGCGCGATGCAGACGCAGCACGTCCAGCACGTCCTGTGAGTCGGAAATGTCGCGCGTGGGCACGGGCAGGTTCTCATCGATCGCTTCCGCAAACAACGATATGTAGCGTCTCGTGTTGCGCATAATGCGGCGCACAAGCTCTTCGTCGTGCTCAAACTATAAAACATCCCAATAGAAGCAACAGTCAATATCGTGCTCAAATGAAGAGCTACGCTCGCGTTAAAGAGCGACAAAGCAAGCCATAGAACTCACGATCTGAATATCATCCAGCGAGATCGGGACCGACGTTCGCTCGCGGTTGGCGACTTCTTGCTGTTGATTAAATGTTTCCCGAGAAAGCCGTTACATCATTGCTATACACATCATAAACAGTAGTGCGTGCGATTTTCCATGGTAGATAAACCCAACGTACCAGCATGCGCGCGTACTTCGGTCCGTCTTCTGGCTCATCCAGGTTCGACCGGAAATTCTGCAAAAACGTCGACAATTTCGCTGCACAGCCACCATGCACATACATACATAAGAATCAGCACTCAATTGCATCCGCTTATATACTGAAGCCCGTTGATGTGGAGCACATATTCCATCCTCCAATCTCCATAATGCATGTGGGCGGACGCACCTTTTTCTTCCTGGTAATTTGACTGTCCAGGCGCCGCGCCCGTCACCGTACTGCCAGCGCCTCTATCGGCAAGCACATCGCTCGCGCTGCTGCTGCCGCCGCCGAAGGAGCTGCGCGGGAACGCCGCGTTGAACGAGTTCGGTCCACGCGCCGCCATCGCCATCGTCTGAGTGTTCTGAATGAGTGCAAATATTGCGGGAGGGTCAGTTGGCGCCATGTGTTTCCCGCCAAAAACAATAGCCAACACACCCAAATTATAGCCAATCAAGTATTTTTATCTTAAGTTTCAACCAATTATGATTGCTTCGGATGAAGGGACTCCAAATCGAAGGCCTTCTGAAGTGGAAGGGGAAAATGGCGGAGGAAGCGATGGTGATGATCCAAGTGTAAATGCGCGGCAGGTGAGGCTCTGCGTCACCACGTACGAGCGTTCGGACGTGCGCGCATGTTGCTCTTGTGTGCATTAACTGCTTTAATGTGCTACCCATAGCTAAGATGAATGGCGGCAGCTCCCTGGACGCCGTTCTTCACCAACTACGTGGAGAGATCCACGCGAGTTTCGCCGCCCAGCGCGAGCTTCTCCAAGACGCCGGGGACAATTTCTGCCACGCGCTGCATGGCTACGATGTGAAGCGAAGTCACTCGATGCGCTCGTCATTGGCAGCGGCATCATGGCAGGTTCGTGGTCGATTGCACGACCAAGAGAACGAGCCACAGCGCGGGAATGCGGGGTTATCGGATCGCAATCACTCGCGAGACTGGGACGCGTTCGACCACTTGCTGGCATCGATTGACACGACAGAACAGCAATCCAAGTCGACTCACGGAAGACAACAGAAGAGACGATATGCGGTTGCTGTGATGCCAAGATCCGTGGTGCCAGAGCGAGATCGGCTGCGTCTGCATCTGCAGTCTTTTGAGCCAAAAGTGGCGACGGACCAGAGCCGCAGTGTCTCGTTTTCTCCTGGGGAGAGACGTGAATGGCTGCGCAGATGCGCACAGGAGTGGCGAGCACGTGCGCACAACGCAGCAGGCGCGCGGAAGAAGACCATTATGGCGTACCGCCATTTCCAAGATATCCTGCAGCGCAAAATCTTCCGACTGTGGACTGCGATTGTGACCAGGAAGCGCTATCTAAAGCAATGCCACCAAGAACTTGCAGCTGTTGTAGATGCATTGGCTTTGCGACGTGCGTATAGGACATGGACGCAGCAGTATCGCTGGTGCATTGCGCTCCACAGGCTTCAAACTCTGCTTCGACAGGATCAACTCCGCCATGTATTCGACCGCTGGACCAAGATTGCGACTCTGCAGCGTCAACTGCGCTTGTGGCAGCGCCAACGAGAGCAACGATCGTGTCGTTTGGTGCTTCTTGGATGGCACGCAGTAGCAGTCGATCGCAGCAAAATCAGCAAGATGAACGCATGCGCAGAGAGCGTGTACACGCAGAAGTTGCTACGCAAGGCCATGACGCGACTCAAGCGCGTCGTACGCAATCGCATGGTCGTGACGACCATTCGACGTCGTCACAGCCACAATCTGCAGTGGCGTCTCGTGGAGCGATGGTGCGTGTTCGTGGAAACCAGGAAACGCAAGATGTTTGCGATCGCGTGGAGTCACCAGCAGCTTTGCTCGCGTGTGTTTGATCAGTGGTGCGCTCTTCGGTACCGCGAACAGCAGCAAAAGCGAGCGTTGCAGTGCTTTCGTCGATGGCGAACGAGGCGATTAGTGAAATCGGCGTTTGCGACTTGGAATCGGAGCGTTGCTGTTGAGTTGAACCAGAAACGGGCGCTTTCGGTAATATATCCTCTCATACGGTGGTGTTCTAACAGGTACACTGACCCCAATCTCGAATGTGTGGCTTTGCTTTTGTTGAAATCTAGAAATGCTGTCAGAAGCGCGAGGTGCGCTTGTCGTTTACTCATTGGCGTGCGATCTGCAAGAGTTTCGCGGCACGTGAGGCACGCTTTCTCCACAAGAAAGCCCGTCGCGCCGTGTGGAAATGGTTCACAAGCACTCGTGACGAGGTCAAAGTCAAGGAAATCGTGGCGGTGGTAGCGAACCGAGAGGCAACGCGGGTTCTTCGTGACGTTGGGTGGACACCGTGGCGGGCCATGTACGTGTGGACGACCAAGAAGCACGAGTATGAAACAGCATGGAGACACCGTTGCGTTCAGCGTATCTGGATGAAACTGGTCGACGCAGTGCAACAACAACGACGTAAGAGACTGCTCCATGTCAAGGCAATGGCGCACTTTAGCAAGACGTGGATGCGGCATGCATTTCAATGGTGGCTGCATTCTTGTGCGGCTATGCGAGAGAAGAAGACGAGAAAGGATCAAGCGGACAGACTGCATTATGTGCACACAATGAAGCGTGTTTTCCTTATATTCAGACAGAATCAGTCGAGCGCCGCATCTACGAAGGTTGGGGATATGTATTTTCTTCGGCACATGATGAAACGATGGGCACAGCTCGTGGTGTCCAGTAAGCGACTTCGAAACGAGAGAATCGTGAAGTTTGCTGCGCACATGAGGCGCGTGTCGATGCACTTGTGCATTGATCAGTGGAGACAATACGTCATTGCGAGGAGGCGGAAACGCATGCTGTGGGTGTTCAGCAAGTGGAAGAAAATTCTGGAATCGAACAAAGTGCATGCGCAACTCTACGGTTTGGCGTGCAGGATACGCAAGCGCATGCTATGGCGAAAATGGGTGCACAACTGTCAGTATTTTTCACGATTACAAGCAACGGCGATGCTGATGGCAAAGCGACACGAGATATCAACGATGAAGTATGTTTTCATGGATCTCTGGCTCGTCAAAGTTGTCAATTACGGCATGGCGCTCAAGAAACTGCAGCAACTCGCAAAGAGCACTGTCAAAAGCATCATTTTCCAGCGCTGGCTGCTCCTGAGACGCGACGGGGTTGCAAGTAAGAAAGCCCTGAGGTTCTACGAGTATTCGCTGAAAAAAGCGAAATTCCGTTATCTCCAACGTCTGGTGGCTGATGCCAAGTGCAGGATTCGAGCCTGGAAGCTTCGTTGTCTTCGTGCGCATTGGCAGCGATGGACGCAGATGGCGAAGCGAAAAGGGGCGTTCCGCAATGCAAGTCTCCACTGGAGGCAATTCCATCTGCGCCGTGCTCTATCCATGTGGCAAACGCGAGTTGACCAGGCAGCTCGATCGCATTACCAGTGCGAAGTCGCCATCTCGTGGCGAATTGCAATCGTCAAGCAAACGGTGTTTAGCAAGTGGCAATTGTACATGGAGCAGCGTGAGCGCTACCGTCAGGGTTCACGATCAGTGGAATGGCGAATCGTGGGCCGAAGCGTTTGGAGCCGCTGGCGAAGGGCTCTTTTGCAAAGGCAGCGCATTCGAATGCTGCAGCATTCAATTAATTGCATGGCGCTGCGTAGGTGTTGGGACGCGATACTGCAGATTGTCAAGCGTCGACAGGTTGCAAAAAGTATGTGGCGGTACGCGATGATTCGAGTTCGATTGTCCAAATGCCTGCATCATTGGTACCAATGTTTAGAACAGCGAAGAGAACGCCATGATCGCGTGATGACCATGGTGAAGAAGCAGCAACAGGAAATAATGAAGGCGTTTTTCGCCGCGTGGTCGCAATTTCTCGTCGTTCACGCGTTTCGAATGCTTCGCGAGTCGCAAGAAAGCCGTCGGTGGACTCACAGAATTTGGGGTGCGTGGACACTGCATTGTCGTGTGCAAAAGTGGATTCGCAGGTCCCAACGACAGCTGCTTTGGAAAGTGTTCATCTTTGGGCTCAAGCGTCACGCATTCGACTGCCAAGCGTACCGCGAGGTGAGGTTTCGCTACGAAGCCCGTCTGCTGCTTTCGACGTTAACGCAATGGCGTGTCGAGTGGTGGCTGCGAGGTTCTCAGCGGCGAATCCTGCGGCAGCAAACACAATGGGTGATGGCAAAATGGGTCGGATTTGCTACAAAGCGCCGTCAAAAGCGGAAACTGTCGGCATATATGAAGCAATTACATCGTTTCCACCAGTCAAGCGAACCGGTCAAGCAGACAAGAAGAGCGCGTGTGTTTCAAGAAGCTTGGATCCTGCAGAAGCAAGCCGACGCTTGTCGGGAGACCAAACGAAATACGTTTGAAGCATGGACGCTTGTAACCCGATGCAATGCACGTGGCAGTAAGAAACGTATGGAGAAGCTCGCTGCTAATCCTGCGGCGTCGGACCATGGATATTTACTTGAAGACAAAGAGAATAAACCGCCATCAAATGCACCAGATGCGCGAACATGTTCCAAAGTACTCGGAGTTCGACCCGTAGAAACATCTCCCCGATCATTTGTTGATGATGTTCACGACACCATTAAGCGATACGTGCCAATCAACAAGAACGCCGAGTTCATGGCGCTCGAGTTTTGGTCTGTGAAGTTGATGAGTGAGTGCTTTTACATGTGGAAGCACACTTGCCGAGGAGCTCTGCGGCGACACTGGAGACAAATGTAACAGCGGTGGTTGAGTGCTCTCTAGAGCCGAACAACAGCACAGGAAATACTCGAGAGCGACAAACTTCCTGACCAAGCAAGCGACACCAGAGCAGAAGGTGCAGTGTTCACCGAGTCGCTTGACACCCCCGCGAATGCTGGAAGGAAGCCAAGTACGAAACAATATGGAAAATGAGAGATTCATTTACACACGACGGTCGCGATTCGCTGCCAATACGCACGCACGCGCGCGCATTGACTACGAAGCTACGACGACGAAAACATCAACTATTTGACTCACAAAACTTTCTTCTTGCACGCATGTGTCGCTTTCTCGAAAATCGACGACCATTTGTCTAGACGGCGTTGAAGGCGTTCAGCGCGTTCACGCGACCGTAGCCGTACTGGTTGTTTGGGAACGTGGCGTCCGCGGTGCTGCCGCAGGTGTAGCCCGTCGACTTCAACGTCGCCTTGTCTGTGGTCGTCGTGAGCGCAGTGCGCACCTGAGCGTATGTGAGCGTGGGCTTGTAGCTCAAGAGCAACGCGACGACGCCGGCGACGTGCGGCGTAGCCATACTGGTGCCGGAGATCGAGTTGTACGCGCTGGTGCCAGTGAACCAGGCCGAGCGAACGCTGACACCTGGACCCGAGATTTCTGGCTTCAAGAGCCCACCGACCGAAGGTCCCTTGGAGCTGAAGCTGGCAAGTGCATCGTTGACGTCCGTCGCACCGACAGCAATCACAGTCGACAAGTCACCCGGTGAGTTAGCCGTACGACACGCTGGACCAGCGTTGCCGTTGGCAAAGATCGGGATGATCCCAGCCGTGCGCCAGGCGTTCACCGACGAGGCAAACGCAGTGCTGCCCTGGCCGCCACCCCAACTGTTGCTTACAAGGTCTGGGGCCTTGGTGCAGTCCCGGCTCGCACCGGTGGTAGTCGTTGGACACGTGATGAATTGCGCACACGTAAGCAGATCCGACTGGGGGCAACCGGTAGTGCGGCAGCCCTTGCACGCAATCCACTGAGCAGCAGGGGCGACACCGATGCCACCACTACCTGCGATCGTGCCCATGGTGTGGGTTCCGTGGCCACTCACGTCATATGGAGCAGTAGTCCGTCGCTCAGGGTCGTACCAGCCGTAGTTGCTGCGGAAGTTGCCGCTCAGCGCGGTGTGCGTACTGAGTACGCCCGAGTCAATGGTCGAGACAACGACGTTTTGGCCGTTGTAGCCCTTGGCCCACACTTCTGGGGCCTGCACCTTGGAGACACCCCACTCGTTGGCAAGCACGGAGAAGTTGGACGCCGCAGCCTGGGTCACTGGTGGGAGCTCGTAGATCTCTTCTTCAGCGAGTTCGTAGATCGAGTCTAGCGCAGCGAGCTTCTCGACAAGTTCGAATGTGGCATCCTTGATGTAGATCTGGTTACTGATCCAGAAGCTCTCGTAGCCCGAGAACGACGAACCGACCGTGCCAGACTCTTGCGTCAAGAGGGCAGCGACTTGTTCCTGCGAGGACTTGGAGTTGGATTCCAAGGACTCGACTAGGCTCGCGATCTTCTGGCCACGCGTGGGGAAGCTCGATTCCTGGATGCTTGCAAGCGATTCGTCGGTGCCTTTCTTCATGGTCACGATGAGGTTCACAGTGCCCTGCTGGCGCAAAGTGCGGTGGACACCGGCATCGACGCGGGCCAAAGCAGCGTCCGTGCCAGTAACGGAGGCAATAGCGAGCGCAACAAGTGGAGCGAACTTGGAAAACACCATCGTGGAGAGAGGTACTTGGTCACTGCGAGAAGGAATGAAAAGTGAGAGCTGTGGAGCTTGCGCACTTTGTGTGGAAAATTCGCTCCCGGTCGAAACCGACGGCCTCCAAAATGGCCTCAAGAGAGAGTAAGAAGCATGGACGTAATTTTTGGTCTCCTGGAGACGTGCTCGCGGCTCTGATAGACGATGACCTTGGTACAAGAGAAATCATGAAGCCCAAGGCTCGACATCTTTCTCTGCGCAACCAAAATCTGAGAACACACGCAATACAAACTGTCGCAATGGCGGTTCTTGGGTTGTTAACGCGTCATCCTCGACGGTGTGCGCGCTCGTTTTCGACGGATGTGTTCACTGCTGCGCTGACTACCACTATGTCAGCAGGAGCTTTGTGTCTTGAAAAAGTGCGGAATCGACAGCTGGGAAAAGGTTAAACGAATCCAGAAAATCTAGAACCGCATCGCATGCTGATTCCAGGCTGCTTGGACTGACAACCTTGGTTTGGCGTGAATAAAGCACCCTACTGATAGCCTAAGCTAAGCTGACGCAGCGAAAGAACGCGCAGATGACCCAGACACGAGTGATTTGGCACAGGCTGGCGGCTAGATACTACGAAGTTTCAGGTGAACCAGTCTGTGACAAAGTCAACAAAAACCGCTTTGCGATACTGAAGGTTGGAAGCGCGAAGTACACGGTCGACGATTGCCCATTATGGACGCCTGGCATCCCCACACATAGATCTAGTGAAACATCCAGATATGATTACATGAGGACCATGAGGAGGAGATGGGAGCGAAAGGCGTGGCCGAGTTCTCAGGTTGAAGCGATCTTTTTTAATCCGAGTGCAACATGAGTGTCACCTCCTCTTATGCTATCCAGTCGAGATAATCAGATTACTGTTAGGTCAAGACTCTCTCACACACAGCTACATCGAGGGGGATTTAGTGATGACCAGCTCTCTCACATGCTGCGGTGTTCTTAAGACTCATCGAGCAACGTAGGTAAGAAGTCTGGATTCCAGATTTCTCGCCTATGTTGCCCTATCCCACTATCACCTGGCTCTTTACTACTTCGTACTAATTAACACAGACTCTTCTACATGGACCATCTGCTTCTCCTCCCGCTGATTTCATGGAAACAGTCGAGTAACAGTGCTACTTGCTAGTAGTTACCCGATCAGTTCCACCTTTTCCGCGCTCATTGAAAACAACTTTGGCCATCAGACGCGTCTGCTGCGCGCTATGTTTGGATATGTGCGTGCGCAAAGAGATCGATGTGATGCAAGTGGCAAGAATGACGATTGTGGTGTGCTTTTTTAAAAAGAGAAGAAGCGAGATCATATTATCTGCGAGTCTTCAGTATTTTGCCGTTAAAAGCAACCATCTCTAAGACAACAACGACGCATGGCAATTAGTCAGCATTATGTATCCCTCTTATTGCATTGTGTACAGAGAACAGCGCCACTGGTCTTGCATCACGTTAGTGATTTATTTTACCGAGCTCAATTTTGGATGCGAATTAGAATTCGATACCAATATGCACCGGTATCATTTCTTACTATTTAGTAACTAAGTACCGATATATATCAATAATTTCATGCTTAAAAAGGAAACTACCGGCATATGCAATGTCAAATTAGGGATACCGGTCTTCTTTTTGGCGTGCTTCAGTTACCGATTCAATACCGGCCTTCTATTCGAAGGAGAAATTTACAATTGAAAACAAAATATACAAGTTCTGTGACATTGGAAAACAACACGCATTGAGGCTCTTTCTTTCTTTCTTTCTTTCTTTCTTTCTTTCTTTCTTTCTTTTCATGAACTAGATGGCGAGTTTATTGCCACATTTTGCGATTCCTCTGCGCACAATGTTTTGGTATCGGAGGCGCCACAATTGCTGAGGGATTCCTTCATCAACAATGCGCTGCAAGCGCCGCCGCCACACGAATCGCGCAAAAGCCGAGCGGACTAGAACGGCGTTCCCTGCTTTCAACCATCTGCTCACGCGCCCACGAACTACTATTTCACTGTACTTCCCAGGGATGTGTGGAGTAAACAAGTTGAGCTTTGCCTTCCATTCGTTCCACTGATCGAAATATGAGCGATCGAATATGTCCACTGGCACCAATCCTCTCATGTGCAGGTTGCGGTAGTTCAATTCATCATACCAATTCATGTGAAAGCCACATGCACACGCGACTTGCTCACATCCCTCGACCTTCAAGAGCATTGCGCGACACTCGCGACACTGTACGAGGCATTCGTCTTCATCAAAAACTTCGTCAAAATCTGCACAATATCCATCGTGGTGGCCTTCTCGCTTGCAGTTGAAACACACCAACGCATCACAGCAATGTGTATTCACGTTTGGTCTCAGATACAGAAAGGTCAGCAAGAGCGTGGCTCTCTGCCCAGGGTCTTCGATGTCCGCCAGTGTGCAATACATGACTTCATTCACCACGCTCGATGCTTCGCGACCCCGACAAAGAGCCTCAACATCGCACGCGTCGATGGCCTCGACAACGTACGTGACATAATTACGTGCTGTCGTTCCAGTGCCGTTGCAAAACTGATCCCTCAAGCGACCAAGATTTGGAAGCATCTCAGCAATATCAGTGGAGAGTGGCGACTGGGAATAGCGACCATCGTCTTGGTCAATTGTAGTTTCATCCCAATGCAATGGCAGTTGCGTGTAGAACGGTGCGTGGCAGCATGGCGGCATGAACGAGCACGCAAGCTCACATAAACGCCGATATTCGTAGCGAATTCGACTCGCCTCGTCGCCTTCGATATGCTTGGCCCACGCGGCCATTCGAATAGGGATCAAACAGATTGGACACTTGAGCGTTGGCACGATGCCGCTGTAGCAACTCGCAAGCGAAAGATCTACGTGACGAGTCAGACACTTTTTGCAGAGCAAAGCTGGACATTGTGTGCCGCACAGCTTCGATGCGCGTTGATCTTCGAGGACGACTTCGAAGCAGATCTGGCACTGGATTGGAGTGGAGACTGACGTAGCTCCGGTGTTGTTTGGCGTAGTCTTTGCTACATCACTACTTGCATCCGATGGCTCTTCGGTCGCTTCAGGTGTCGCCTCCTCCTGGGCAGGTTCGTAGCGCGTAAGCGACTTCTCTCGTCGAAGCTGCTGAGGAGTTTCGATCCCAGCCGTGTGGACGGAAACGAGCTCAGACATTACAGCAGTTGCGCACCTTGGACACTCAAACAAGCTACACGGACGGAGGTGCAAAGTAAGCGCACGTGAATGTTTCTCGGAGCTGGTGACTTGGTTTGTGATGACAGGATCTATGGTCTCTCGCCTTATCAATAAAAAGACAACCATCATTCTTCTACAAAAATTTGACCATCATTCAATTCCCCTCTTGACAAACATGAGTGTTGGTCCTGTACCCACACACAACAGGATTGGTCGAAGCGGTGGGTTGACAAAACGCTTTGGCAGTCGTTTTCTCACGGAAAGATCGCATGGCCGAGACGGCTCAAAGTGGAGGAACCCAGTGCGTGCCTCCCCACTAGATTTTTGGGCAGCTGCTTCTAGAAATCGTAGTCCTGCAGGCGCTGGTCAACAATAAATACCACACGTTATGAGAAGAATGCGCAAATGTATTCAAGCCGAGTATGTCAGGGACTCTCCTTTCTTGGATACAAAAAGATGATTCATGACAAACTTGCAGCATCCGATAGTATGAATCTTCGATTTTGAAGGCAAGATGAAGTGAAACTACTTGCTCACATTACGTATCTGTACGTGCGACGCTCGTTTGAAAACTGCGGAAGCTTTTACGCATTGAGAACACGAACAGCATTGACACGACCGTATCCATAGTTGTTGTTTGGGAAGGTTCCGTCCGGGGTGGTACCGCACGACTCGCCCGTCAGCTTCAGATCCGTATCTGCCGTGGAAATGAGCGCGTTTTTCACTTGCTCGTAGTTCAAACCAGGTTTCGCATTGAGCAGCAGCGCAACAACACCCGCCACGTGCGGCGTCGCTGCACTGGTGCCGGAGGCGGTGCGGTAGGATGTCTCGTTGGTTCCCCACGCGGAATAAATTGAGACTCCAGGCGCAGAAATGTCGGGCTTCACCTGTCCCTTCACTCCTGGTCCTTTGCTGCTGAATGGCGCCAGCAAGTCGTCGCTGTCAGTCGCTCCAACGCCGATCACATTGGGCAAATCGCCTGGCGAGCGGGTGAAATCGCATCCAAAATCACCATTGTTGCCGATCGCGAAAATTGGAATAATCCCAGCTGCATGCCACACATTCACTGCCGCTTGGTACGAATTGTCGTTAGACAGGTACACCCAACTGTTGCTGACAAGGTGTGGGGCCTTCGAGCAGTCCTTGTTATTGCCAGCAGGATCAGTTGGACATGTCATGAACTCAGCGCACGCGAGAAGGTCTGATAGGACACAGCCGTCCGCAGTGCACCCTTTGCACGTCATCAAAGTCGCGCCAGGGGCGACACCAACACCATTCGAGCCGACGAGAATGCCCGCAGTGAACGTGCCGTGACCACCAGAATCGTACGGCGAAGCCCCGCCTTGAGGGTCAAACCAGTTGTAGCTGCTGCGGAAGTTGTCTTTAAGGATATCGTGCGCCACAATTACTCCCGAATCAATCGTACCGACAACGACGTTCTGACCAATGTTGCCAGTCGCCCAGATCTCCGGGATTTTGATCTTCTGCAGCCCCCACTCTGTTGCCGTCAGGTTGCTTGCGTTCACCGCCGCCGTCGCTCCAATGAGATGCGGAATCTCGGCCACTGGTTCTTCAATGATGCTTGCGATCGACGGATCCACCACGAGTTTTTCGAGAAGTTCAAATGTTGCGCCCTTGATGTACACTTGATTACTGATCCAAAAGCTCTTGTACTCGGCGAACAGTGTCTCGGTGGACGAAGCTTCTTGGGATAGCAGATTTGTCAGCGTCTTTTGGGTTTCTTGGGAGTTGCGCTCGAGCGAATCCACCAAACTCGCGATCTTCTGACCGCGATCAGCGAAGTCAGACTCCTTGACGCTCGTCACGACTTTCTCGGTGCCTTCCTTCATCGAAATGATGAGGTTGACGGTACCTTGCGCTCTGAGAGCGCGGTGCACATTCGAGTGGACTTGAAGCGCAGCAGCGGACGGAGCGACGAAAGCCGCGAGCAGCGCAGTCAGTGCAGCGATCGGCGCGAACTTGGCGAGCACCATAACGACGGTGGACAACCTGATCACCAGCACGACGAATTGCGAAATGAACGGAGATGACGAGTAGTGCTCTGCACGCGCCTTTCGGTGCTAAAATGCAAGTCAGACGCACAGTTGATCGTTGTCACGTCGAGAGCGAACAAATCTGATTATACTGTGCAAAAACAAGTGCAACGTGTCAAAGTGTTGGATGAGCACTATTTTTTTGTCTGCTTGATTATCCAAATGCCCCGAATACCGTTCGGACATTTGAATAATCAAGCAGACGCTAGACTCATTGTGGAGACCCCGCGTTCGTATCTGACGAGAGATTTTCTGGAGCTGCTTCGAGAATGAAGCAATCATGCTAAACTCAAAACGCGGGACGTTGACTCGCATTACGGCTGAGTGTGGTGGGCGCGCCATGTTGTACGTGTCTACTAAACCAAGAATCAGACCTCCCACTCGACAGCGGGAAACGAGGATGAAGATGCGGGGCGATTTGCAGCGTGGAGTGTGGCTTCTCAGTTTACTTGAACTTTGGAATGCAACACCCTGTCACTTCAGATCACCAGTCTCATACAGGCGCGGTGTATCGGACGGCGTCGCGCTTTTCGTCGCGCACTTTACACCAGAGTATCGACGCTTGAGTCTATTACAATGGGCCAACTCGTTACTTGTGCGATTGATGCAATGCCTTGTGCATTAGGTCATCAGAGTTGAGGAAGAGGGTGAAGATTTGCGATCTTGAAGTAAAAAAATTCTAGCTTATGCTATTATTAGTCTACATACCGATAGACTGACTGACTACGTACGATCTAGTGTCGTCTGCATCATTTCGATGCTGCTACAATTACTTGGTGGCCGCGATACTTTCGCGGGAGATCACCGAGTCGTTGCCAACAAGGAAGTCACCGCTCTCTTCCGCTTCTGAGGACGACATGCCAAAGTTCATCTTTTTCAAGACTAGCACAAATGCGATCATGTTGACGACGCTCACAGCTCCGACTGTGAAGAACATGTACTCCAAGTTGCCATCGTTCAGGTTGTCCGATGGCAAGTACGGACGGAACATGATCGTGAACACCGACGTCATGATACTGCCCATGCACACCATCAGCAAGTTGGTCGCTTGAGCCGTACTCTTCAAGGAGATAGGAACGGTCGAGTAGAACAGATCGTACGCCGTCACATTCACGAGGCATTCAGCCAACGCAATGAACACGTAGTTTGGGATCGCACCAGCCCAGTACATCTTGTTCATTGGTTGGTCACTGCCCTTGTCAAGAATTGGACCGCCATCAGGGCCAACGAGCGCACCAGAGTTACGACGAAGGACCTCAAAGATGCCCGACCAGAAGATACCGATAGCAGCAAGGGTGAGACCAACCAACGCCTTGCCAAATGCACTTGGGGCCTTGCCAACCTTCTTCGTGTAGAACGGGTAGATAATCGAGTCCAAGATCGGGATGCAGATCACGATCACAATTGGATCAAACACACCGAGCATCGCACCTGGGACCTGCGAGGAGTGTGGGTCACTCGTGTCGAGACGCAAGTCACATTGTTGGGTGATCGACTGGAAGTTGGCATCGGTCTGATCGTACGCGCACTGCCAGATGATGGTGAAAGCAGCAAACGGAAGCACCTTCACCAGACGCTTGTAGCCATCGACACGTTCGTCGTCGAAGTTGCCGCCACGCGAGATCTTGGACACGTCAAGGAATGAGCCATCCATGCCGACGTAAACCCATCCGACGACTGCGATAACCACGAAAATACCAGCAATGTACGAAAACGCTTCACCAGTCTTTCCGTGGCTCGCAGTGAAAGCAGCAATGATGTTCACCACGAAGGCAATCATGAAGCACCCAGTGCTGTACAGGAGAATCTTTCCCTTCTGGGTCACACCAGCGTTCGAGAACACAAGCTTGACGAGACCAGAAAGCGCCTTATCCTTGGGTTGCATGTGGACATAGCGTGGGTAACCGATGCACAGGAAGATGATGGCAACTGCCATGACGACAGCACAGATCATGTACGTCGCAAAGTAGCCATACTCCTGAGGAATCAAACTGGAACCATCCACGCACAAAGTCGAGAAGTAGCCGTAGGAGACGATCGAACCGAGGTTGATGCAGAAGTAGAAGTAGCTAAAGTACGTGCTCTTGAGCTTCACTTCCTTCGGATCGTTTGGATCAAACTGATCCGCGCCAAGCGTGATCACATTTGACTTGATCGCGCCAGTACCGATACCGATACCAATGAACAGACCAATGACGAAGATCGGGTTCACCACCGAACTATCCGTCATGATGCTTGGGTACGCAGCGATAGCCACCAAGAAGTCACCGATGCAGTACCAGATACCGAAGGTCAAGATCACGCGGAAACGGCCCCAGCGCTCATCCGCCAAGTAAGCACCAAAGATAGGCGACATGTAGCAAATGGACGTCCACGTCGACTTGAGGGAAGAAGCTGAGACGGAGCTCCAGCCGATGCGCATCATGAAGTTCTTGAGACCCTGATTGATACCGTAGTAACTGAGACGTTCGGCGAGCTCCATCATGAGGATGAAGAGCGTGACCTCGAGCAACACATTCTTGTATTTGCGCGGGCGGTTGTCCCAGACGGTGGCGTAGGCGGTGGCAGGCGTGCCGAGCGGCGACTTGAGAGGTGATTCGAGTCCCATTGCGCAGGGCAGAGGAAATTGGAAAGTGAGCAGGTTGGTGGCGAGGGCGGATCTCGACAAAGTGACACGCTACAAGACCGAAAAGCGAAAGATATCGGAGCGAAATAGGAGGCGCGGCAGTGTCGCAGAGCTCACACCAACCACTTGCATGTCTGTGTGCGCCTCCCAGCTGGAGAGCAGGATTTCGGAAAGAAAATCCGCATGTAAGAGCAATAATGGCACCGTTTAAGCAAAAATCCCGGTAAAGTTTAGGATTAGCACACCAAGTCCTGTCTGTATCTATCACGCACGGCACCCACAAGCAGCAGACGAGAGATGGATCACTTTGTTTGAACACACCACACTACCGAGTATTCTCTTGGTAGACGAAGCTTTAGACGCAAACGAATGCGCCAGCACGATACAACAAACATCGAGACACCAAGCACTTTAGCAGATCGGTAGTGCCTATCAACAAGCTACGGATGCGGATCGAGAACAAAATTCAAAGACATTTCGCTGAGGGATGACGGTGCATACTTTAAACTGTAAAGAGATGCATCAGCTGCGTTGGACAACCAGAACGGGTGACTGCTGCTCTCAAATGGACTTTCTCTCGATTGCTTTTCGTTCGCAGTACTTTCTTTCACCCTCGTCAGGTTTCGTGCAGTATTTGGCCGGGATGCAACCGCACAACCCAGATATTCAAGCTGGTGACATGGTGTTTTTAACTTGAAACTATTACGCTAGATTAATATGCAGCGACTTGGCCAAGCGGTTTCATTTCATTTTTGTGCAGCAGCTCCACGGAGCGTTCGACGTCCGTCAACCGCAGTAGAGATCAGGGGGATGCGGCTGGAGCTTCGCAACAGAACACGTGGATGTTCGTTTTCATATCATTTCGAGAGTGGACCGTGCTCCACTCAAATTCGGGGCAGCGTGCATTCACAATTGGTGCTTGACGTTCCAATCACACGCAGGATCGGCGATATCCGCGTTGACGTGGTGCAATGGTGCGTTGCTATTGGTGCTCGCTTGGCGCTTCATTTTGACATGCAGACAACCACTTCACCACATGGTTTAGTCTGAGGAGGTCCAGTCGGCCTTTCTCAGCCAGCAGACCTGATCTCTTCGTCTCCCTGATCTCAAGAGAGACGGTTTTATAGTACAGTACATGCTGGATTAAGGAGACCGCACCCCACTTGATTCATAGCGCCGTCTCCTGGCAGCTTTTTGTTTGTTTTCATAGAGTTTCCAGTAGACATCCAATCACGAGCATTAGACGCCTATGCCAGTCGAACTTCAATGATGCCGCCACCTTGGCGTGAGCGTATTATGATGGGAGCTAATGGGGAAGAAGACTGTGAATACGAAGTCACACCTGAGACTACTACGTGTGACTGTTATGAAACCACGATTCGTAGCTTTTCCTGTTTTTGTGTCGCATAGAAAAACACGTCAAAACAGATCCGTGTCAGCCAGAACCAGCTTTCGAACCAAAGTTTGCGTTTATAAACAAGCGCCAACACAAGGTTGCATCATGAAACTTGTGAAAAAAAGAAGTGAATCCAGTAACAGCTTACACATCAGCAGGTGAGACTAAAAGCTGAAAAGTTTGAACAAGGAGCCACGCAACCACAGAACGCGGCGCAATCACGAGAAGTGATGACTTCGCTAGCTTTTCCTACGACACAACAGAAAATACAGGCAAAGTAAACAAGGCTTCAAATTTACTCGAACTCAAAAGCACTCGCTTTTATTATTATCAAAGTACGAGCATGCACATTCAATGACCTACATACACAGTCACTTATTTGCCAGCGGCAATGCTTTCGCGGGAGACGATCGAGTCGTTGCCAGCACGCAAGTCACCGCTGTCGTCGTACGTCTTCGAGGACGAAAAGCCAAAGTCCATCTTCTTCATGATGATCACAAAGCCGATGAGGTTGACGATACTCACAGCTCCGACCGTGAAGAACATGTACTCCAAGTTGCCTTTGTTCAAGTCGTCCGATGGCAAGTACGGACGGAACATGATCGTGAACACCGACGTCATGATACTGCCCATGCAGCTCATCAGCAAGTTGGTCGCTTGAGCCGTACTCTTCAACGATAATGGCACCGACGTGTAGAAGACCTCGTAAGCCGTGACGTTGATCAAGCATTCAGCCAACGCGACGAACACGTAGTTTGGGATCGCACCAGCCCAGTACATCTTGTTCATTGGTTGGTCACTGCCCTTGTCAAGAATTGGACCGCCATCAGGGCCAACGAGCGCACCAGAGTTACGACGAAGGACCTCAAAGATGCCCGACCAGAAGATACCGATAGCAGCAAGGGTGAGACCAACCAACGCCTTGCCAAATGCACTTGGGGCCTTGCCAACCTTCTTCGTGTAGAACGGGTAGATAATCGAGTCCAAGATCGGGATGCAGATCACGATCACAATTGGATCAAACACACCGAGCATCGCACCTGGGACCTGCGAGGAGTGTGGGTCACTCGTGTCGAGACGCAAGTCACATTGTTGGGTGATCGACTGGAAGTTGGCATCGGTCTGATCGTACGCGCAGTTCCAGATAACCGTAAACGCGGCGAATGGGAGCACGCGAACGAGACGCTTGTAGCCATCGACACGTTCGTCGTCGAAGTTGCCGCCACGCGAGATCTTGGACGCATCCAGGAAAGAGTTTTCCATACCAACGTAGATCCAACCGACAACACCCAGCAAGATGAAAGCGCCAGCAATGTACGAAAAGGTCTCACCAGTCTTTCCGTGGCTCGCAGTGAAAGCAGCAATGATGTTCACAATGAAACCCATGAAGAGTGATCCAGTCGAAGCCAAAAGCAGCTTTCCCTTAGTGGTGACACCAGCGTTAGAGAAGGCGAGCTTGACGAATCCAGACAACGCCTTGTCCGTTGGCTTCATATGCACGTAACGAGGGTACCCAATCAGAAGGAACACAATCGCAATCGCCATCGCAGCGGCACAAATCATGTACGTCGCAAAGTAGCCATACTCCTGAGGAATCAAACTGGAACCATCCACGCACAAAGTCGAGAAGTAGCCGTACGACACTGTCGCGCCAGCGTTGATGCAGAAGTAGAAGTAGCTAAAGTACGTGCTCTTGAGCTTCACTTCCTTCGGATCGTTTGGATCAAACTGATCCGCGCCAAGCGTGATCACATTTGACTTGATCGCGCCAGTACCGATACCGATACCAATGAACAGACCAATGACGAAGATCGGGTTCACCACCGAACTATCCGTCATGATGCTTGGGTACGCAGCGATAGCCACCAAGAAGTCACCGATGCAGTACCAGATACCGAAGGTCAAGATCACGCGGAAACGGCCCCAGCGCTCATCCGCCAAGTAAGCACCAAAGATAGGCGACATGTAGCAAATGGACGTCCACGTCGACTTGAGCGCGGACGCCGAGACGGAGCTCCAGCCGATGCGCATCATGAAGTTCTTGAGACCCTGATTGATACCGTAGTAACTGAGACGTTCGGCGAGCTCCATCATGAGGATGAAGAGCGTGACCTCGAGCAACACATTCTTGAATTTACGCGGGCGGTTGTCCCAAACACTGGCGTAGGCGGCGGCAGGCGTGCCAAATGGCGACTTGATTGGCGATCCCTTGTCCATCGTTGCTTGTGAAACGCTCACGAGACCGAAAATTGGAAAGTGAGCTCCTGGGTGAGCGGGACGATCGGACCTGCTCGTTGCACGTCGACTGGCTGCGGTCGATGGCGATCGATTTTCTGCAATCCGCCTACTGTACGAACTGAGGTGGGGAGAGCGCTTATGCTCCTGGGATATCGGGAGACCCGCCGAGGATGTGCGCTCCATTCCGCTCGCATACAGTTTCGTACACATTCATGCATTTCCCCTCCCGCCAGCCCAAAGTGAGCCAGCCCCTCACGTTTTGCCAACATACACTCTGATGCTATGAGAAAGGACAGCCAGTAGATCACATGGCCTGTCTCTGTCCGTGACAAGAAAACGGTCTTAGGTTGTCGTGATGTGAAATTCTGCTAGCCAATCTAATCGCTCTGCTAGGTCGTGTCATGCTGACGAGCATGCGAACGCGGATTTGATTGGATACATGTAACCTACTAACACGGGGTAGGTCATGTACTGTGTCATTCTCGCAACACTGTGATTGATGCGAGTCCGTTTTTGCACACATGGGCACGAGGTTGACTGGGTGGGCAGAGCCGGGGAGACCGTTTCGTGTTGTGTCATCTGACTAATAACGCTTAATCGAGTCTCATCATGACACACAGTGACATGTAAAAACTCTCATGTGAAAAAGCGCAATGGAGCTGTTCATTCTTTACATAGAGCGCTTTTTAAACCACTACAAACTCAATGCAAGAAAATAGAGAATCGTGGACTGCTACACCAGCTCCTATTTGGTGGCACCGATGCTCTCACGGGAGATCACCGAGTCGTTGGCGATCAAGTTGCCCACCTCGTTGTTCTCTGGGGACGACGAAAAACCAAAGTCCATCTTCTTCATGACCAGCACAAACGCGATCATGTTGACGACGCTGACTGAACCAACTGTGAAGAACATGTACTCCAAGTTGCCTTTGTTCAAGTCGTCCGATGGCAAGTACGGACGGAACATGATCGTGAACACCGACGTCATGATACTGCCCATGCACACCATCAACAAGTTGGTCGCTTGAGCCGTACTCTTCAACGATAATGGCACAGTCGAGTAGAAAACATCGTAAGCCGTGACGTTGATCAAGCATTCAGCCAACGCGACGAACACGTAGTTTGGGATCGCACCAGCCCAGTACATCTTGTTCATTGGTTGGTCACTGCCCTTGTCAAGAATTGGACCGCCATCAGGGCCAACGAGCGCACCAGAGTTACGACGAAGGACCTCAAAGATGCCCGACCAGTAGATACCAACGGTGGCTAGAGCGAGACCAACCATGACCTTGCCAAATGCACTTGGGGCCTTGCCAACCTTCTTCGTGTAGAACGGGTAGATAATCGAGTCCAAGATCGGGATGCAGATCACGATCACAATTGGATCAAACACACCGAGCATCGCACCTGGGACCTGCGAGGAGTGTGGGTCACTCGTGTCGAGACGCAAGTCACATTGTTGGGTGATCGACTGGAAGTTGGCATCGGTCTGATCGTACGCGCACTGCCAGATGATGGTGAAAGCAGCAAACGGAAGTACACGAACGAGACGCTTGTAGCCATCGACACGTTCGTCGTCGAAGTTGCCGCCACGCGAGATCTTGGACACGTCAAGGAATGAGCCATCCATGCCGACGTAGATCCAACCGACAACACCCAGCAAGATGAAAGCGCCAGCAATGTACGAAAAGGTCTCACCGGTTTTGCCTTTGCTCGCAGTGAAAGCAGCAATGATGTTCACCACGAAGGCAATCATGAAGCACCCAGTGCTGTACAGGAGAATCTTTCCCTTCTGGGTCACACCAGCGTTCGAGAACACAAGCTTGACGAATCCAGACAACGCCTTGTCCGTTGGCTTCATATGCACGTAACGAGGGTACCCAATCAGAAGGAACACAATCGCAATCGCCATCGCAGCGGCACAAATCATGTACGTCGCAAAGTAGCCATACTCCTGAGGAATCAAACTGGAACCATCCACGCACAAAGTCGAGAAGTAGCCGTACGACACTGTCGCGCCAGCGTTGATGCAGAAGTAGAAGTAGCTAAAGTACGTGCTCTTGAGCTTCACTTCCTTCGGATCGTTTGGATCAAACTGATCCGCGCCAAGCGTGATCACATTTGACTTGATCGCGCCAGTACCGATACCGATACCAATGAACAGACCAATGACGAAGATCGGGTTCACCACCGAACTATCCGTCATGATGCTTGGGTACGCAGCGATAGCCACCAAGAAGTCACCGATGCAGTACCAGATACCGAAGGTCAAGATCACGCGGAAACGGCCCCAGCGCTCATCCGCCAAGTAAGCACCAAAGATAGGCGACATGTAGCAAATGGACGTCCACGTCGACTTGAGCGCGGACGCCGAGACGGAGCTCCAGCCGATGCGCATCATGAAGTTCTTGAGACCCTGATTGATACCGTAGTAACTGAGACGTTCGGCGAGCTCCATCATGAGGATGAAGAGCGTGACCTCGAGCAACACATTCTTGTATTTGCGCGGGCGGTTGTCCCAAACACTGGCGTAGGCGGCGGCAGGCGTGCCAAATGGCGACTTGATTGGCGATCCCTTGTCCATCGTTGCTTGTGAAACGCTCACGAGACCGAAAATTGGAAAGTGAGCTCCTGGGTGAGAGGGAGCAAACTGAGCTGCTCGTCTCGCCCTCGAATCTTGTGGACCAGATCGGGAGCGCTACAGTACTGTATGCGTGCGAAAATGGCTCAATGAAATCCACTCATCCATCGTCCAATACGGACGGTTTGAACCAGCTCCTATGCAAAGCACAGGGCGTCCCGGCTAATAGGCTGGGATTTCTAAGGAAATCGTGCAGTAGGTTCAACCGTGAAAAAGGACGAGTAGGTCCGGTACTGTTAATCTTTTAATCCTTTCTGGTTCCAAAATTAATACTGTAGCTGTTCCTGCTTAGTAGGGGAAGGGTGTTAGTTAAACCACCTGTAGGTGTAGAAAATGGCCAAACGTGGACGTAAATGAGCCGTGCGCTGTGAAAAGAGCACTCAACAGCGGCTTGCCTCTGTCCGAGGTTTTTGGTTGCGCTTTCTGTGCGCTCGGTTGTGAATGTGGCCTGTCTTCCGCGGTCTTCATGGTGCAGGTGCAACTGGGGGATGCGCAGGAAGCGAAGTCGACCTCCCATTTAAACCACTCAGCAGCCTCGCCTCACCTCCGTTTTGATCGAATGTCCACTCATCCGTTGGACGAAAGCCAATCAAAGCGAGCCGAGTGTGGATGAACGAGCGTGGACTCGGAGGGAGGTCTCCGAGCCTGTCGAGACGCATTTGGTGACACGAAAAGTGTAGGTTTCGTCCAGCAACGAAGGATAGAAAGAGGCGGATCGTCTTGGCTTCGCACGAACACACACATGAAGACGAATGAAGACCAGCCACACTACTGTAGAGTAGATTTTAGAACCAATCTTGCAAATGGCTAGCGTTTACGTCTGATTGCTCATGGTGCCCCATGCTTTTGAGTGGTGGCACGATATCATTATATCTGCGTTTCGTGCACATATGGCTCTCGGTATTGTAGTGCCGCGTGCGCATTGTACATGCACACCATGCATAGGCGGAAGACCTAATAGTCCCACGAGGGCTGTCTGTTGTACTCTATCCCTGTTTGACCGCTTGCAATGATAACCAACTTCACTTTTTTCTTGTAATAATATCAGTGTGTTTTAACCCATTGATATTTCTTTGCTGTTGAACCACGTACAATAATGAAAATAGGTTGCTCGCAAATGCTTCTGGTTTGGCAACCACCACCTCTGCTTCTTATCCTGTCGCGAATGGTTGAGATGTGCCAGACGCATGAGGTAAAGTTTACCGTAAACTGGGTGAAGAAAGGAAGCACTTCTGATTTTGCTCCCAGCTGCAACAGCATCTCAGGTTTTTGATTTCATCCAAAGTGGACGATTTCAGGTGTCGACTTGTTTGGTGTGCCAAAAATCTCAACAAAACCCCTCGTAACCCAATTTTAGTTTGCTTTGCAGCATTTGTTAAATTCGGTACCCCTGGAACAATCATTTTGGGGTTTGTCATGTCAGCCTTTTTTTACCAATCAACAAAGTCCGGCAAGCATGAATCAGCGAATCAAACATCATAATTTTGTTGTGTCATAATTTCTAATGCAGTGATTTGCGAAAAAATTCTCAAATCATCCAACTGGCCTAGCCCTTGCGCATCACATGACAATGTTGGGGACACAAAAGCGACGTTGAAGTGACACGCAAATGAGCTCTTCGCAACGTGCAGAAATCGACGCCTCGCGCTCTCTTTCTCCCTCCCTCCCTCTTGGCAGGAGATGAGAGCATGTAAGACTGTCTATTGCTGATATTGTCGTGATGCGTCTCTTTTTCGCGTTGCTTTGACGTCGTGATCTTGGCGCGGTAAAAGTTTATCCAAGTCACTCACTCATCAGCGTGTGTCCGTGAGGTTGGTTGCATCTGTCGCTGCGCCGACTGCTCTATCACGCTGCAATCACAACGGACTCCGAGAATTCAGCTTGATGTCAGCCTGAAATCAAGCCGAAGTTGCATGCCTTGGCCATCTAAACAAGGCAGCCATCAAGTACGCTGAAGTGTGTCTTCGTCGTCAGGCTAACGGGAGTGAAGAAGCTTTCCGATCACGCTTCCTTGCTCAACCTCTCGTGGGAACCTACTAGGTCAGGTCAGGCGTCATAACGTGTTTCTGCTCCAGGAGACTCCACGAGCATAATGTACATTCATTCCTGCTGCATCCCATCGCTTTGGTTGACTGGCAGGGAGAGAGAAGATCCAAACGAGAAAGGCGCTCAGGGGCCATCGGCGGAATGGTTGCAACACTACAGACTGTTTGCCTGTGCAGTGAACGGATGCTACAGTACTTTACCGAAGGCAAACCATGCCGTCTCTATTTGGATTTTTGGCATTCCTCGTTGCACTTGGCAGCATCTTATGAAGAACGCTGTGGCTGTTGTAGGTGCTTCCTTCTTGCTCAAGGTGGCAGCAGAAAAGAGTGTTGTTTTGCAAACATTTTGAGGGATGGCTGGCTGGTTACGTCTGCTTTGCATACTCACAAAGAATTGAGACCCACCCAATATCTTCTCTTCTTTGACAAAACCACAAATGATTGCAATCCATCCTCTTGCTGCAAAGCGAACCCATTCCGTTCTCTTGCAAGACTACTGTACATGGCTTGATGCCACCTCTCGATAAGCAATCGCCCTCAGGGTCCGTTCGCTCCAGATCTCGTAGGGATGGATACAGTCTTCCCACCGATGCCCTCTTTCCGATGGTATAGTGCCTGCTGTAGCTGTCTGTTTGTGCGCTGTGGTGTTGCGTACGCAAGTCGACGAGGATCGTGAACACATAAAACTCCATCTGACGCGATGCAAATTCGATTTGACGAATTTCACAGGGTCTCCATAGACGCATAACGCACTATGCAGTGTAAAGAATCGGCATCCACAAGAATGCTGCGACGATTTTGGAAAGGACGACTCAGTTTACTGCAAACCCACGGAACTCAATACAGCTACTCTGGTCTCACAGCATTGCTCTCGTGGGTTCATATTATCATTTGCGTTTTCTTTATTTTATGCGCGCTGGCGATTTGAATCCTCATGAAAAAGCATTACGTCTGTTCTTCTCATGTTGCACTCACGCGTTGAAATGGATCTGGTTGGAATCGAACAGCGACACTCGGTTGCCTGTCGTGGTGTCCTGCAGCGTGATCGCCGACGCGCGGAAATCGCTTAGCGGCACTTTTTTTCCCGCCATCGAGGAGCTATGACCGTGCTGGTGGTGTTCAATGGACTTGCCCAGCAGCAGCGTTGGGAACTTGTAATCGTTCACCATCACTTCGGCGACCAGATGCGCGTTCTCGTCTTTCCGCAGCGAGTCCTCGATGCGTTTCCCAAACAGAATGACGCCCGCACTGAAGAGGACAAGCAGCACACACCCGCCGATCGTGAATCCGATATTGAGAGTCGGAATGGACACGCGAACATCGATCTCTTGGATATTTCCGAGGAACGCGAGCGTGTACCCAAAGAACCCTTCGGTGCTTTGCAGCGGCTGGAGGTCGCGCACGACTGCGTTCTGGAACAAAAAGTAAAACCCAGCGGTGTAGGCTGCTTGCAGCGGATGCTCGATGAAGAGATGGTTTCTCTCCATGAACGTCACGTAGTCCTCAACTTCTGCTGTGCAGTTGTTTTCGGTGAGCGGGCCTCGTGACGGCCAGCCTGTTAGGCGCGCAAAGAATCGACGAAGCACGAGGTCTCGACGCAGCGGTTGAGATGCCAAGGACGTGGCGTACTGGTTCGATAGCTCCTGCGGAGTCGCGAGAGCGACCAACGGCGCCCAAAGTGTGGCGGCGCCCACGGGAAGACTCCGGTACATGTACGTGTTCAGCAACCCTAGTGGCAATTTTTTCTCCCCGACGATCAAGTGTTGCGCGGCACCGTTGTCGTCCGTGCCATTCAGGATGTAGGTCAGTCCACGGCAACTGGGCTCGTTGCACGTAGCACCATACTTGGCAGCAATGTCGGACGCTTCCCAGGACAGTCGGCCGATCGTAATGGTGTACACTTTTCTCGGATTCCGCAGACTGAATCTCCGATTCACAGCGTCGGAGGTCGCTGGGTCGTTCAGAATGAGTTCGTCGCCTCGGATGGCCTTGCCGATGCTCACGACCAGCATCGATGTATTCGATTGACTTGAGCAATAGTAAGTCACCGCTGTGGAAATGGAGTAGTTGTCGTAGCTCGCATTCCGATGTTGGTAGTTGAGCGTGAGATCCTCGGTGCCGTTTTCGTTCACACAGATCCCGAGCGCCTGTACTTGCGACTCGATCGTGAACTGTTCGCCTCTGTAGTCGTATTCTGGTGCTTCCAGGATGCACCCGTCGACTCCGCAGTACACTGCCGACGAGATATTGTACAACCAATCGCCGCTCGACGTCCTGTTGATACCAGAACCCAGGTATGCTGGCACTAGTGGAATCTCGATTGTCATCGCATCGAACACGACGCCTTCAGTGATGTTCAGGTGCGTAAACTCGACTTGGCCTTCCGACGCAGACGCGTTTGATGCGGAGGCGAATAAGTTGGCCATGAGTTGTCGCGTCTGGAGCAGCGCGTTCGTGTTCTGCTGCTCAGCAGCAGTGGACGAAGAAGCCGAAGAAGTGTTAGAGGAAGTGAGCCCGAACAGATCTTGCACCGTGACGTTGTAGCTTCCAGTCGTTTGGTCGAATGGACTGTCGACCACCTGGGCAGGAAATTGGTCCGCAAGTGCCGTGCCAACTTGCGTCACGGAAAGTGGGACTTCGTCGTTGCTGTCCCACCACTGTACGATGCTCGGGATGATCAGAATGCCGTTTGCCATGAGATTCACGGCGATGTTGGTCTCCATGGGCAGACTCGAGGCTTGAACGCCGGTTACGGCACCAGTGGCGTTGCTGAGCGACATGCGCAAGGAACCGGTCGGCGTCAAGCCAAGTGGAAGCACACGCTCTTGCCACGAGCGCAGAGGGAACCCGTAGCTTGCCGTCACGCGATTGCGCCGCGCGCTGACCAGCCCAGCCCAGCTACCGCAGTTTGCTGTCGGCGGCAAGCGCTCAATGCCGATGATCGCTTTGAACACAGTGTTGTTCAGTGGATTGTTGACACTCAGTCCAAGCAGCGGCGGACTCGCGATTCTCGGGGAGCTACTGAAGGTGTCGTTGATGGCGATCGCGGTGCCGTTCGTCGATCCAGGGAGTGCCAGATCGTCCGCTGTCACGATCGGCCGCACTGCCCGCGACGAGAGCTGCACGTTGAGCGCGTTGAAGCCATTTGTGAGGAAGTAACCACACAAGGCGCTCACGACGATGAACGCGTACGTCGCGCGCATGCCGTAGTCACGAAGACTGAACTCGGTCGCGAAGCAGAGGAACGTGACGGCGACGACCATGGTCAGAAACAGTTCGAACGGCTTGGTGAGCAGCGACACGATGTTGCCCGAGTACGAGTTGTACGAGTCGAGCAGGTCCTTGCGTTGCACGTCGTCCTTGGCCGTCGATAGGAACGTCTCGAGCCGCACGCCGCTGCGCGAGAACACGACCATTGCGACCGCGATCAGCTCGCAGATGTCATCGAGTCCAAACAATTTTAGCTCCTGATATCACAGAATATCATTCTTTTGGTCATAAGCATTTGTATGGGCGATCATGACCCGGTCATAACAATATCTCAGATATTATTTCGCATTATGCAGATATTAAATACCATAGCATAGTACAAAATAGTGCCTGGAACCTCACAAACAGTACGGGGCTAGGTCTGATTGTGATGAACATACAAGCTGCTGTTGCTTTCGACCAGTTTTTCGAGTTGGTCTGTTCTGGATCTCGGTGGTGAACAGAACCATCTTCGCTTCTGTAACTTGTTCGTCTGGGCACCCTTTGTAATTCATCCACTGAATAAATTCCAGTGCTTTAGGAGAGTACTGTTGTTGTGTGTTTGACGGCCTGAGCAAGTTCTTCGTTATGTGCACCCTCTTCAGTGCTTCTTGTTCCTGAAGATGAAGTTGCAGAGCGTGCTCGCCCACTCTGCAAATCGCGAACCTGTCGTGCTGCTATTCATGATGCAATTTGATGAATGAAATTTGCTGTTTCCAGGGTCTCCTATCTAAAAGAATATACCTAAATTTGAAAGCACACAGACGGGACAAAATATCACTGGTGTTTCGAATTTACCTGGAAAGTATACACTTGCATAGGTAAATGTGGATTATGTCAAGGTTACGCTTGGTTACGTTAGTGAACTATTAGCCTGTCCGTTTGTGTACTTATTTGTGTGAATCCTCAAATACTCGAACTTAATGGGTGTATGTGAGACTGTCCTCTACACAAGAGACTGGACTTCTTGAACAGCACCTGCTTGGATGCTCACTCTTCACATCAAAGCAAGCACCGCAACAAAGAATTCAACGGATTGTTGGCTTACTTGGACGGTGTCAACCAGCAGCTGTGGAGTTTTATCAGATTGATATCCCCCGATGGACGCTCACCAGCCGCTTGGTCAAGACCCCAGACACGCACTTTGACGCCATTGCTCAAACTGCACTCTCGCGTGCAAGCGCACGCAGATATCATCGCAGCATGCGTCAAGACGTCTCAGCGAGCACGCGGAGTGCGAATAGGACCTCCACTCTCCCATCGCCACTACAACAGCACACTTCACGACCGCCATTATCCCAAGAACAACTTCCGCGACCCGTAGCTCCTGTTCGGATCCGCATCCAGCGCGTCTACCTCTCGGTGATATCGTTGACGTTTTTGGCAGCGATCATAGTGCTGATGGCTCTGTGTGCGAATGGAGGGATCACGTTGGAGACGTTCGACTCGACGGAAAAAGACAGCGCCTCACAGGCAACGTTGGTGAGCCAGTACAACTCGTACTCCGGGTACTTGGTGTCCGCGCTGACGCAACCGATTGAACTCTTCTTCCCGATGGTCATCGCTGTCGCGTTTCTCGTCTTTCGGACCGAGTTCAGCTTGGATCGTTCCACGGCATGGCAGTCCAAGTACACGGTCTTGATAGCCACGATGACTGCCATGTACCTGCTGAACACTGGTTTTAGCGCGATCAACGTGCAGGTCGCACCCCAGTCCATGCGGCTGTTCATGTCGGCTCGTGATCTCACGCAAGCCTCGTTAGATAACGATGTGGACTTGGTGGCGTACAATGGCATCCAACATATGCCTTTTGGTTTGACATCCAACAAGAGTCTCCGAGAAGAGACTGCGAAGAACTTGCTCACGAATACGCTATTACGGAACAGCTTTTTGCCTGAAGAGATCAATCCGATGAGCCAATGCACGGGACAACCGGTGAGCTGGATGGATTCACTTGCGCGCTATGGATTCCCTCCTCGGCAGTGGCACAGCAACGCCTTTCGCGAAGCGATTACTCTGAATCAATCCGTCAAATTTGTTCTTCAGAACTCAACAGATATCAAGTTTGTTGGTGGCGGTACGACGCGCATTGGAAACGCGCCTCGAGCACTGCCCATGGGAAAGCACAATGCCTTGAATCTGGCACTGCACAGCCTTCTGATCGCTCCAGAGTTGCTTCAACTGTGGAATACCAGCACTGGAGCGGGCTTCATGAACACAGTTACACACGATGCCATCAAGGAGCTTTTTCTTCCAGCCGACGAAGTCATTGTTTCGTCGTCGACCGATTCTGATGGGAGTCGCCACGATTTGTATGAGATCCCATTGTTGAATCTCTTCAAGTCGGGCCCGCTCTCCAACAACAGCACGGACGAAGATCTCATCAAGTACGTCAACAAAATCCTGCTCCGAGTTGTCAGTCAAGCTGCAAATGTATCCGCGACCGAAGTTGAAGTGGAGTTTACACGAACGAACCTCACGACCGATGTCACGTTTGACGCGATCACGCTCGAAATGCCGTTGCACAAAAACTATTTGAACGGCCGGATGAAGTACAATAGCACACAAGGTCGCTGGTCCATTAACAACACACTGCCGAGCAATCAAGATGGTGACAGCTATTACGAGATGATTCGCAGCGATTGTAGTCCAAGCGCGTGCGTGCTTCCAGACACTGACGAGTACTCTGCTTCAGGCAAAACGATTAGCATCCGACCTCAGGTCATGGCGCTCGCGGCTTGCTGGAACAACAAGTCCCGAGAGGATCCCGACGTGAGGATTTGGCACACGATAAATGGGTCCGAAGACTCGTATGGACTTCCTCATATCACCTGTTCAAACAAGTCGAGCACGTCCATGTACATTATCAGCGTATGCAAACGCATCCAGGGCGATGAAATCACATCTCGATCGGCTCAAGCGGGTTCAAACATGACAACCATCGTGTCTTTGAAGAACGCACGCAAGTGTATTCGATCACGGTTGGTTTGCTCTCCTGGGAGACGCGCGATCTTGCCGACTTATATGGGGC
>GL376626.1:349631-385135 GCA_000143045.1 Globisporangium ultimum DAOM BR144 | reverse complement strand
GCTGCTCTCGCCTTTCTAAAGAATGTTCAGCTCATCGACATCAAGCTGTCTAGTCCGGTGTCCAACGCCATTTTGACACTGTTTGTCGCCGGCATCCTCTTTGGGATTACGATCGCGATTGCGATTTGCGGCAGCCGGAGAGAGACAGCGGTACAGCAAGCACTGGACGCGCACAACATTGCCGAGGCGCTGATCAACGAGAGAAAATTCCCGCCCTTGCTGTTGACATCGACGATTGAAATCGCTGAAGTCACAAAGAAGTCGTCTCTCGACGGGTTTCGCATTGAGCGCGCGGTGCTGGCTCAAGAGGACGGGAAACGAGTGGTTTTGGACCTGGATGCACGAGACGGATTAGCAGTACTTTGACGCATTGTTGGCGACAGGTCTCGTTGGTGCTCGTGGCACGAATCTCAGTTGCTTGTATCGACTTCGTAGCACGAATGGCATCATTGTTACTATATACGGTAGTGACATATTCCTCATGGGATCAATAGGATTTTGTTTATTCAGACGACGGACGAGGCGAAGTCTGCGTTCATGTTTCCGACATCACGTTAACTGAAAAGGTAAGTCGGGTTGGTGACGAGGGTTCACGGACAATGACTAGGAACAGTGAGGCAGACACGCTTCAAGAAGTCTGCAATTTCCTTCAAGATGGTCGACTTGTACCCTCTCGGTCCATTACATCGCCTTCAATCAAGTCACTGAAGGCTGGCTGGCAGCGACTGTAGCCTACTGATCGCGTGTGTGTGTGGAGCTGGCATTAATGCGCTGTAATCTCTGTGGTGGCTACGTCCACAGTCCTTCTCGCAAGCACGCGCTGCATGGGCCGTCATCGGCTGCGAGCGCAATTGCCCACCACGCGCAATCATCTCTTGCGTTACATGTGCTTCAGTCACACCTCCTGCCAGTTGCTATCATGGTCTAAACCGAGTCCAAAATTACATGTATACTACACATTTAGGAAATAAGTTATTGCCACTTCTTCCACATCAGTCTTGTATACTAACGTATGCAAGACACTTGCAGTAGTAACCCAAGCTGCCAATCCTCAAAAGTCGTCTCGGTGGGCGAGCGAACGCACTGTTTTAACATTTGGACTAAGAGCGCTTTAGTAGAACTACTAAACCTTTATATATGCATAACCCAGCATATTCCAAACTGTTCAAAGCAAGATATAGTGCATTTTACCGTACATATAAATGCATTGCGCATTATCAAGGGCCAAAAGTCCACCGTGCACAATCCCAAACATCTGCGACAGAATAATCGAACGGAAGAGTCAACGTACCTCCTAGGCTCAGAGGAATTTCCATAATACAGTACATATGTACTGATTTTGCTCCCCAGAATCCCATCGGTTATCACAAAAACAACCAAAACAGTGCATGAGCATTAAGTTTGTATCTGGTTGTTTTTAGCACCAAACCGTACTTTGAAAGCAGTGAAGGGATTCGGACTTTTATTATTTTAGTTGGCCTCTCCAACTAAATAAAGCAACATACAGGTATAGAAGAAACAGACAAGCATTGCATATTACTTTAGATGCACACAAGATTTTGATTTAGCGACTATCTTTGCAAGGGTCTCACCGCTACAATCAGATTAAATCGGATACTTTAGCTGCGTATGTACCTTACCCATGCGCCCACGGAAACCGCGGAGGTACCATCGATCTAGAATTTATTTTTTTACGTTTTTGTACCAGCGTTTTCACTTTGTCGTCACTTCCAAAACCATTTCTCCTTTATTAATACTTTCAAAATTAATATAAGATTTTTTTAATAGAGTCTTGCGTACTTGTGAAAACTCATGATGCGTACTTAAAAGTACTGACTCAGTACATACTGAACAGTGGGACTCTGGGGCAAAATCAGTACATATGCACTGTATTATGAAAATTCCTCACTCGGCTCATGGGCATCATCTGCCGCCGTAAGCAGCAGGTCTAAGCATGCAATTCCCGCCTTCTCGGCCTCTGTCTCACTCGCCAATCCCCGCAATCGACAGCAGAGCCCGTTGAGCCATGAAGGCGGAAGACCACGACCTCCGAACGGCGTACATGGCCGCTGACGATGGCGACTTGCACGTCCTGCAGAGCAACGGTTCGCTCACTCGGTTCGATGACGATGGCGACATTGACGACGTGAGGCCATCCTCGCATGTGCACGCGGTGCACAAGTACCACCCGGCGTCACTGCGCGTGCAGATCCTGGCGATGCGCATCCTCGTGTGTACGACGCTTTTTTGCGTGCTGATTGCGGTCGCGATGGTCGTGTTCTCGCGCAGCGGCGTGCGGCTCGAGACGTTCCTATCGACGGCCAAGGACGACGTGCAACGCAAGGACCTGCTCGACTCGTACAACTCGTACTCGGGCAACATCGTGTCGCTGCTCACCAAGCCGTTCGAACTGTTTCTGACCATGGTCGTCGCCGTCACGTTCCTCTGCTTCGCGACCGAGTTCAGTCTTCGTGACTACGGCATGCGCGCGACGTACGCGTTCATCGTCGTGAGCGCCTTGTGTGGTTACTTCCTCACAAATGGCTTCAACGCGCTCAACGTGCAGCTCTCGTCGCGGGCAGTGCGGCCGATCGTGACAGCGGACGATCTGGCACTCCCTGGATCGACGAACGGCACCGCGATCGCCATCAACGACACCTTCAGTAGCTCCCCGAGAATCGCGAGTCCGCCGCTGCTTGGACTGAGTGTCAACAATCCACTGAACAACACTGTGTTCAAAGCGATCATTGGCATTGAGCGCTTGCCGCCGACAGCAAACTGCGGTAGCTGGGCTGGGCTGGGCTGGTCAGCGCGCGGCGCAATCGCGTGACGGCAAGCTACGGGTTCCCTCTGCGCTCGTGGCAAGAGCGTGTGCTTCCACTTGGCTTGACGCCGACCGGTTCCTTGCGCATGTCGCTCAGCAACGCCACTGGTGCCGTAACCGGCGTTCAAGCCTCGAGTCTGCCCATGGAGACCAACATCGCCGTGAATCTCATGACAAACGGCATTCTGATCATCCCGAGCATCGTACAGTGGTTTCCAACCCTGCTGCTGAGCAAATGGACGCAAGCATCCATACCTCTCTGATTCATTACAATTCATCGGAGTCATACGGACTACTAATGTCGTGCATCAAACTAATGCTAAGCGGTCCTTTTCGTAGAGTTCCGCAACGACTTGCCTCCCGTCGGTGTGGATGAGTGCTACGCGCTCAATGCAGAAGCCATCCAACGATGAACGCTTCGCAGCTTCCTTATCTCCACTTCGTGGCAAATCAATATTTCTCTACGTCAATTTCATTCACGTCAATCGTCGGCCTCAAGAGCAAGGGCGGGAATTTCGTGTCGTTGATCAGCGCCTCGGCAATGTTGCACGCATCCAGTGATTGCTGCACCTTTGCCTCTCTCTGGTTGCCGTAAAGCACAATGGTCATGGTTAGTCCAAAGGGAATGCCGGCGCCAAACAGAGTCGACATAATATTTGACAGTGGACTAGAAAGCTTGACGTCGATGAGCTGAACATTCTTTAGAAAAGCGAGAGCAACCGAATTGGCGCCATGATTGCTCGCAGAGGTATTGAGAACGTCGCGCACTGCAGCATCTTGGAAGAGGAAGAAGAACGCTGTCGTGTACGCTGGTTGCAGAGTCTTTTCGATGTAGAGATGGTTCATTTCAGTGCAGTGCACGAAAGCCTCGGTCTCCTTGAAGCAGTCTGTGTTATTGGCAACTGAGGGACTGGGCCAACCCACGTTCTCGAATAACGAAGAAGAATCGCATAACTGTCAATGTCCATCGTCTTCAGCAACAATGCCGGTTTTATTTCCTCTAGCGTGCTGTAGTAAAAAGTATATAATGAGTCCACAGGCAATCTTCTGCTACCAGCAAGTAGGTGCTGTCCCGGGTTGATCAATTGAAGCTCGTAGCTCAACCCAGCGCACATCGTATCGTTCTTTCGCATGCATGTCGCTCACACAAATCGGCACGGTCGCGCATCTCTCAGGAAAATAGTTTGAGCAACGGAACGAAGACAGCCTACATTGGATGCGAGAGCTCAGGACGATCACATGAACGATATCGGACGTGGCCGATAGGCACAGAAGAGCTTGATCGTGATCGAGCGCATCCATCCCAGCCGAGGGGGAGGTAATTCTACATTTATGTGTCAGGCGACGCTCGTAGACCCTTTGACTACCACAGTTTTTTAGCAGTCTCAAAGAAGTATGACAGAAACCGCAAATATCCAGAATACCGCCTTTTCAATTCGAGATAGTTTGTTCGACTTGGAAAAGCTGTTTGAATATTTGGGGATTAAAGATTTGTTTTGACATAAGAAAAGGGGGAGGGAAGCTTTTCGTTCCACTTATCCTCATTACCCACTTCTTTCGTCCGATCAACCAATTCATATAGAAACATGCAATTACAACCGCCTGAGTACAGCATTAAGACTACTTGAATGGCCTCGAAAACCGTAGTACGGCAGAAACGGAATGCGTGTTACTGGAGTGAGTGGTGTGCATGGATGGAGATTTTAGAATTATTACAGAACGGTCTTTTGGCTGACTTCTTTATTTGAAAAAAAGGAGGAACGGGGAATGTTTGGATATTGTAAAAGAAGAAATGAGTGATAAAACACTTTTAAAAAACGACAAGTAATAGCTCGACCTCAGTTCCGTTGTGATTATTGTCACGATGATACTGACTTGCATTGACATCAACTTTTTCAAAAACACGTATATATTGTTAATGATTATTTTGTAATGAACTGCTGAGCAAACCGTAAGAGAAGTGCGAGCAAATTTGATGGAGCGGATGTCCCGCGGTCTGAACTAAAGTTTCAAAAAGGTGATCGATCTTTCCGACATGTGGGTTGATAGGGATTCGACAATCCCAAAAATCAGAAAGTTCAACACGAGGCTAAACCCTGAAAAATATCCCTCTTTTTGGTTCTTCAGTCAAATATAAATATTATTACTGCCCAAATATTAAGGAGTTTTGTGCTCTATCACCCTGCTATCATCTCGAAAGTGCACCTTGTCTGCGTTGCGTTCCATTGGTCCACTAGCACACCAGGTGTCCGTTGCATTATTTTAACAGAATCAAATGGATACTTGGGTATGTGGTGCCAACCACCACCACCGTAAGATTTCCGCACCATCGATTGAACGGACGCAAACTCCCCCCGCCGCGCTTTTTATGCCACAAACGAGCGCTCACTGTTCATGCCATCGGTTAATCGGACGCACAATGCCCCGCCGCACGTTTGGTGGCACATGCGAATACAGTCAGTCACAACAAAATTCTCCATGCGACGAGCAACACAAGCATGGAGAGCCCCTGTGATACTGTCGTTGCCGCTTATGGAGCTGCCAAGCTTTCACCATCATTGCTACCGCCGTCGCCGCAGTTACTCCATGAACAACTTCCGCGACCCGTAGCTCCTGTTCGGATCCGCATCCAGCGCGTCTACCTCTCGGTGATATCGTTGACGTTTTTGGCAGCGATCATAGTGCTGATGGCTCTGTGTGCGAATGGAGGGATCACGTTGGAGACGTTCGACTCGACGGAAAAAGACAGCGCCTCACAGGCAACGTTGGTGAGCCAGTACAACTCGTACTCCGGGTACTTGGTGTCCGCGCTGACGCAACCGATTGAACTCTTCTTCCCGATGGTCATCGCTGTCGCGTTTCTCGTCTTTCGGACCGAGTTCAGCTTGGATCGTTCCACGGCATGGCAGTCCAAGTACACGGTCTTGATAGCCACGATGACTGCCATGTACCTGCTGAACACTGGTTTTAGCGCGATCAACGTGCAGGTCGCACCCCAGTCCATGCGGCTGTTCATGTCGGCTCGTGATCTCACGCAAGCCTCGTTAGATAACGATGTGGACTTGGTGGCGTACAATGGCATCCAACATATGCCTTTTGGTTTGACATCCAACAAGAGTCTCCGAGAAGAGACTGCGAAGAACTTGCTCACGAATACGCTATTACGGAACAGCTTTTTGCCTGAAGAGATCAATCCGATGAGCCAATGCACGGGACAACCGGTGAGCTGGATGGATTCACTTGCGCGCTATGGATTCCCTCCTCGGCAGTGGCACAGCAACGCCTTTCGCGAAGCGATTACTCTGAATCAATCCGTCAAATTTGTTCTTCAGAACTCAACAGATATCAAGTTTGTTGGTGGCGGTACGACGCGCATTGGAAACGCGCCTCGAGCACTGCCCATGGATAAATTCAGAGCCTTGAATTTAGTGCTGAACACTCTCGTGATAGCGCCTGAGTTTCTCAGACTGTGGGATGGCACTAGTAATGGGTTGGATTTCGTGATTAAAGTGGCACAAGAGGCAGTCGACCAGTTCTTTATCCCAGCCAACGAAGTCATTGATTCGTCGTCGACCGATTCTGATGGGAGTCGCCACGATTTGTATGAGATCCCATTGTTGAATCTCTTCAAGTCGGGCCCGCTCTCCAACAACAGCACGGACGAAGATCTCATCAAGTACGTCAACAAAATCCTGCTCCGAGTTGTCAGTCAAGCTGCAAATGTATCCGCGACCGAAGTTGAAGTGGAGTTTACACGAACGAACCTCACGACCGATGTCACGTTTGACGCGATCACGCTCGAAATGCCGTTGCACAAAAACTATTTGAACGGCCGGATGAAGTACAATAGCACACAAGGTCGCTGGTCCATTAACAACACACTGCCGAGCAATCAAGATGGTGACAGCTATTACGAGATGATTCGCAGCGATTGTAGTCCAAGCGCGTGCGTGCTTCCAGACACTGACGAGTACTCTGCTTCAGGCAAAACGATTAGCATCCGACCTCAGGTCATGGCGCTCGCGGCTTGCTGGAACAACAAGTCCCGAGAGGATCCCGACGTGAGGATTTGGCACACGATAAATGGGTCCGAAGACTCGTATGGACTTCCTCATATCACCTGTTCAAACAAGTCGAGCACGTCCATGTACATTATCAGCGTAGGCAAACGCATCCAGGGCGATGAAATCACATCTCGATCGGCTCAAGCGGGTTCAAACATGACAACCATCGTGTCTTTGAAGAACGCACGCAAGGTGTATTCGATCACGGTTGGTTTGCTCTCCTGGGAGACGCGCGATCTTGCCGACTTATATGGGGCGAAATGTATGCGGAGCAACGACACGATGTGCCATGGATTGAGCTACAAACTCCAATCCACGAACCCGAAGCAGCACCTACTGGTTGGCAGTAGACGATTGCCCGCAGACTCCTTAGAGATGTTGGATTACGCCGAATTTATTCAAGATTACACGTTGACTTTGGCGACGACAGTGGATATCGACAGCGACATCAATAGCGAGCATGGTATGCTTGTGCTTCCCCGGAATTTTGAGAACGTGAGCTGGCCAAGTCCTTCAGATGACAATTATACAAAGTGCTTCAGTAGCGCTGAAGCTTTTGTGCATCGCACGGTGTTGAACCATCTCTACATCGAGAAGACTCTGCAGCCAGCATACACGGCGGCGTTTTTCTACCTCTTCCAAGATGCTGCAGCGCGCGATGTTCTGAATACCTCTGTGAACAATCATGGCGCCAATTCGGCTGCTCTCGCATTTCTAAAGAATGTTCAGCTCATCGACATCAAGCTGTCGAGTCCATTGCCGAACTCCATTTCGACCCTCTTTGGCGCTTGTACTCTCTTCGCGATCACTGTTGCGATTGTGATTTGCGGCAGCCGGAGAGAGACAATGCTACAGCAGTCGCTGGATGCGCATAACATTGCTGAGGCGCTGATCAACGAGAGAAAATTCCCGCCCTTGCTGTTGACATCGACGATTGACATCGACCAAGTTGACGAAGAGAAAAGACAATCGTCAACAAATGATGACATGGAGGCTGGAAAAAATTCGTCTCTGGACGGGTTTCGCGTCGAGCGTGGAGTGTTGACCCACGAGGATGGCAGACAAGTCGTTCTCGACCTACGAGCAAAAGACAATTTCGCAACAATTTGACGCACTGCTCGAAGAACCTCTACTCAATCATTGCCACCTGCGTGTGTTACATATTTCGCATGTCAAATCGCGGTAACGTTCAAAAAGTGTCAACAAATGCATTAGATGCCATTTGAGCCAGAATTCTTGTGGTGGACATAGAAGCGGGAGGGGAATCTGCAATGCAGTTCCATCTGAGGCCTAGTCATAAGCATCAGCAAATGTATGTACGAACAATTAGCAAGTTGCTGCTTTAGCAAGGGCGCGTTGCGATCAAAGCGCTCCACCACATGGATTTCCCTTGGCAAATGATAAAAGCGACCTGACTCAGTTGCTCTCGCTTCTTTAGCCAATCGCTGTTGTTAACCAAAAGAGTCAAACAGAAGATGCCAACCAGCTAGAAGTGCTGTTAACTTTGTACAAACTCTACATGTTCGTTCTTAACGTCAACAGACCACTCAAGGATTATCGCTCGACTCGAACATCCGAATCATTCTTTCTACCAGAACAATTATCTCCAATGGTGACCAAAACTCGGCAGCTACTGAACGAGTGCTTTCTCACAAACTTTTTTTCCCGACATACCGATAGAGAGAAAATCAAGAAGTCGTCATACGTACTCGAGATGCAGATGATGTTGCATCCGCTGTTTAAGCGCATGAAGGAGCTTTCAACAATCATGCAGCTTTGCAACAGTCAACTTGGTGCGGCCTGCCATACTATTGAACGAATTGAAATTGCAGTAAAAGATGCGGTGAAGTTGCGACTACAAACAATCCTCCAATTGCTAGCGACAGATAGCTTGCCAGAACTAGTTTTGCCAGCTGGCATGCCAACGGCATTTGCGGATGAGCGTACAGAATTATTTGGCTCCGCGCCAACTCCAGTTGCCTCTGCTCCCACTCGTCTTAGTCAAGTTGAAGAGGAACTGGAGCGATGGTTGGATGATCCAGCACCGCTGTTTTGAGACTCGGATAACAAAGCAGAGTCACTACTTTCCTTTTGGCGACGTCAAGCAACTGAAGAGAACTACAATTTTTTTTACCAAAGGCGGCCAGCAGCCAGATTCGCCGAAGAACGACAGCGGACCTCCAACAAAGACAATCAAGACGTAAGTCGCGCTCATACCGTACTGGCCAATCAAGAGCAAATGTCGCGACGAATTGTGCCGGTCATTTAGCGATTCTTCGCCATTGTTGACTGCAATAGAGGCATGAAACCCTCCGCACAGACAGCATCGCCCAATTCCCAATTGACAACGACGACGCCTTTAATGTTCATTTCCTTTGCCAGGTTTCTTCAAAACACATTCTCCGCATTTTCACTGAGTCTGCACTAAGCCAACATGAAGAAAAAAAGAACAATCGCTAAAAAGAAAAAGAGAAAAAAGAGGCAACAAGCAAAATCAAAGATGGCTGGATTTTGAAAAAGAGAGAAAAAAATACCTCTTGCTACTCGCAACGCAACCTTGTTCTTGATCATTTAAATGAGAACACTGCTCACACGGCGGAGCTTTAGGATGATGTTGCGGATGCTGCTTTCTGGTTTAGCGCCTGGTCCACGTACTTTTCGGTCGCGAGTTCATATTCTGGTGAAAACCAAGTCGCCGCGTTTTTCTGGATGTACTTGAGAAAATCGTTGAGGCGGCTCTGAATCGACGCCAGTTCGCGAGGAGGAAGGTTCGCACCGCCTAGTAGAATCGGCAAGCGAACTGAACAAGCAGGCGGAAACACATAGGATATACCCGGTTGTTAGAGAAACAGACACTCCCATCAAGTGAACATTTCCAATAACAAGAAAAATCATGCAGCAACGCACCAAAGAGCCGAATCAAATGCTCCGCACCGTAGATCTCCGACACGGGCACGTCTCCATTCTTCTGCTTGATCTCGTGGTACTGCTTTCGCTCCATGCGGTATAATAAAATCGACCCGAGTGCGCGATCAAAGTACGATTGGATGCCTTCCATGATACCTTCCAAGTTCTGCACCAAAACATATTGCCAGTCAGTTAGCCTCAAACTAGAAGAAAAAAAAGCGCCACGTTTAAAGACAAACGAACGCACCTTGTACTCTTTCTCGTCGGCCTCGTCTCCTTCCTTGAGCTTGGACTTTTTGAACTCCAAGTAGTTATTGATGATCTGGCTCACCGTGGGCTTGCGCGGCAGTGACACCAGTCGGTAGGGCTCCTGTGTGATGTGTCGCCAGTCCTCGACGAGCTGCTTCTTGAGCGAGAACGGCATCTGGATCGAGATCTGCTTCGCGTTGCCGCCTCCACTCAATATGCTCTCGTCATCTGGACTCGGCATCTCCTCAGTGTCGTTCTCAGTGTTGCGCTTGAGCTTCTTGAACGGCGACTTCTTGGCCGCCGACGGATCGATGCCGCTCGTGCTGATCTTCTTCTTGGGGACGGCGGACTTGGGTTTCTTCTTGGCATCCTCTTTGGCCTGCTTCTGCAGCGCGCGGTTCGCTGGCGTGTCCTCAAGCACGCGGTCGTGCGCAACCCACTCGTCCCATTTCTTGTGCCACCCCTGGTAGTGCACGTAGTACTGCGTCATGGTCGTGCCCTTGGCGGCGCCCTTGCTGCTCTCGTCCTGCACGCCGCTGCCGTGGTCGATCTTGAGCACCTTGGCGTCGTAGATCATCACGCCGTGGTACGCCATCACAATGTCGTCGACCTTGATCACCATCGTGTGTCTCTAGGCGGTTAGTTGGTGGCGATGGCGCTTGTCGTGCTCGTGGCGATGGCGCTGGAGCTGTTGGGTTCGAATGCAAGCAATTGAGGGCGGGAGTGCTGGTGTATAATTGGCGCGGGAAGTAAATAAACTGGCGGAAACATTTCGACATAGTTTTCATTACCGTTTGATGTAAAGTACCGTTCGTGAGGTTAGTTTTCATGTGACCATTTCAGCCAATCGCATGCAAAGCAGCTGATACGAACAGAATGTAGTTTGTAACGACGGAATGAGTTGCTGCGAAAAGTAACGCTGTGAAGTAAGCGGCAGTGGGACGGGCACTCTTCGCTTTAGTGACGGAGCTGGCTGTGTTGTTGGTTTGAATGCCATTTAGCTGACTGAACCAGCGGCGCGGAAGGAAGGAAAGCAGGAAGGCCGCATTCGCCACCCGCTCGCTCTCTCTCTCTCCACCAAACGACCCGGCTGTGCGCGCTGTCTACTGTGCTCAGCACGCAAATACCCAATCGTTGCGTCGATTTGCTGCTGTTGGAAGCGCCAAGTATGAGCGAAACGATGTCCACCAAGATGGATCGCGAGAAGCCCGAAGTGGCGATCGATGACCAGCAACCAGTATGTGCTCGCTGCTGCTAACGTGTTGACAGCATAGTGGTGGCGTGACTCACGGTGGCCGCTGCGTGATGGTTCTCTTGTTCTGTGCAGAATGTGAAGAAAGTGCGTCTTGCAGTGGAAGCCGTCACGGTTGTGGTACGCTCGCATCTTCTTTCTGTATTTTTGTTTAATGAAGAAAGGATATATGAAGAAATAATGCAGGCGTCGAAGCACGCTTTGCGCCCCGCATGCTCGCTTGTGGGGGAGCGTATACTAACTGCGGTATGCTTGTGTGTGATCCATGTCGTTGTGCGTTTGTTTGTGTTATCTTCACGCCGAGCAGGACCATAAAGCAGTCGACGAAACGACATCGTCGGTAGAACAGACCGAGCAAACGGCGGAGGCGAAGGACGTCGCAGTCGATGAAGTCACGAGTGCGGAGAACAGTCCAAAGGAGGCTGATGCGCAGGACGCGACAGCAGTAGAGAAGGAGGTGGAAGAGGTACAATGAAGCTTTAGCGTCATGCAGCAAGTTTGTATATCTAGCTCTAACGGTGGTTTATGGCCATGCTGCTGTTTTCGTTTTTTTTGTTCTATTTGAATAGTCTGCCAATACTAGCGAGACGACAGAAGCTAGTACGACGACTACGACTACCACCACTACGTCGAGTACCAGCTCGACCGGTGGTAGCGCGTTTGGTGGCTTCAGTGCGTTTAGTGGAACCAGCGGCTTTAGTGCGTTTGCCGCCGCGTCTAGTGGTTCCAGCAGCGGTTTTGGTGCATTTGCATCATCCGCGTCTGGCTCCAGCAGCGGTTTTGCGGCCTTCCAGAGCTCGGACACGGCGAGTTTCTCGTCGTTTGGTGCATCATCTGCCTCGGAATCGGGTTTTGGCACCACTGCGTCGTCGTCGGAGAGCGTCGAATTCGGATCGAATGAAGTGAAGAAAGCGGAATCGACATTTGTGCCAGCGCTCACGGATGCAGAGGTATGTGTGGTCCGGAGCTTGTGCGGTTGAATGGCATCGTCTGATCTTGTTCAAATGCTATGACTGTGATCTCATCATAGATTGCCAATGGTGAAGAAGGCGAACAGATCCTTGTTGAGGTTCGTGCTGTGCGGACAAGGCATGCAAAACATTGATGACATGGAGGATACCGATTTTGTCTTCACACTCTTTTGTATGCCACTGTAGAAACGCGCCAAGCTCTTTAAGCTCGTCGACAATGATTACAGTGAGGTTGGCATTGGACCATTGCGAGTTCTGAGAGCGACTGCAGCCGCGGAAGCCGCGAGCGGGAAATCTGGTGCCCGTATCGTGATGCGTCGCGAATCCTATGTGCGCGGTCCTGGTACCAAGCTGCTGCTGAACGCGCGCTTGAACGCGTGCTTGGCGTGCGTTGAGAAAACGGACAAGTCGATGCTACTGACGATCGTCGAGACCAGTGAAGAAGAGAACGCGACCAAGATCACACCGAGCACGTACTTGATCCGCTTCGGTGCGAGCGACGACTTCCATGCTGTCTTGGATCGCATCCACCCGTTTTTACCATCTGCAGCGGCGTCTTCTTAAAAAAATGCTCACACGCACATGAAGAAATCAATAAACTCTGCAAACGTATCAAGCAACGTACCCTCGCTCCCGTCCATGCATTGCAAGAGTATGTAGCCAAGAAAGAGTCTCTCGTAGCTCTTGCAAGACACCCTCACGGTGCTTTGCGATGGGACACTTGGTGTTTATCCTCCTGAAGTTGCGGCGAAGAAATAGATAATTTGCTTTGCTTTCTGCCAGATGAGTCTCTGAAGTGGGAAACGGGCAACAAACAGCAGACTCAAACCAATTCTTTTTCGTTTGGAAAGTTATTGTCCACCTCTGCACTGATAGCCACACTCGCACAAATGGCGTAGTTGGCGCTGCATCATCTACTGTTCCATCGCGTCAACCAGATCTAGAACACGTTTAATTGACTACGTATGTGTCCTCAATTTACAAGGAGCGTCTCTCTGTGACCACGTTAGCGCTGGGGAAAAGCTGCAGATCGACGAAATGTCAACCCACAGCGGAACTATGTCAACACTGTTGTGTTTGGATTGTTCCATCGCCAGACTCGCATTGAATAGGGCGTAGGCAGATGCATCCGCTCGATTCCGGCATAGTTATCCCAGTAAATTGGGCGTCACTGGTTACACTTGTTGGCAAATTGCTCAATACGATAGTCGCCCCATAGGTTCGATCAACGCTGAATAAAAAAGACCTCCATGAGCTTGCAACTCTTCAATAGAAGGCATTCCACTCGCACGAGTTACATCTTCTACCATGGCACTTGACCTCGTTATGCGACTTGCACGACACTATGAGCATAGAGTGTAGCGATGGATTGGGAATTTCAAGAGGTACACTGGCAGTGTGGATAGTTGGTGAAGCTGCTTCTCACTCGTGCAAGGTGACGATTCTCTCTTCTTGGCCTTGCCGCCGGCCTTCATCGTCGCGCGACCGCTTCAGCTCCTCCTTCTGAACGCGCCACGATACGCCACAGCGATACCGACAACGAAGCTAGTGGCGATGCACAGGCAGATCCATCACTCAATGCAGGCGCATTTGCAGTCGTCAACTCATGTTGAACAGACTGCATAATCTCGAATACTAAAACATGCGCTTGTATTGAGGACTACTGGATGACTCACAATACAGCACAGCAGATCAAGCAACAGGAAAAATACCTCGAATACGACAACCAGCAGCAAACCTCTCCAACAGCAATTTCGGACTCAATCCAACAACCTATCATACAGCATAATAGCGCGTAAATACGCGTAATTACGCTTGGCAACCTTGTTGTGCGGTTCCCGTTGTACGGTCCGTTTCCGCATTGGTTGGTGGCTGGCTGCATAGGGAAGGCAGAGCGAGGTTTCCGCTGCACGCGCGCACTGGATCATTCCGCAATTGCCTCCAGCATCACCTCCTCCTTTTCTTTGGCCCGTGGCTCGACGGTCGACCACCACTTTTCGACGTTCCCTCTAGTGCATTTGCGTGTGTTTGTATTGGCTTGTGCCGTGGGCGATGAGGATCACAAGCTCCCTCTTCTGAGTTTCTAACTCTGTGCGGAAGATTGCTGCATCCGGAATCATTATATGCAAACACTGAGTCCATGCGTATCCGAATTTCATATCTATGTGTGTATGTATATACATTTGGAAGTGCTATGATGAAAACGTGATCTGATTTGGCTTGAACCAACTAGCCGTGAAGAATCGAATATATCACTATCACCCATAAAATGAGCACTCCCCATTCCCTCGATGTGTATTTGTGTATCCATCCAAGCGAGGCTTGTAAAGAGTGATGACCACATACTTTGGTCCGTGTTCTTGATCCGCGTTATCGCGATGAAATGAATCAAAGTACTGACTTCATAAGCCTCTACACGTTTATATATTATATATTACATGTGGGTGTCTCTGCTTCTTCTTACTCCACGCCGGCAATATTATGTGGGTCATTGGGAATTGTGTCGTTGCAGCTTGCGCTGAAAAGTTCGAGTTGCGCTGCGGTGCAATTTTTCGGTGGCTTGCATTTGTAATTGGACCCGGTACTTTTTTCAGAAGCAATAGGAACAAGCCAACTTACTACGGATTACGACGCCGTTCCTCCCAAGTCGGTGGCCTTGGTTGCCAGCTTGGATAGGAACTCGTGCATCGAAGTCAACAAAGTTACTGACATTTCCCTGAACTCGACTGGTATGTGTTTGTATGTGTGCATATTGTATATTGTTGCAAGTTGTTGATGATATGAATTTTCATGCACCACTCTGAATACGCCTTCAAGCCGCAAGGTTTGCAGGTCAATGTGGACACACAATCACCTAAAGAACTTGGATGAAACACTTGCAACTGCGTGTTTGTGTATGTATATGTATTGGTGTGCATGTGTGGTCGTTGTTGCTGCTGATTAGAATTTAACATTTGGAACTTACCCTTTTGCTCCTTCACTGGAGAAGCATGTCGACTTCACATCTGTGTTGATGAAGCAACAACGACCAGCTCTGCATGTCTGTATTTGATATATATTGTATGGGTTATTACGTGCACAAGTGTGATGAGAAACCTGTTTAGGATTCCCCTTCTTGAAGCCTCTTCTATCTACAAGGCATTTATGATGAGCATCCAACAGCTGACTTTGTGTTGCATTTACCCATTTCAATTTGCATATGTGTTGTATATGGAACGCGATGATTATACGTTTTTCATAGACCTGTTCTGAAACAAACATGTGGATACACTAACATGCATCACCATATGAGCGATCCATTGCAAGAAATTCATGTCTGCGTTTTTGCGTTGTATACGCAGCCGTGTGAGGCTATGATTATAAGTTTTTTCATAGACCTGTTCTGAAACAAACATGTGGATACACTAACATGCATCACCATATGAGCTTCACACAATTAACAAAATGCGTCTTTTAGTTTGATTAGCTTAGTTGTTGGTATCCTTAATAAATACAAAGCTCGCTTTGACCTCCTTCATTTCCGTTTGCTTTTTTCTATCATTCTTGTGTATCCGCAGCTTTTTCACTTCATTTGAGCCTGTACGCAATTCTTCTAGCTAGCAATGCTGCATGAGGATATTTACTATTGGTCGGATGACGCTCCTTCTCGTGGCGACACTGGTGGCGACCCGATGCGCTCGTCAAAGATCGTCGTCCCATGGAGTCCCGTCGACGATGCCGCGAGCTTGGCGTTCGCCAGAGTGTCAATGAGGAGCACCTTGGCGCGCTGGTAGTCGAGCGGGTCGAGCGAGTAGAGATCGCTGCGGGCCTTGTCGTCGCAGCGGCAGAAGCGCGAAAACTCGGTCGTGCGCCAGATGAGTTGCGCGATCTCAGCTTTAAGCTGCTCCATCTGGCTACGCTCGAGCATCTCCTGCGCCAGCCGCAGCAGTTCGAACACCTGGATCGCGAACCGCAGCGACTCGAGCCGCAGCGTTTCCACGGGCGCGCCGTCTTTGCCGGGCAGCACAAAGTACATGTCGCCCACCTTCCACGTCGGCGCGCGCCATTTCAGGCTCGTCCACGGTTGTGCGGGCCAGAGGCAGTAGTTCCAGCGCAGAAAGCCGTCGAGCTCCAGGAAGAAGGTGAGGTACCCGATGAGCTCGCCCTCGATGAGCGGCGAACTCACAAACTGGTTCGGGAACGCCGGGCCGCAGCAGACGTACCAGCAGAACTTGCCGCCGCGGTCGCGGATCTGCGCCTTCACGCGCTTCGTCACGTCCAGATCGGCGCACACAATCGGCAGCAGCGGCACGTAGTCGACCACCTGCGGCGGCATAAAGTTCATAAAATCGAGGTTGTTGAGCGCCAACTTGATCTTGAAGCGCGGTGCGAGTCGCTGCAGGAACTGTAACTGGTCGTAGAGCAGCGACAGCTGACTGGGCTCGTCGGCACACACGCGGATCCGATCGACGATGCCCAGCGCTACGCAGTGCGCGTAGAACAGCTCGATGAAGCGCTCGACTTCGGCCATGCATCGCAGGTACCGCATTGTCCCCGTTTGTCGGTTAAAGCATCGAATGCGCCACGAATCCACCGGAGACGACGCTGCACCTGAGTTGGACCCATTTTTCGCATTGGCTTTTCGCGTCTCCTGTGTCTCACCTTGGCCGTTGGCACCGGACGAAGACAGATTATTTCTCTCCATAGGACTGTCAAAGCCGTTCACTGGATCCCGCCAGATCGAGAGCAGCCCAAAGACCTCGATCTCTGCGTCCATGTGGTGCTGGTTCGCGAGCGCCAGCAGTCTGTCGAAGTGCTGAAAGTCGATCTTGAGCACCGTCGCCGTCTCGCCTATCGAGGCCACTCCGGAGGGCAGCTCTGGGGACTCGTAGACTTCGAGCAGCGAATGCTCGTAGAGCGCTGAGGGGTACTGGACCTCTGCGTAGCACTGCTGGCCGATCCACGGCATCTCGGTGGCCACAACGGTGATGCACTTCTGGCCAAACTCCGACAGCTTGTGCAGGTACTTGCCAATGAGACTAAAATGCGCATCGCTCCAGAGCGCCACGCAGTGGGTCCGCGCGATGGACGAGAAGTGCTGCCACAGATCCAAGTGGAACTTCCACTCGTGCGGAGACGGGAGCACGATGTTGGCGACACGAAGATGGATCGAGCTGCACCACGAAAGTGTCTCGTCCGAAAACCCGGGATGTTGTGTGAACACGCGAACAGGGAGCTCGTACACGCCCGAGCGAACGTTGTGCGCGACGCGGAACCGAATGTACACGGCCTGCTCGTTTGCCAGCACCGTCGAGACGCCCGTGCGGTCCAAGTACTCCATCGTCATGTCCTTGTTTTCGTCTTCGACGTATCCGATCACAAACATCTCGACCTGAAGCTGCGGCGGGACAAATGACAAATCTACGTGCACCCTTGCACGCGGCGTATGGCCCTGTGGCGCAAACCAGTTGGTATAATCTGTCGTCACGTGGAAGTCGCGATTTGATCGCAGCCGCACCTGGAGTCCTGTTACTTCGTTCCGTGCGGTAACAAGTTGCACGCCGTCTGCATTTCCGTATCTGGAGTCCTCCGAAGCCCACTCTAGTCTTCTGTTTTGGGTGTGGCTACTGCTGTGTCTGTCATCAACCGCGTTCCGTTCTTGGTCCTCCATGCTGTCGTACCGCTCATTTGATCGCGTGGATTTCGACATGGCCGACGCAAACTGCGTGAGAAGCCACATAGGTCGACGGGACCGCTTTCTGTTCGCATGGCTCGTTGCGAACGTGTAGTCGAATGAACTGGAATCGTGCTGCTGCTCTTGGAGTGCATGCTGGGACCATAGCGCGGCGGAAAAGGACGCCGGTCGCCGCAGCAGGTCCTCTCGATGCTGCTGCTGCTCAAACGCTGTGCGGTGGTCGGATCCGTGGAACTCGTCGATCGCGTGCACGACGTCCTCAATGTCGAGCGATGACGACGTCGACGACATGGACTCGTCGTTGGACATGCGCTCGTCGGCGTCGTCATTGTCTACGGGCCGGTGGTTCTCGTCTGCTGCGGCGCCGCCTTCGCTCGCATGGCGCTGGACCACGAGGCGCTCTCGATCGCCACTGCCGCCCCCGGGACTCGCGTCGCGCTGCGAGTGCGCTGCGAATGCGTGGAACCGCGGACTCGACGCATGCGGTGACGACGACGACAACGGATCCATTGCGCTTTTTGCTGCTGGTTACTGGTAACGAGATCGGGGGGTTGCTATCCGGATGCTTTCGGATGATGATGATTTGTCGAAAATGGAGAAATCATCTATATTGAGCAAAGCTTGACACAAGCGCACTGTTCTTCTTATTCCAAGATGGCATCGCTCTCAATGTGATCAATACAACTTAGAGCACAAAAAGCGGTAAAAAAGTGATCTCGCCGCGACCAGTGCCCAACCTCGTGTTCGTGCAACTCTACAGTCCAATGTACATCACATTTTTCACATTGGCTGGCTGCGGTATTTTCATGGCTCTCGCACTAGCGATTGCAGTTTGGAGTCGCGGAAATGAGAATTTACAGCAAACACTAGATGCACACAAGGCGCTGGCGATGCTGATCAATGATACGAAGTATCCGCCTCTGTTGCTCGAGACGACTTTCGAGTGTGATGGTGATGTAGACCAAGGCGACGAAAAATATGAACCAGATGCCAAGAAGCCCGGCGCTACGACGGTCCTCTTGCAAGAGTTACGAATCCGGAGTGTAGTGCTCAGGGACGAGAATGGGCAACAATATCATCTTGAAACCTCAGCCGACGGCTCGATCGACGACATCGTTGACGTTTGCTTTCGTTCAAAAGTGCCAATTATTCAATTTTACAAGTATATCCAGTTGATTGACAATCAATTTTGAATCGGCAACTTTATTTGTGAGACTGTCGAAAATGTCGAAAATACATCTCAATTTGACTCTTCAAGCGTCACAATAGAAAAACCTCGTTTTCGAGGTGATTTGGATTTGATTGGTGGCATTATGGTGGTGGAAGTGGTGCGAGCATTACAATACCCGGAAGCAACCATGGTGGCCAAGCGCGACGCGAAGAGCTCTGCGGTGAGCAAGAAGACCAACAGCAAGGACGCTGCTGCTGCTATTAAGGAGGATTCGACGCACGTGCAGTTGGACGAGGAGCAGAGTGAACATGAAGATGAGAACGAAGACAAGCAAGAAGAGGACGACGCCAGCGACGATGAACCACAGAGCGAAAGCGATGAGCCACAGAGCGAGATCGACGACGAGAATGACCACGAACTGGACTTGGATGCCGCGCAAGGTGGAGACGATGAGGACGACGAGGAGCTCGATGCAGTGGGCTTTGGCGATGCGATGAGCAAGATTTTGGGCCAAAACGTCGCCGAGGACGCGCAGCCGATTCTCGCCAAGCGTACGACGGCGCGTATGCGTGAGATCATGGAGGAGAAGAAAGTGACCAAGACTGCGCGCATCAGTGCCGCGGAGAAGCGCGAGAAGGAGCAGAAGGATATGATCATCCCCGACCACACGACCGCGGTCCAGGACCGTCGACTGCGCATGATCGCGACCAAGGGTGGTACGTATTGAGTGGCTAGATGCGATTTGGTCCAAGAGACTGGAGATTGACGTCGACTATATGTGTGTCATTTATATGCAGTTGTCGCACTGTTCAATGCCATTGAGAAGCACCAGCACTTGAACGGCAAGAAGGCCGACGACAAGAACGACAAAAAAGGTTGGTTTCCTGCCACGTATATGCACTGCATTGCTTGGATAGACACACACTAATTAACAGTTTTCTGCGTCGCGATTGCTACTTGTGTGCAGTGAAAGAGATGTCCAAGGACAACTTCCTGGGCCTGCTGAAGTCGTCACAAAAGTCGACGACGAAGGACGCTGCGGCTGCCTCGGCGCCAACCGCCAAGAGTTCATGGTCCGTGGTGCAGGACGATTACATGATGGGCGCCAAGCTGAAGGACTGGGACGCAACGCACGGCACTGAGAAGGGCCGCGTCCGCAACGACGAGGATGAGGAGAACGAGGCCGCCGAGGACGTCGCATGGAAGCAGGTCGCCGTGATGGACAGCGACGACGAGGGCGGCGACATCAAGCGCAAGCGAAAGGCGGCGACCGCCACGGATAGAAAACCCGCGACTAAGAAGTCCAAGCGCGCGTAAATAGAGAGATACACACATAAGCATGCTCGACATGCAAAATATATATCATCACCATCATCACATAGACGTTTGGGTATCGACTTATACAGGATATTGCATCATGTTTTGTCACTGTTTTTGCGGGTATCTGGTTTGAAAGGTATGCGCTATGAGAGGGTTTTTTGGCGCCCCAAAAGTGCAACACTCGAAAGAAGGAAGCGCCAAGAGGGAAGAAGCCACAGGAGCGACGCGGTTGCTGCTGTTCGTCCTGCTGCTGTGAGGTGTGTACGCGCATGTGTAGATGCTTATATATATATGTGTGCATATGCAGGTGTTGTGTGCGTTTGTGTGTTTGTCTAAATGCTTGGGCTGCATGTGCACCGGTTGGAGGGCTGATGGGTGTGGATGGGTGTGAATTTGAGTTGGATGGTCATTCTTGTATATATTTGTTGTGTTGAATGGGTTATTGTGTGCGCATAATCTCTATGTGTCCAGTTGTGCGGATGGAGCTGTTTAGTTTGTCAAATATGAGGAGAGGCGCGTCCGCGTAATGCACTCTTGTGCTGCTAAGCTAATGGGGAAATAATGATTTCGGTTGCTGTGCGTGTAGAAAGAAACAGCGTGTTTGTGGTCGAGCGTGGACTGCGATACTGGTTCTCGTCGGCATCATTTCAAGCGAACTGTGTATCAGACTATTGCCGCTTTTGTTGACCAGCAGTATTCACCCGGAGTTTCCTTTTAGGGTGGTTCTCTACACGAAACGAGGCTGGCGATGGTGAGGCTCGTGGATTATTCCGATAGCTCGGAAGAAGAAGAGAAGCAAAAGCGAGATGATACTTGGTGGCACCATCATGCCGGCCGGAAGAATCACAGCAGCGGCGACAACGGCCACGACTTTGTGCGATCGTTTGGTGGTGAGCACAACGCTGGATTCTCTACCGACAGAGAACGCCCAGGGAGCGCGAAACGAGCAAAATCACCACCCGGATCGACAACATCGCCCTTGCCGTCCTACGTGTCGTCTACGGCATCATCGCCCTGGGCTTCTCCCGATTCCACGTCCTCGCAACGAGATAGTGAGTCATCATCGACAAACTGGTGGAGCAACAATCCCGACGCCACCGAAAGCAAGCCTCAAGAACCGACACCAGGTGCAGCGGCAAATGATCATACAACACAGCCCGTCCCATCTCAGTATAATTCGAAGGGTCTGGCTTCCCCATTGCGCAGAAGTTTTACGTCAGTGTTTGCATCGCCATCGTCCGCAGCATTCTCCAGCGATGCTGCAGCAAACGGACCTGCACCAGGGACTGCATTTGGGCAATCAGATGCTGGTGCGAAGAACCCACTCTTCACATCTATTGCATCGTTCGCATTTGGACAAACACATGCACAACCTGCGTGGTCCAAGAACTTTGTGTTTGGTGTGAATATGGAGACAGAAGCGCCCGAGAATGGTGGATTCGCTTCATCCAGCAATACCGCTATCTTTGGTAACTCGAGTGAACCGTTTAAGACGACTCTTGCACAGGACGCGTATAGAAAAATGAAAACGAGACTGTCGTTCGGTGGAGCAAGTGGAAATAACAATGACAAAGAAGCACCTAGTGGACAAAAGCACACAGCAGCCGGTGTTGCCAGGAGTGCGAGTTTCACGCAACCACGTCACACGGCAGGTATTCCATCAAGCGAAGGTGGACCTTCCTTGTTTATGCCGTCACCGACAGCACCAGGGTTCAATGCCAAACGAAGAAGCTTTCGGGAGGTGCGGCGGTCTCATACGCACAAATCAAAGCAGCCAGCAACCACTCCGCCTAAGTTTGGGCCGACGCCAGCAGCTGCTGATCTACTATTCAGTTTTGGAAAACCCACGCCATCTTCAAGCACTCCAGCGTCTCGGTTTTGGAGTTCCCGTGACAACAAAGTTGCATTTGAAGATGCTCGAATGGATAGTCCTTCAGCTAGTGGCAACAAGACGTTAAAGTTCTTTTTTGGAACGCAGCAGCGCGATCCAAAGGTGGAGAGATTTGGATTTGTGTCCTCAGATCAGTCAGCGTCGGCAGCCAATATTCATTTTCGTGCCCCTGAAGATCCTGCTGCTCGGAACACAGTTGTGAACGATGCAAACAACGTGGCATTTACGAACGTATTTGCGACAAACCCTCCAGCTTCAAGTTTTGCTGATACCAAGAGAACCTCGTCAAAGACAGCGTTTGGGTTCCTGGATTCCAGCAACTTAGTTTTCACGATTGGAAAAGCTGACGCAGACCAGGCCGAATCGCGCTCAATTCTGCGGCGACAATCAACTGTGAAACCATCTCCACGTACGAAATTATTTAGTGAAAAGCAAGAACCTACTGGTAACGGTGTTCCTGGGCATCCTACCAGACCTCATTCGGCAAATATGCAGCAGTCTCCTGCTACGTCGAGAAGAAGGCGGCTGGTCAATGCGCATAGAAGAGCCACTTCGTCCGTAACGAAAGAGCAACGCCCAGTCGGTTTGTCGGCTCCAGCACCCTCTCGAGGAGCTCCAAAAAGCCTTTTCCAGTCTTCTGGTCACCATGAAACGGCAGCGCAAAACGAAAGACTTCAGCGACCGGCAAAAATTTTTGGATCGTCTGATACATCGAAAAGATTCCAGTTCAGTTTCCCGTCTACAGCGACCCAGAATCCTCCATATGTGGAGAAGTCCCATACTACTTTTGTATTTGGAGCTGCTCCGACGACACCTCCAGCAGCTAAAACAACGGCGCATGGTGAGTTCATCGGCCAACCCGCGATTCCCATCAATTCAGCCGTCGGGTCTGGCGCTCAGTTTCCATTCGGAATGCCAACTCCCAGTGTGCCGTTTGTATTCGGTACAACACATGAAAGGAGCCAAGAAGAAGATGAGGAATCCGAACCTGTGGTTAGCGATTTCACGTTTGGCGAAAGCAAAGAAGCAGCTGCATTTCCAGACGAGGAACCTGAACCTGTGGTCAGTGATTTCAATTTGGATGAGAGAGAAGCAGCTGCGTTTGATAAATCTGCTAGAAAGGGCGACAGTCAGCGGAAGCTTCGGTCTTCATTTCGAAGGAAAGCAACACTCGGCACCGTGCCTCGGGCTCACTTCGAAGCATTTTCAACCGATTCGCCGTTTGGACTCAACACGCCATCTGCCAGAAAAACGAACATTTTCCAGCAAAAACGAGCAAGCTCCGATTACAGCACATTCGTGGATCCATTCGTCACTCGTGTATTTCAGCAAAGCAACAAGCATGTAGAATCATCCTATGCAAGGACCGAGCCAGCATCGACAAAGCAAGATTCAGATTTCAGCTTTGTCGCTGGATCGAGAGCAGATGTAAATGGACAAGCCCAGGGCGATACACGAAAGATGTATACATTTGGCTCATCATCTACTGTGCAGCAAGAAGAGTCGAACAAGTCGTTCTTGTTTACTCCAACCGATTGGGAAGCAGACTCGAAGAAGAGCGCTCGGAGTGCTGCTAAAAAGTTTGCTATTTCAAAGAAGCTCTCTGCGCGTCAACAAAATGGTCAGACAGCAAAGCAAACTCCGAGCGCTTCGAGTCAAGCAGGTGAATCGAATAAGCAACGGAATCTCGACAACAAAAACTCACGGTTTTCTGCCAATGGTGTACCGAATCCTCCCCTGCGACGTATATTACGCGCCGTGCGGCCATCGGAGATTCAGCGCCGCAAGACGTCACCAACTAATTCTAGTACAGGAGATGAAGACACTGACGAGTATGATGCCAAGATGCGTGGTGAAGAGTCTGATGAGAGTGAAGAGAACGACTGGGGGGAACTGAAACGACTTGGTGGGATTGCGTATTCGAAGCGAGACTTCAAAGAGGCCGCTGAACTTTACCGCCAGAGTATTGCCGCCATTGAAATGCTTGCTCTTAGGTACCCTGACCTCAAGATCGCCGCATTAATGAAAGACAAGGCAAAGTTGCATGCAAACAGAGCTGCGGCGCTGATGATGCTCATGTTGATGACAGAGGCGCAATGGGAATGTCAACGATCGATTGAAGTTGATCCGACGTATGCAACAGCATATATTCGGCTCGCACGTATTCAGATCCTTCTTGGCGACATCATGCAAGCGAAGCAGAATATTGGTTTGGCGAAACAGCAACTATCGCAGCATTTTTTCATGAATGTCAACCCAGCGGACACCACGTCGATTGAGAAGATGGAGGTCTCCATCACGAAATTGTCCAAACTGCAAGATGATATCAAATGGTCGACGGACGTCGCAGACTGGCCCAAGGTGCTGAAACTTGTGGACGAGGCGTTGACGCTGTCACCAAATAGTCGCTCATTATATGCCCAGAAAACACAAGCTCTTTTCCAGCAAAAGTATGTATTTATGCTTGACCTTTCTCAGGTTATATTTGTTGACAATTCGAGGGTGCTAAGTTGTGTGTGGTATTGTATTTTGCTTAGGAATTATATTGCTGTGGTGCGATATTGCAATGAAGTGGTGCAAAAGCACAACGCTCGGGAGAGAAAAGTGCTTAGTCCTCGTCGTGGTATTGCTGGGAAGAGCAAGGCGGAGCAGAATGTCACGATCGTGGGCGTTGACATGGGCTTGCACTGGGCATCGGCGTTGCACTACCAGAACAAATCCGAAGAAGCGCTGGTGCTCGTGAATGCTCTGGAGCAGGTAGCACCCTGCAGTGCGAATGTGATTCAGTTGAAGCGAAAGCTTACTAATATGAAGGATTTGAAGCACCATGCCAACAACGCGTTCAAGCGGAACGACTTTGATCGGGCAGTGACGCTGTATTCGCAAGCGCTTCGAGTGGATCCACACCACGACGAATACTGCGCCGTCGTGTATTGCAACCGTGCAGCTGCACTCATGGGTCTGGGGCAGTTCGAGAGCGCACTTTTGGATTGTGAGGACGCGTTGAAGCGGAAACCGCAGTACCCTCGCGCTTTGCTACGACGAGCAAGATGCAATGTTGCGCTAAAGAAGTACCATGAAGCACTCAAGGATTTCGATCGGTACATCAAAGAACAGCGCAAGGATTCGTCTGCTGCTGGCTCACTGGCTGAGGTCGAAGCTGAGCGCGTGCACGTGAAAAGTATTCTGGACCGGGAGAAAGAAGAGAAGAAAAAGCGAGACGCTGAAGCCAGACGGCGAGCACAACAGCAGAAAAACAGTCAGCGGTACGCGTGGGAAAACAGTGGGTACTATGATCACGAAGACTACCACAGCAGCAACTATTTCAATCGCGCAAACTCAGCTCGACGCAATAGTGGGACATCGGGAGGCTGGTATTCCGGGCCTCCGTCGTCTGCTGCTGCGGCAAAACCGAAGCAGCGGACGCATTACCAGGTTCTTGGAATTCATCAGCGAGCGACGGCCAACGAAGTCAAAAAGGCGTATCGCAAGCTCGCGTTGCAGTATCACCCAGGTACGAGGCAAAATACGAGGATATGTATCTTCTTACTATCGGAATGCGCGTGCCTGACATTTTGTGTTTATTTCTTGTGACTGTGCAGATAAAGCTAAAAGTGATAGAGACGCCGAGATGTTCAAAGACATGAGCGCAGCCCACACGGTACTGTCCGACCCAGCGGCGCGCAAGAAATACGACCTGGAGTTGCTGTACAAGCTGTGAGAGGGGACGCTCATCCTTGAGTATGTTGTAGGCTGTACGCATCATGCAGATCGTCACGCTGCTCGTATTCCGTACTCTTGTAGCATAGAATGCCGTCTAAACATGGGGCTTATTTGTCAAGACGCAGCTTGGAGCTTGTTGTTGCACGATGGGGCTATATCATTCAGTGCTGGTCCGCTTCACTCGTCGCATATATTCAACACGGGGTGCATGCAGTCTGCATAGGTGTTCTCCACAAACGAGATCGTCACCGCACCCATGAAAAACAGGTGAACCCACGAGCTACCAGGATCTACTCACAAGAATCTTGGCGACGGCACCAATGACGCTTTGGGCATGAGGGATTTCTATGTCCTTCATTTGATCACCAGCACATGCACCGTCCACATTGGTACCATACCTCAAACTCGACCGAGCCTCCAAGCTCATGAGTGTCCGCACTGTGCTGGCTATGCGCTAAGCATCACAATCAGTCCAAGGTGCGACAAAGTGGCATGAAGAACGGATTGGAATGACTCCTGACTCTTGCCATTGATGCTCGCAGGAGAACAAGGTTTCCATGAACTCCACCTGGCTAGCACCAACCACCTCAACACCTTTTGGTCTATGGGAAACGAAATCTGCGTTACAGATCAAGTGCAACCACTCTACAATTACGTCTCTACGTCTCCCTCTCTTCATTCTGGACGTACATGCTCAACGCATACCGCCCATAGGACGCGTACAGACATCTACAACTCTACAAAGCCATTGCGGTTTGTGGCTTCCATGACTGCGCCAAAAACAAGTGCCAATCGGTCTTTGGCTCGCAGGTCCAGAACAACTTGCCGCCCGTCCGTGTGGATCAGCACCCCACGTTCGATGCGGAATCTGTCCAGAGACGAAATCCGTGCAGCTTCCTTGCCACCATTTCTTTGCAGTTGACCCCTTTCCTGCTCGTCAACTTGGTCAGCGTCGATCGTCGGCTTCAGCAACAAGGGCGGGAATTTCCTGTCGTTGATCAGCGCCTCGGCAATGTTGTGGGCGTCCACTGCTTGCTGCAGTTTTGCCTCATTCTAGCTGCCGCAGATCACGATCGCGATCGTAATCACAAAGAGGAAGACAGCGGCAACCAGCGTCGAGATGGCGTTCGACAGGGGACTCGACAGCTTGATGTCGATAAGCTGGACATTCTTGAGGAAGGCGAGAGCGACCGAACTGGCGTGGGGGTTGCTCGCAGAGTTATTGAGAACGTCGCGCATGACACCATCTTGGAAGAGAAAGAAAAACGCTGCCGTGTATGCTGGCTGCAGAGTCTTCTGGATGTAAAGATGGTTCATTTCCGTGCGGTGTACGAAACCTTCGACCGCCGTGGAGTATTTTGTGTTGTTGAATTCAGAAGGACTCGGCCAGCTCACCTTGTCGAAGTTTCGCGGAAGAACAACCATGCCATGATTTAAGTCTCCGACAATATCCGCCGTGATCGCCAACGACGTCATTTCTGTATAGTGCGGTTCGTCGTAATTCATCATCTCCAGCGAGTCTACCGGCAATCTTCTGCTGCCAACCAGCAAATGTTGTTTAGGACTCGTGGACTGAAGCTCGTAACTCAGCCCACGGCACATTGTATCGTTGCTCCGCAGACATTTTGCGCCATACAAGTCTGCGGGATCGCGTGTCGCCCAGGAGAGCAGACCGATCGTGAGCGAGTACACTTTGCGTACATTTTTCAATGACACGATTGTCTCTTCGCCTGAACCCATTGGAACTGATCGAGATGTGATTTCGTCTCCCTGGATGCGTTTTCCGACGGTGACGATGTACATAGACGTTCTCGACTTGATAGGACAGATGAATCTAGGGTCGGAGTTCAGCGCAAAACTCACAATCGGATCTTCTCGCGCCTTGCTGTTCCAGCACGCCGCTAGCGCCATGACCTGCGGTCGCACGCTGATTGAGCGATTGGCCAATCGATCCAACACAGCGTACTCCTCGTCTGCTATCACACATGCGTTTTGGCTACAGCTTTCCGATCTACGCATCTCATAGTACGTGTCGTCATCTTTTTTCATCGGCGGTGTCTCATCAACGACTCCGCTGTCGTCGATCCGCCTGTGAAGTTGGGTTTTCCGCAACGGGACCTCAAGTGTGATCGCATCGAACGTGACACCGGCTGTAGGGTTCGTTTGCGTAAATTTCACTTCGATTTCAGTCGCGGATACATTCGCAGCTTGACTGACGAACTGGAGCAAGACTTTGTTCACAAACTTCAAGACATCCTCGTCCGTGCTGCTATTGGAGAGCGGACCAGATTTCAAGACATCCAATAGCGGGAGCTTGAAATAGTCTTTTCCATTATACGAGTCATAGGGGATTTCGTTTGCGGGGATGAAATACTCGTTGATCATGTCACGTATGACATTGGTTGAGAATGGCTGGTCGCCAGCTCCCCACAGACCAAGCAGTGGTGTCACCATCGCAATACTTAGCAGCGCTAAATTCACAGCGTTGTGTTTCCCCATAGGCAGTTTTAGTGCCACGCTATCGCCAGAGGTGGTGCCACCATTGGTAAACTTGATACTGGTCGAGTTCTGCAGAACTAACTTGACGGCTTGAGTCGGCGCCATAGCTTCGCGGAACGCGTTGCTGTGCCATCGGTGGGACGGGAATCCGTAACTCGCCAATGATTTCGAAAACATGTCGCGCATGCCATCCTTGCATTGGGGCGTCGGATTGAGCTCCTCAGGCTCAATACTGTTCCGCAAAAATGTGTTGGTGAACAAATTCTTTGCATTGTCCTCTCGGAGACTCTTGTTGGACGTCGACTCGAACGGCATACGCTGAACGCCAGTGTACGCTACCAAGTCCGTATCGTTGTCAAGCGCACTTTGCGTGAGATCACGTGAGATCACGTGCCGACATGAACAACTGTGGAGGCTGCGGCGCGAGCTGCACGTTGATCACGCTAAACCCAGTGTTGAGCAGATACATGCAGGTACCGTGGCTGCAAAGACTACGTATTGGGACTGCGACGACGTGAATCCGCGCAAGGTATATTCGGTCGCAAAGCAGAGGAACGCGACGGCGATGACCAGTGGGAAGAAGAGTTCAATCGGCTGCGTGAATGCAGACACCAAGTACCCCGAGTACGAGTTGTACTGGCTCACCAAGGTCGTCTGCACAGCGCTGTCTTTCTCCTTCGAGTCAAAGGTCTACAATGTGATTCCTCCGTTCACACACAAAGTCATGAGCACTACGATGGCCGTCAACATCGTCAACGATATCACCGAGAGGTACACGCGCTGAATACGGATCCGGACAGGAGCTGCGGGTCGCGGGACTTGCTTTTAAGGCGATCGTGACAGCTTTGCGATTTCCTCAGCAGCTGCGTCGAATTCGCTCGAGCTCCCCATGCTGCTTGTGCTCATGACAGCGACAGGCTTGTTTGGCTTTTCGTTCGTGATGCTAACGTGGGGTGTGGTAAGATACGCAAATCAGAACGACAATTGAGAACGCACTTACCACGGGAGCTTGCCCCACAGTGACATTCTCACCCGCTTCACGAAGGGGCACGCGTGTGACAAAATGACTCAGCAAACGATCCATCAGCTTCACGTTTTTTCTTCCAGATCCACTTGCGGAGAAACGTAAATTCCAACTGATCGGTTTCCACGTTTCCGGATAACGCAGCGCACGTTCACTTGGGCTTTCTCATGCTGCACGCAGAAGCTCGTTGCAGAAGAAGTGAGAGAGTGCCGTGGCCGGTTGGCCGTTGTCACTTGTCAAAAGTATTCAACGGTTATGCCTTGCAGGCGACGACCAGCTCCCTGCAGATACTCAACTGCTTCGTGCAGGAGCTAAGACAGAACACAACGGTGCTTCGCTAGACTGCGACCGAGCACGGGCGAGAAGGCTTTGTTTTACACGATCGCTCTTCTCAGAGTCAGTGTTAGAAAGTTAAGCATAAGATGAACTCTATAGCATATACTACCTATGTAGCTTTGTTGCCATGCGCTGCGGTGGCTGCCGCCTGGAGCTTGTTGTAGTACGCGACGATGTACGGCTGCGTGTACAGCTTCTTGCGCACGCTGCGCTTCTCGCTGATGTACTCCTGCGCCTCGAGCAGCGTCATGTTGCGCGCGTACAGCAGCCAGCAGAACACGATGGCGGCACTGCGGCCGTTGCCGCCCTTGCAGTGCACGTACACGCGCACGCCCGACTCCTTCTTCTCTTTGATGAACGCGATCGCAGTCTCAATGTCTTCCAAGGACGGCTCCGTGTGGTCCTACAACGAACATACGTATATTAGCCTCAGGCTCACCCTCCAAGCATTGCATATACATGTGCGCATTTCCAACGCACAATGGTTGGCAGATGGAGCTGCGCGATGTGCAGCTTCTTGTACTGGAGCAGCGGGCCGCTGTACTCGTCGCAGAGGTTGATGACGGCGCGCACGCCGCGCGTGTGCAGCGCCTGCACGTGGCCCATGAACGACATGGGCGCCGCGCCGAGGAACACATGCGAGTCCACGAGCGACCAGTAGTTCTTGCGCCGCGCCAGGTACGTGAGCGGCCACGTCGGGTAGAAGTACACGCGACCCGCGACGCGCGCGACGGGATCCGGCAGCAGGTGCTTCTGGAACGCCGCGTACACGAGCACGAGCGAGAGCACCCAGACACGCCAGCTCGCCAGCGGCGAGACCCACCAGGGCTGCATGAGGCCTTCAGACGTGGCGGCGCGATGAGGAGCGCTCGCCAGCGCCGCCAACATGTTGCCCATTATGGCGCTAATTATGGAGTAGCGTAACAAGACATGGAGGATGCCCGATTAGGTACGATTTCGCTTTAGTGCCATGTTAAGGCCCGTAGCACGAAAGGACGCGAATATGGAGCTCTTCGTAAAGCATCCTCCGAAGGATTAGGTCCCGCTCACTAGCAGCAGCAATGGCGGACGAGGAGCGCTTCATGAGCAAGCGCGGTGTCATGGACGCAAAGGAGCGTGGCGGGTCTCCGCGGCGCTCGGAGGCCGAAGAGTTCGACGCCAAGGCCGCCAAGCAGGTGGACGGTGGCGAGATGGACGAGGAAGACAGCACGGTCCTGAGCAACGACGAGAAGGCACCACCCCGGCGCGTAAGCGTTGGCTGGGGCACGGAATCGGCTGCGGCGTCGAGTGATGAGAAAGGCGTCAGCGGTGGCGATGGTAGCGCGAGTGCGACTCTGAGCAGCGATAGCGGCAAACGCGGCGGCCGACGCGCTCGACGCGGCTCGGACAATGCGTCGAACTTCGGCGGCGGCGATGGGAAAAACAAGAACCGGTACTTTGACGACGACGGCGACTCTACAGGTGCGTATTGGATATGTCTGTGCATCAAAGGTAGAGGGACGAAGGCTGCGGTTGAATCGCTTTTGATACTGTGGATCGTATTTGCGCGTGAATGCCTGGTCTAGTAGATATCCAGGAGATCCCAGACCTCGAGGAAGAAGAGCGCGAGCCTGATATCACGGCCCAAAGTACGCTTGCATCTCTCTCAAGCTTTGCGGAATGGAGCATCATGCTGTAGAGGGTGAAATGAATGGATAAATTGATGCACATTTCATGTGATGAAGTTGCTGAGGCACCGCGCAACGTGGCGCGAGCCGTGCAGAGCCTGAAGGAGCTCGAGAAAGACATCAAGTTTGCACTCCCGAGCGCCGCGGTACTGACTTTCAAACGCTTGTTTTGTACCACAAAGAGATTGCAATGCTGCATTCGTCTCTGACCAAATGCGCGTGTTTGTGTTCGTGCCGTAACCCAGGCGTACGGTGTCGATCTCCATCTTCTCACGAGCGCGTTGTGTCCCGAAAAAGCTGTACGTGTGCCATTGACAATTATGCTTTCTCTATTGCTCTTTCCGACCGTCACACTCATGATGATGGCTGCAGGTTGGCGAACCCGACGACTGCTGGACGTTCGACAGTCTCATCAACGAAGTCTCGCAGGAAATGCAAAAGGACGTGGACGAGAAAGAAGAATTCCTCAAAGCGGATGGCGCATAACACACAGCGAGAGAGAGAGACAAACAAAGATAAAAATCCTCTTCTCCCTCCACATGGGTCGTGCAATTGAACATAGCATACAAAGAGCATATTACACAAACGAACTTGGATTCATGTAGCAGCATTGCGCCTTTACTTGTGCACAACAAACTTGTGCTCAACTTGATAGACGCCGACGGATTGCTCGGCCTCGCCGTCGTAGTCGGCCCAGTCGTCGCTCAGGTCGACGTCGTCAAACACGGCGGTGCCGCCGGCCGACGTCACGCGGTAGCCGCCCTCGGGGTGCCACGCGTACGGCTCGAGGCCGCGGCACTCGAAGCCCACGAAGGGCACCCACTCACCCGAGTCGCTCTCCGTCACAGCGCGCGTGAGCTTCTTGACGTCGCGCACGACCGTGAGCTGCGACTGCTTGTTCGCACCGGGCCACTTGAGCAAAAAGTGCACTTCGCCGCGGCCACCCGCGACGTCGAGCGCCTCTTCGTCCGACACGAACACGCCCGTGCGCGTTTCGTCGCCGTTCGACTCCTTCACGTCGAGGCACCACTGGTGGAACGCCGGCGCCTCGAGCTTCTCGACGTTCTCCAGGTCCGCCTTGACGTACAGCACGAAGAGCACCATCTCGGCTTGCGTTGGGTTATTGGGGGAAAAGAAATAAAAGACAATGCGAGGACGCCATCCACTACAAGTGAACGTTTTCGACATTGTTGACAAATATGTGAGACCAATTTTTGCAATTTATTGGTAATGTCAAAAAAGGATCCAATTAATTGTTGAGTATGCTATAACTTATTTTTAACATTGCCATCTTTTGGATTCCCCAGCAGCACTTTTCTCCATTACGCAATTACACAGACATGCATGTACTCCCCAGCTACTTGTCAGCATCGACACTGACAATGTGAAACGAGATCAGCTACCGTGCTTACAATCCCTCATCTTACTGGAAGCTTGGGACGCTGGCACCAACAAACCGATTGCGGTCGTGCTTGGCTTTAAAGTCGTACCCGGGACCCACTGGCACGATCCCAAATGGGTTCAAGTGCGTGTGCGACGCGTAATAGTGGAGCTTGATGTGGTCCATGTCGACGCTCTTCTTGATCGGTGCGAGCTGGTAAATGTCGCGAACATACTGGAGAACAGGCGTACACGAGAAACATTAAGTTAGAAAAGCTGCATGAAACACACAAGCAGGTACGGCTACAGCAACCGCAAACACACATTGCTCAGGTTGGCGTAGTCGCTGATACGTTTCTTGTTGGTCTTGAAGTGCACGTAGTACACCTCATCGAAGCGAATCAAGGTCGTAAACAATCGGAGATCGGCCTCCGTGAACGTGTCCCCGACGAGGTAGCGTTGTTTCGCGAGGATGGCTTCAACACGGTCGAGACCTTCGAACACCTTGGTGGCCGCTTCGTCGTACGCGTCCTTCTCCATCGCAAAACCGCACTTGTACACGCCGTTGCTGATGTCGTTGTAGATCCACTCGTTGATCTCATCGATCTCTGCGCGCAATGGCTCTGGATACAAGTCCAAGGACGACGGCACGATGTCGTTGAACTCGGAATTGAACATGCGCACGATATCGGCCGACTCGTTCGAGACGATGGTGCGCTGCTTCTTGTCCCAGAGCAACGGCACCGTGTACCGTGTCTTTGCGAACGAGCACAGCTCGTAAAGATCACGGACAAACTTGACATTGTTGACAGTATCTGGGATGGATCCGTTCGATGAGTACGCGCCTAGGCCTGTCGGCCCCGCCATCGAAGACGTCGTGCTGGGATCCACGAATGCCCACCCAGCATGGAGGTCTTCCGGATCGCTGGGACGCGTACGTTGGAACACCGGATGCACAACAGAAAGACCAATGATGTTGTCCAGTCCTTTCATGTACATCGTCGCGAGGCAGCGCGAGGCCCATGGGCACGCAAGCGATACGTACAAATGGTATCGATCTTTTTCTAAAGTCCAAAAGAAATGGAGCGCAACACGAACGCATCAGCAATCCACGGCATACAGAACTACAGCGAATGACGCACCTGCGGGGAACCGCGCGTCGCTGCTGCGCGAGATCCAGTTGCGGAACTTGCTCGCTTCGCGCACGAACGCGCCCGTTGCGGACGTCGTCACGAACGCCTTGGTGGTCATCTTGCTCGATCTCGTGGCTGCAAAGGGGAGAAATATAAAGTGAACACTTCGACTGCAGCTCACTCGAATGCTTGCTCAGCACCCAATCAAATCTGATTATGAATATTGTTCTCTTGTTTAAGTTGAGTTGTTTGACGAAATTGAACCTAAAGTCACAAACGCTATACCTATACGACAGCTGACAGTATATATGATCGATCTAGTTGCTGTCAGTTTTTGTATAAGTAAGCAAATTCTAAACAGTCAACAAGGCGTCATCATGACTTTCTGGGGATGATTATGACTTGGAGCCTGAAAAGATTTTTTATTTATTTTACTCGACAAATTTTCTAGCATTGTGTCCAAGTGACTTGCCCTGTGCGCGTGGGAACTGTAGTTACGGTATTTACATGATTGCAGCGGAGCCACAGGAGGCAGAGTATTACGCAGCTTGTTTGGTCCCGCAGCAGTCCAGCAGGTGACTCTGAGCTGCAACTTCGTCGTTTTCCTGTAGAAGGTCATCATGTCGTGATGGTTGGAACACATCACTCCAAAACTGTCGGTGCGTGCGTTCAACAAACCATTGAACCGTACTAACTTCTCCTGACGGAGTCACAACTTTGCAAATTGGGCTGCGGTTGAGTTAGTTAGTGGCACTTTCTCGTACTCCGCTCATGCGGCCTCGACATTTGCAACAGCATCGCTGAGTCGGCGGGCTTGCGCAACAGATGGCTGTGCTTGGGACGCTTCAGTGTAATGACGCGCAGTTCTTTCTCCCGTTGGCAAAGCCTTTATTGCTCTGGAGCAGTGTGTACACTACTTTTCCATGATTTGACGCCTTAGGCCCTCTTGAAGCGCTGCCACGTTGCACTTGGGTTGTTAGCCTTTTCAAGGTTTCTCTCAACTGCTCGCACCTGCTTCACAATTCACTTTTGCACGTCGCTGACCTTTAGCAACCATTGTGTTGCGCGCCACGGTCCGGGATGCGCCACACATGGCACTGAGCGCAAAGTGAGGTTTGGAAGCAGACGGTCACTGATGGCTACATGTCTGCAGTCACTCGGGAGGTATCCTGCTGAGTAAGGGGGAGATATTTTGTAAAAAATCTCTTTTTTCTTGAAATAAAGATTACAAGGATCTTGCACGACTAATATGGGAATAGAAGCGCGTTTTCGACCTGATCGAGGAAGGCTCTACAAGTAAAGTCACAATGCTTTGAGTCACGCGACGTTGCGGGATTTCATTCATTTTCGTAATGTCTGCTTTGAGTTGAGAAATGCATCTAGGAGTTCATTCTCCATGAACTGACGCACTGCTAGAGA
>GL376626.1:328821-349561 GCA_000143045.1 Globisporangium ultimum DAOM BR144 | reverse complement strand
ATGCCAGCATCGTTAAACTGGGCGAGGGTGCCAGTATCGCTTGAATATTGTCGGCCAGTCATGGTAGGTATCGTGCGAACGTATGATTGAACGCACGTCGTCCGCATCGACTTGTCGTGCGCCGCAGTAGCCACCTGTGTCATCTTAACCCAGCCTTTCTGAACTAATTGGACACCCGCGTTCCCACTCCAGGGAAGTCCTCGGCTTTTCATGAGTGATTCGAACACTAGAGTCACTTGATGGTCTTCGACGGTCCGTTTTAAGACAGAGTACACCGTGGTCGATTGTGCGTCATAGTGTGGTGTAGCCACTGTCGCTTTGCACACCAGCTTGTTCTCTGTTTGCTCGATGATTTCATGCTACGATGCAGTACAATACATACCCACGATAGCCGTCATGCAAAACTCACCGATGGAAGACTAGAGTACATGCAATACACATACCCGAAGAACAAGATTCTGGATCTTCATATCCGTCGCAGCTGTAACTTGCCAGGACAAACTTGCTATCGCACGCAGCTCGAATGGCATGATGACCAGCTCGACAAAGTTGATATGCAAACCTTGCTCAGCGTTGTATGCAACGTCTACACTGTTTGTGGCTGTGTTCTTGCCTGCCAGACCATGTGCTTCAAACTCTTGGTCCATGCGGGAGAAACTGACATCGACATTCCTGGACAGAGCTTCAAAAATGTCACCCTCTTTGTCGGACATGCTGATCGTGCGATGCCGCTTCTGCTCGTCAAGTTCATCCCAAATCTATAGTACCAAGAAACGAGCGTTGAGATGAATCTACTACTAAATGAAACTTTACAATGCCAAAGAAGACAAACCTTGCGCTTTCGCAGCATCCGCTGAAGGGACTTTGCAAAGCGGATCTGCTCCTCAATTTGGTTCTTGAGTTGCTCATTTTCGAGTTTTGCTCGGATTGCGTCTTTCTGTTGCCTTTGTGCCAATGATTTCCAAACAGGATCGTGTGAAATCAAGTCACCGGTACCTCCTGAACCCAATGACGACTCGGCCCCTACTGCCAATTCGCCCTGCGCAAAACTGCTCTTTATGGCTATCAAGTGGCTCAGCTCGTCTTCTAACAGGACGACCTTCGTGCGAAGATAGGCCAATTCTTCTTTCTGCCTCTGACCCGTCGTCTTCGTTTGCGCTCTGCGATGATTCTGTGCGCCAACCTTGCTCTTCTGCGGCAGTTCTGAGGTGGCCAGTGTCAGCGATTCCATGGCATTGACCGGGTTACCAACATCACTTGATGGCATCACATCTGTATCCGCGTGGTCGACAGCGCTCAGCTGTATCTGCTCGAAGCACGACTCTGGCTCTGTGTTCCCAGTATTGTACGAGGCGTTGTTCGCTCCTGCAGGGGCTGGCGTCGCTCGTTCGAGCGATGCTGCGCTCGGTGCAAGTGCGTTCAATGCGTTCTGGAGGTCGTCGTCGTCGCCGTAGGGCGGCTCCAAATCTAGAAGCAATGCGTCAAGGTCGTGGAAGGCGAACTCGAGCGGAGCGCCATCGTCAGCGCCATCTTCGTTCATCGTTGAGCAAACCGGAAATGTATAGAGTTCAGGGCAGTTCTGCCACGTAAGGGGTCGATTTGTTTACTATCGCAAAACAAATTGACCAATTTAAAACATTTTTAAAACTGCTTTTATTTTGGCAAATGATTTGAAAACCAATAGACAAAATGCGCACCACGACTCAGTAATTTTAGCACTATAGCATGCAAAGTTACTTCAAACTGGCAGGTTACGGATCTCAACGCTTGGCCAAGTAGGTGGCACTTCTCTGCGTTGAAGCTGGGATACACCTTGGCCTTTATTTGGTCGATCACACTTGTTGGCACACCGCAACACTCGACAGCTTGATGAAGAGAGTTTGCGAGACGGGAAATAGGTGTTGGAACAACCCTGCCACTGTCGATGTGAGTCACCATGTTTTTTGTCGTAGAACACACGGTTGTACCACAGTACAGGCATTGTGCGTTTGCAATCTTAAAAACGCCCTGCGCATGGTCGGTGAAGTGGTCCCAAATTCCCTGCAAGTTTGACAATCACATAATACAGGCTAAGCACGTGAAAGACAGAAGTTGCGCATGACCCGGCCATTGTGTTAAGCCTGAATTGAGCACACACAGGCCCTAGAATATCACGCATCTGGCATCCAGGGTTTTGTGATTGCGTTTGGTCTCATTGCGTGAGGTATTATACGTTCAGTTGCAAGCAGCATCGGCTGTCCACTTTGGCGTGGATTTGCCACATCCGAATCGAAGTGTTGGGAAAAGTACTCACAGGGAGACATCTTCGCACAGTCTCTCGAATACAACCTCATGTTGCCGGCGAATTTCGACAAACTGATAGCGTAGATGCTTATCAGTACGTCAAGGTTCAGGCTAGAAGCTCGTGGTGAGCTCGGAGGAGGTGACCATTTAACTCGAGGAAAAGAAATCGAAGACATCTCATGGATTAATGATTATCATATAAGTAAATTAATAAATGTAATTCATCCGCAACGATGCTACCTTCACTTCGCTGCTGGACACGTTGTTCTTCATTTCTTGGACACATAACACACAGATGCGCTTCTCGAAAGCATCGTTCCATCGCGACGCACCTCGAGCACATAACTCAAAACCTCAATGTCGACCTGGTCTCATGGGCTGATATCAGCTCGTCGCGCGCGATCTCCATGGCGTCGCTTTTCGTCATCACGCTCTGGACGCAGCTCTTGCAGAACAGAAGGTCTTGCTGCTGCAATCCACCATCACCAAACAGCCAACTCAGTTGTTTATTGACCTTGCACGACGAACAGGTATACTGGGTACAGAGACTGCATTGTCGGATCTTGGACGATGCGAGTGGGCTCCACGATGATTCCTTGTTGCAAGTCGTGCAAGTCATCTCGAACGACCCCCGTGCACTTAGAGGCCCGTCACTCAAATCGCTGTAGCTTGAATTTGTGGAGTTATCATGTCCCTGCTGTACTGCCCACGCGAGTTTCTTCATTCTTCCACAGTGTACGTACCTCCAAGGGGATACGAGCGCCTCAGCCCCGGACTTCACGATCGCGGCTCGCATCACGCCCTCGGACGGACTCAGGTACGCTTTCACATACAGATCGACGGCCGTGGGGTCGTCTTGGCGGTACAAAGCACACACAGACATGTTGCCCCGTGTCGTGGCCTCGAGCGGATGCGTGTGCGGGAAATGCACCGAGTGCAGCAGCTGGTACCCGACGCGCTCTCCGTTGGCGAGCTGCGTCATGCCTGTGGACTCTAGGTACACCATGTCGCGGTTTTTCACGACCATGCGGATGTGCAGCGGCTGGCCGATCTCGATCCACTTGATGGACATGGACCGGAAGGGGTCTGCCGGCGTCGGCGTCACGATTGTGGCCAGCACCGCGGCGTTCACGACGTTGTCGTCCACGTAGGACGTCTTGACGCGCAGCGAGTCGACGGTTGGGTTCACGGCGCCGTACATGGCGTCATGCAGCAACCCGTCAATGGTGCCGACGACCAGGAGCGTCGGGATATCGTTGCCCATGGAATGAGCAGGTAGGTAACTGCGCTCCTGCGATGTACGCTTCTTGGGCCGGCGCTCCGAGTAGACGCGCACGTTCTCCTTCTGAAGCTCGTGCTTCCATCGGTCGTTTTCGACTGTGCGGCGCTCGGCGTGTAGGTACTGCTCGTACTGCGCGATGGTGTCTTGGACGAAGAGCTGCGCGATGTTCTGGAGCTGCTGCGAGTCCTCGTGCGAGAGCTCGAGCGCCGGGAACGGACTCATGTAGCGCGGTCGCTTGCCCATTCCCGTCGTCCTAACCTCTGGACTTGTGTTCGAGTGAAATGCCTGAATGTCCTGCGTCTTGCACGATAATGCGGAACGTTTGAGAATAAACGCAAAGAGGCGTAATCGATTCGAGTCCATGTGGCACGATGCATGGGAACCAGGACGGACAAAAGAGCGCACGTTGGGCCGACTTGTCGTCCCAGGTTCTCCATCTGACATGATAGTCGTGCACAGTTGTTCCCTTTTTCTAAAGACAATCGTACAATTTTATAAGTTGCATAAAATGAACAAATTTGTCCAACTAATATTTGTTTACTAGTAGAAAAAGTCATTCATTTTATCGCCTTCGATAAATAATATACTGGATGATGTGCCTAATAGGGTTCGATTGGTCACCGAGCTACAATTCCGCAATGGATGAGCCCCTGATTATACCAAATAACCATTGAACTCGCTTCGTGCGCGTACGTAGGAGATTACACGAGAGTGGGATGCCGAGCCACTGACGTGCCAAAGCGAACATTCATGTCCCCACCGAGGTTGTACCATCGCACCAGCGTGTTGTTGTGCCACCAAAGCAGCCTAGATAAGAAATGTTTTCGATGTTTAACTCACTTGAGTTCAACTAACACGTTGTCAGTTGAACAGTAACAACGAGCCTGAATCTCGTATACTAACACGCTGCCTATCGTGCAGAGCTGACATTTATCTCCTGTGGAAAGATTCAATATTCACTTAGGCTGTCCTCAGTGTGCATTATCCAATTGATCCTAGGTATTCATTTACATTCTGCTAGCAACTAGACAGCACGAGTGTACTGACGTGCTGAACATGCATCATGCAGAGGCCACATTTCACTCTTCGAAAAAAAGCTGAATATCTACGATTTCTTAGGCTGTCCGCGATTTTTTTCGAGATGTGAGTTATAAAATTCATGTGGACCATATGCTCCTAAATTCACCAGAAAGTCGCCAAAACGACGATTCAAAGCCAAGAACTAGTTCTCGTGGATTTTCGAGCTGTTTGCATTTCGATTGAAATGCGTAACCGAAACACTTGCAGCTATTTTGTACAGAGTGTACGTGCAGGGTACTAAAAGGCTGTCATTCTGATTCTGGGTTGTTTACTGTAAAAAACATCGAACGCAATGAGTAGCGATCGAAGCAATGATCATACAAGTGGACAATACTGGCGCGAGATACTCTGGTAGGAAATCTGGGCTTGAAACTACTGCGCGTTGGTTTAGGCAGATGCGCTGAATTGTTGAGCTGAAACCAACTCGACCTCAGTCAATATGCAATCGAAACAACAGCATTAGAAAACGATTTGACTAGATTACGATTATCGTGCAGCATTGATCCACAATCAACAACTGCAATATTCAATGCATTATTCAAAACGCACGGAATATTTCAAAGCGCAACTACGATCTGCTGAGACTGACTTCACTTGATCGTCTTCGCCATACAGCCTAGAACGGCAGAGCTGCTTTGCTTTCCCGATCAGATCGCCATTCGATCTTTCATTTTCGCGCACACACACAGGAAAGCCTGCCATCTGCGTCAGTCGCAACTGGAAAGTTGCTTGGCAAATCTGAACAGACGATAGAGTTTGTGGCAAATGACATCGAGAATAGAGTTCACGAGCATTTGATGTGTCTTAGATAACGTCCTCTGTGTGGTAAGTGAGGACTCCTCACTTATAATACCACTTGCACCACGAAATCAGGACACAGAAAAGCAGCATTTGATGTGTCTAAATACAGAATAATAAACGTCCATTTTCACTTCCACTTTGCTTCAAATCGTCTCGGAAAAAGACATCACTCGCGCACCCTCTGTCCAAAGTACGGGGCTATTTATATTGGTATGGCCGAGCAATTCTCTGCGCGTGTCATCACCTTGAATGTTGAAGTCCGTCAAATCGTCTGCCTGCCACTTTTCTCGCGCGCGCTCTCTTGAAGTGGCCCTGTGTCCGGATTAATACATCTGGACCGCAAGCAGCTTCATCTAATCGCGCCTCTCAACATCCCATACGCAATCTAATTAATATGCATTTTAACTATGCAGCTATACAGGTACTATTAAATTCAGTTTTATTCTGAATGACTAGTTTATGAACTAAATGGGTCAAAACAATGGGCGTTATTGGACGGGTTTAAGTCTCAGAAGGACTACCGTTGCGGGATGGGCTGGACCTCACCCCAGTTCGTTGGGCAGCCGGTCCGACCATCCTGCGCGCATGGCCTCGTCTTTGAGCCGCGGTCATTCCACTACTTTCGACGTCGCCACCACAGCGTCCACATCATGAGCAAGCGACCGCGCTACATGAGTCCGTTCCCGGCGCTCGAGCTCTCGCACGAGGACTCGCAGCAGCTCCAGAACATCGCGCAGCTCTTCGTCCAAGACACCATCGCGCAGTACGAGCAGTACCTACACGCCGAGCGCCGCACAGTCGAAAACGACCGATGGAAGCACGAGCTTCAGAAGGAGAACGTGCGCGTCTACTCGGAGCGCCGGCCCAAGAAGCGTACATCGCAGGAGCGCAGTTACCTACCTGCTCATTCCATGGGCAACGATATCCCGACGCTCCTGGTCGTCGGCACCATTGACGGGTTGCTGCATGACGCCATGTACGGCGCCGTGAACCCAACCGTCGACTCGCTGCGCGTCAAGACGTCCTACGTGGACGACAACGTCGTGAACGCCGCGGTGCTGGCCACAATCGTGACGCCGACGCCGGCAGACCCCTTCCGGTCCATGTCCATCAAGTGGATCGAGATCGGCCAGCCGCTGCACATCCGCATGGTCGTGAAAAACCGCGACATGGTGTACCTAGAGTCCACAGGCATGACGCAGCTCGCCAACGGAGAGCGCGTCGGGTACCAGCTGCTGCACTCGGTGCATTTCCCGCACACGCATCCGCTCGAGGCCACGACACGGGGCAACATGTCTGTGTGTGCTTTGTACCGCCAAGACGACCCCACGGCCGTCGATCTGTATGTGAAAGCGTACCTGAGTCCGTCCGAGGGCGTGATGCGAGCCGCGATCGTGAAGTCCGGGGCTGAGGCGCTCGTATCCCCTTGGAGGTACGTACACTGTGGAAGAATGAAGAAACTCGCGTGGGCAGTGCAGCAGCGCAAAGAAAGCAGCGGCACTAGCCGAGGTCGCCTCAACACGAAACTCTCTGACGACGGATCCAAGTTGTCGGAGACCAGTAGTTGCAGTAGTAGCGGCATTTGTGAGGCGTGCGATAAACAATCCTACCGGTTTCTAAAGAGCAGAGTCCGAGTTTGCGTCCTTTGCGAGCAGTCCGTGTGTTCGGCTTGCACAGTGAAGAAGCAACTGAGCCACGTCGCCTCCAACGGCAAACTTCAGCAGCAGGAGGTCCTGCTTTGCCAGCAGTGCGTCCACGGCGTCACGATTGAGACCGACGCCATGAAGGCCGCACGTGACGAGCTCGGAGCACGAGCACTGTTTGAAAATTCCGATATGTCCACGGACGACAGCTATACAAGCGAATACTAATATTATTATCAACGTTGAGTATGAATAATAGAAAATGAAATAAATATATGTGAAAAGTTGTCGACTTGTTGCCTCGTCTTCGCACGATCACACTTGATTCATAACTTCTCCCGTTCCCTCATTTTCAGGAACGAAACAAATCCGCCGTACACGTGCGGCGGTGTTGCTAATGTTCGGCATCGGTGGAGGTAGGTGGTCTCCACCGTTCATTGTGCCTCGACGACCAAAAGCGTTGTTCGCTTTCGACGTAACATAATACACCTCACAATAAAACTAAAACTTAGACGACCAGAAACGCGTCGTTAGATACTTGTTTTTCACTTTCTTCCGACCCAGCCGCAATTATTCCTCGTCAAGGTAAGTAATCGAATCGGGCTGCTGAACAGGGTGCTGTCGAGAGCATCTCCCGGCTGCGTTGAAGCTCATCCGAAGGCACCCACCTTTACAGAGGCGTTCTCGCATACCTTGGTGACTCACCATCCTTTTCTCCAAGTTTTAAAGTGAGTTCATATAATTTCTGGAGAAGGTTCACAGCACGACGCTTTCTTTCGCGTCCTAGGACACATCCACATGCGTCTACAGATGCGCGCTGCTTACCATTCGATACGTACAAGCAAAAGACTCAGTAGTATGAAAAACGACCCTCGCGTCCAACAAACACGACGCATCAGCTGTCCGCCCCATAAAAAAGAAAATGCCACTGCCATCATCAACAGCCTTTGTGTGATTTTTTTCTTTTTTTCTTCCACCAAATTGTGCCTCCAGACCGCAATTTCTTCCGTGATTGTAACCTAAATGAAAACCGAAAGGTTCCAATCGAACTTTTTGAGTCAGAATTCAGTGAAAATGCGACGAAGCCGAGTCCCAAAAATCGATGAACGAACGCCTTGAGCAAGCTGCGGCGACACCAACAACCCACGATTTGCTCCTTTTGGCGTCTCCAGCAGCGCTTCCTAATGCAAAAGCGTGTTCACTTTTTCCTCAAAAAAGTTTTCTCAACTCGAGAGTGCGCTTCTTTTGCGCATTTTTCGTTTATGGCTGCAAGCTGCTGATTCTTTCCACGTTTTACAATCCAGAAATGCCCACTTAGCGCTCGAGTACCTGTGTGCTTTTTGTATGTGAAAGCGATGGAAAGACGTCGAGAAGAAATAGTGATCTGCTATGTAAGACTGTGTTAGAACTTTTCACCACTAGGGGCTTGTGTGCCTAGTTGAGGGGACGGGCAACGCGATCTTGTTGGTGGCTTCAGCCAAGTTGGATGCTTGTCTCCATCGTCCCGTACAGGATTTCTATGGGTCGGCTGCGCTCTCTCTCTCGCACGCGCATACACGCTTTGCCACTCTCACACTCGTTTCGCTGAACCTATTTGAGAGTTGAGATACCTGGGCGTGTATCCAACCACCCCTTGGACGCACACCAGGGTTCATTTTCAACCTGACTTCTGCTTCCTCCCACCAAACGAAACGCGATCCAAACCAAGCAAGCCTTCTGCTTTCCATCCCATTTCTCGTTTGTTTGTGTGGCAGGCGAACGGCCTGCATGCTATCGCCCCCCAGACGATTTATCAGGTCAACAGCGATCCCAACGTAAAGAAACCAAACAAACCTTAAGGCCTTGGGCGAGCCATTCCTAATGCGGTCCTCGACCAAGTCCATCGCGGACGCGCCGAGCGGTGGCGACAACAAGTTCCGTAGTCCGTTCCCACCACTGGAGCTCTCAATTGAGGACGAAGCGCAGCTCGAGAGCATCGCGAACTTGTTCGTGCGCAACACGATCGTCGAGTACCAAAAGTACCAGTACCAGGACCGTCGCATGGTCGATCACGACGTGTGGAAATTCCACAAGCGCAAGGAGAACCTCCGCGTGTACTCGGAGCGCCGCGAGTCTGAGATCGCCAAGCGCCAAGGCGCCGGTTTCCGCGCCACGGATCGCGGGTACCGCGAGCACGGTAGCACGGCGACCGAGAGCAGCACGTGCCCAAGTACGAGTAGCAGGACTGCAGGCTTTAGTGCCGGCTCGTCATCATCGACTCCCGTGACGCCGCACCAGCTCCCCAGATACGTCTCCAAGGTGCAGACGCCGTCGCCGCGGCACTTGGAGATGCCTGTGGTCCTAGCCGTCGGCATGATCGAAGGCACGCTGGAGGACGCGATGTACGGTGCTGTGAACCCGAGCGTTGATGCTATACGCGTTAAGTCGTCGTACGTGGACGACAACATTGTCGGCGGCGCCGTGCTCTCGACGCTTATCGCGCCATCACAGCACGAACCTTTCCGCACGCTAAGCATCAAGTGGATCGAGAAAGCGCCACCGCTGCATCTGCACACGTTCCTGCGGAATCGTGACGCTGTGATCCTCGAGTCAACGGGCGTCACTGAGTTGCCCAACGGCGAGCGTGTCGGGTACGTGCTGTGGCACACGATCCACCTACCTCAGACCCATCCGCTGCCGTCGACCACACGTAGCAACATGTCGGTCTGCAGTCTCTTCCGGCAGCATAACGCGACGTCTGTCGACGTGTTCATCAAGGGATACTTGAGCCCGTCGAGCGGACTCGCGCGCACGCTGCTCATCAAGTCGACGATCGAGACCGTTGTGGCTGTGTGGCGGTACGTGCACTGTGGCCGCATGAAGAAGCTCGCGTGGGCACTGCAACAGCAGAATGAATGCCCAATTGAGCACATCCAAGACGGCAGCTACGGGAACAAAGCGGCCAGCGCCTCCAGCCGCTCATTGATGCGCCAGATCTGCGTCAATTGCAAGAAACGCGCCAAGCGCCACGTGTTCCGAGGCAACGCGCACCGAGCGACCTGCAAGCTCTGCTTCCAGTACGTGTGCGCGTCGTGCAAGATCAAGAAACGCGTGAGCTACGTTGCGACCGACGGCAGGTTGCAGCAGAATGAGATCACACTCTGCGCTCTGTGTACACACGAAGCCATGATCGAGACCGACGCCGTCGCAGTCGTCGCTGCCGAGATCACGTCCACGATGCAGCACTTCCCAGCGATGAAGCCGCTCATTACGGTCTCGTCGCTCGCCATGTCGGACGTCTCCGTATTCGATCCCAGTGGGTCCGCGTGGTGAGTCAGCTAGCTACATGTTGTCCGTGTTTCTGTCCCCTCCATGTCTATGAGTGTGTAGAATCGTCGGAGTGCCTACATCAGGTAGACACTTGGCGTCCTATGATGTAATGTACCTAGTTCGGCGGTGGTGCGAACGAAGCGCTACTGCACGATGTACAATTATACAAGGAAACATCAACCAGCAACCAGATTGCTCTAGCGATTTGTCTTTCTGCCTCTCTGCCAACTTGACGGGTTGTTATGTTTGATCTTGACCGAGGTTCGCGGCCAATATACGCAGTTTCAGGACAGCGTATGTGCATACATTGGAGAAAGTGTGGGATGAAGAGCTGAGCGAGAGTGAAACGAATGTTCGTGGTGGTATGCGCATTGCGTAGTTCTTGCATGCGATAAAAGAGCCCAGCTGCGAGCGAATCATCTCCGTGGTGAGTGTGTCTCTCATTTTTGTATCTTTTGCATAGACAGGGACGTTGAAGTTGAGCATTTCTGGAGGACCGTGGAAAGACCGTACAGTAGTGTCCGAGTTTCTACTTTTATATGGCACAAAGAGACGAGAAAACTACGTGTCCTGCATATATGAAGCCGTCCCCCATGTCTGAGCTCATTCAAATGGGTGGATGCGTGTCAAATGCCTTTGACGAGACCAGCAAAGCAACAACAAAAAATGCCAAGCTACTTGTCACTTTATGTCTTTTCGCAAAGATAGCACCCACATTCTGTCTTGCTTGTTTGCATGGATAAAATGAACCTCTTTTCGTCGAATCAAATCATCGTTCATTTCGTTCTTTTTCTACGAATGAGGGCGTCGTATTTAGGAACCGATATAGATCGATTCTTAGGAAGAAAACCGGTATATCCCGGTATTGTGCTTCTTTTCATGTTGCTACAGCGGACTTCTATTCGGTTGCATCCATGCGATGCTAGTTGACGAACAAACAACATGGCATTACCACGTGTCGCACTCAAGATGCCACGCGCTCCCAACGACCTGCTGCCAATGCGTCCATTCCGATCCACCTCGCCAGGAAGCCACACAAACGCTTTAACGCATATATAAAGGAAGTATGTATTGCTGCACGCGTGTATCTGTCTATCTATCATTTGTATCCTAGTTCTGCGGTCTTCTGGCATGCCCAACAACTCTGCCATGCCGTATATGGCAGCCATATATACTAAGCATTCACTTTACGGGGCCTCTTCCTCGACCTCCTCCTCTTCATCTTCTCCAGCGGACGACAGCTTCAGCGTTTCGTCTCCATCGCTCGACTGCGGCGAGTTGATGGCCGCGAGCTCCGCGTACACTTGCTCCTGCGCTGTCGTCTTGAGCAGCTCGACGAACTTTTCGATCACGTGCACGACCTCGTGGTGGTCCTCGGTGTGCGCGACCTCCTTGGCCGTGCGGCCGTCCGCAGCCTTGATCTCGAACAGCTCGGTGTGCTTGTGCGGCGGCGCGTTCTCGAGCAGCGCCTGCGCGGCGTGCGGCCGGCCGTGGTACGCGCTCCAGTGCAGCGCTGTCCAGCCGTCACCGTCCACGGCCGTGACATCGGCGCCCGCGGCGATCACCTTTTGGATGAACTCGGTCGCATCCACGACCGAGCCGCACGCGACCATGAGCGCGGTCCACTGGTCGTCCTGCGTTGCGGCGTTCACAGAGCTCTTGACGGCGCACCAGAGCTCCTCAAAGTCGGCGTTCTCGCCGGCGCCTAGCACCTTCTCGATGGCTTCCACGGGCGTCAGGTCCGAGTACTCCATTGTTTTTTTCGTTGATGTCTTTGTCTTGTAGCGCGCGAATTCGATAATGTGGTGGTGCTCGCGACGGATGCCCCAACGCCGCAAGGTCACAAGCGGATCACCAAGAGTGGCACGGCCATGTGGCGTGTCGCATTCGTTGTCGCACACAACCACAAAAGGAGCAACTTGGCGACAGAAAATCAGCTCGACAACTCAGAAAGTATTTTCTGCAGAGATCCCACTATCCCATTAGAAAGAGAGAGCGGAGATACTTTATCTGCGTTTGTGTATGGACGGATGGATGCATTTGTGTACCCATGTGCGGAAGTCGGGTTGATATCATTTTCAGGAATGGCATAGCGAGCGTTATGGAGAAAACACATATCAGCGGCAGGTGCATAAAGTAGCTAAAGATCTCGTCATGCTGTGGCGGCGATACATATGATAGCTCGACTCTCTTTCTCGATGGTACAGAGTACATGAGACACCTAGAATCCATGTACTCAACATGTGCGAGCGTACGGAAATCCACTTTTGCAAAAGATCCCTTCGATTGAGGATTTGTACCCAGAGCGAATGCCGGGTCGTCGCAGTGGGTACAAACAAACGCAGCGGGAACACTTTTTGCTTGTTACTAAGTACTGAGCTTAGTCTCTCTGGGTTGATTTCGTATTCCAAAAGCAGCACGCCCTGGCTCAAGAGGACCATTTGTAGCCTTAAAGTTGCCCACGCGATGTTTACCAAGCCACAAATGCAGCGCAAGTTCTTATATCCGCGTGTGTTGTTCGGGTACCAAAGCATTCTGGGCAAGAGGACGACAAACGTGCTGATAAATAGTATTTGCTGCTACTGCTGTTGTTGTGGTTATTCCCGCGTCTTTCGCTATGTCCCGCGTCTCTGCTGAGCGCATTTCTTTGTGTGGTGGTTTGGAACTGACTGGCTGACTGGCCAATTCATTGCGTTTTGTTGCGCAATGGCCGTTCTTGAAATCTCTTAACATGTAGCCATTTTGTGCATATTCCTGACTTCGCATGCTTCTTAGGGGGCGATTTCCTTGCGCACAAAGGGCACACATGCAAGCGTTATGAACACCAGGAGTAGTGGCCTGTGCTGCCTCTTGGCAGGTATAGTTGAGCTTTATTGTTGGCCTTGAGAATCGCGAGCACACCTTTCACCGTCGTGCTGCAGATGAACGCTGATTGCTGCTGGCAAACAGCGGCTGATCGAGCATGCCGCGCAGCCACGCCGTGATGAGCGACTTGTGGCCCTCCGTGTTGCGCTGCGACGACTCGGCTTCTTCGCTCGCGACGACGCTCGATTGCGTGCGCATGACCGCGACGTGGATGCAGAGCGCGCAAAATGTGATCTCGCGCCGCATTAGACGCTGCAGCTCGTCGTCCACTGGTATGCAGCTGAGCTTTTCCTTCACAATGCACTTGTGGCACAGCGACTGGAAGCAGAGCTTGCAATGCGGGAAGCTCGCTTCTTGTGTCTGTCTTCGTCTTTCGAGCCATGCAAAGCTGCGAGGCAGCAGCGTCGTTTTGCATTGCGCACATGCTCTTGGCCCCTCGCCATTACTATGAGCACTGCCGTGATACTCGTCTGGAATGTGTGCGATCGAGCACGAATGCTGCTGCCGCAGCGCCCACGCGAGCTTTTTCATGCGCGCGCAGCGCACAAACTGCCCCATCGAGAGCAACGCCTCGACCGTAGAGCGCACGACGAGCAAGCGTGTGATCCCACTCATGGGGTTCATACTCGCCTTGGCAAACACTGCGACCGTGCCGCCTGCTGAACTGTCTTCGTGGAACACGATGCACATTGACAAACTGCTGCGAATCCGCGACGCCAGCGGCTCCGTCTGGGGAAAGTGGACCGACTGCATGAGCAAATACCCGACGCGGTCGCCGTTTGTCAAGTTTGTGGTCCCAGTCGCCTCCAGCACCACGGCATCGCGGTTCTTGAAAAGCGCTTGCAGCCACGGTGGGTGCTGGCCTTTCTCGGCCCATTTCACACACAGCCAGCGAAATGGAGACTCTAGACTCGGCTCAATGATACGCGCCAGGATCGCGGCGTCTACAATATTGTCGTGGACGTACGATGTCTTGATACGCATCTCATCTACTGTGGACGCCGTTGCACCGTACATGGCGTCGTCCAGCGTGCCTTCGAGCGTGCCGGCAACCAAAAACGTCGGCAAATCAAAGTTGGGCTGCAATTTCACAGCGCCTGGTGGCCTTCTTGTCGCCGTCGTTGCCGTCTCGGATGCGCCTGCTGTGCGACTCCAGCTGCTCGCTGATTCCTCCACAAAGTCCAAGTGCGCATTGTTGTCGATGGCTTTTCGTTTTTTCTTGACCATCGCACGGTACTTCCGCTTCATGATCTCCTTTTCGCTTCGCCCGAGGTACACGCGCACTTTTTGCCTGCGCTTCATGAACTGCCAGTAGTCGTGGTCCACGACGCCCGCGTCGTCGTACACATGGCTCTCGTACTCGGCGATCGTGTTCTGCACGAGCAGCTCCGCAAGTTTGTCCAGGCGCTCTTTCTCTTCCGCCGACAGCTCGAACGCCGGGAACGGGCTCGAAAAATCCCTCGTCACATTTCGCATTGCTTTCTCTTGTCTCACTTGACGCAAAATCTCGAATATCGACTTGGAGGGAGCACGTAATCGAGACTCGAGAGGCGATCTTGATGGTCGAAGTTTTAGCGAAAAACGCCCACCTTGCTTTAATAGCGTGTGCCTTGATGGCGTGTGCCTGCTGCACGGCAGCGTCCCAGATGCTTGTTTATAGCCTCAAGCCTCTGCGCTTCGAGTATCGTATGCTTCTGTGGTCGGATTCCCTGTTGCTCTCTCTTGACTTCTCTCCTTTAGATCGAGCTCGTCCACAAATTCAAGGCGTTGAAGTAGCCAAAAGGGCTCGAAACGTCGCGGCTGATGCCTAACGGTACGGCCGCAAAGACAAGCGTGACTTTGAATCCCACATGAGTGAACCGATTCCGCCGATTTGCTGGGGGAAGCGCTCTATGATTTCTCGCTGCACGTCTGGCATCCGTTTCGATTCTAAATTTCGAAAAACGTGGATCACTCGCTTTTTTTCTTCTTCCTTTCTCTATGCTGCTTGACTATTGCCTGATGAACGCCACTCGCTCTTTATGCCCACTTTGCTTTCTGTTGTTCGCGATTTCTTTCGAAAAATAGGATATTTTCGACTTTTTCCATCAACTGATCTTTGGCTCGAAACGAAAACGCTGCTCCTGTTGTTCTTGCAGCCAAATGCTGACGGATGAGCGTGCATTCTGATGACCATCTTGCTGGGAATCTCGCTTTCGCTGCCGAGCCACAATGCTTTATTTTTCCATAGAAGAGGAACAGCCACCGATATGATTTCGAATCCTGGGGACAGGACTGGAGCACTTTCCTCAAACATGAAGAAGCAGGCGTACTGGCGCTGGTAATCTATGAGTGAGAGGCAATCGATTACTTCATAACCTTAAGTGCGAGTCCAAGCAAGTACCGACCACCATTATGCGCCTTATTGCATCCAGAACCTTTCGTCGTCTCTTCGCTGATTTCAAATCTCGACAGAAGCCTTCAGCCATTGAAGAGCATAATGATTCGCGGCGAGAGAGCTCGCGTTGCTTGATCACTTGGCTGAACGCGAAAACACTGTCAGTGAAGCTTGCTACACGGATTTGTTTGTACAACAACCACGAGTGCCACATACCGTCGAATCGGTGCATTCTTCTGACTATCGCTTATGATATGGGCAACCTCAGCGTGCGCACTTGCAAAAATCTTATTTTATACGAGGCGTTTCCGCTGTCCGCTCCGTAGAATCTCGAATTTTTCAACAAAGACTGTGCTGAATCACGTTCCAGAGAACTGGAATCAGGATCGGCTGGCACTAGAGCTGATGCTCATACTCCAACTCTTGCATTTTCAAATGATTGAATTCCATTCCAATTGTGACCAAGTCGGACCCGGATGTTCGCGCACAGACATGAGCAGACCCCTCGGCCATGAACTGACTCATGTCATTGGTCTGGAGCTCCTCGTTCGCGTAACACACAAAGCACGCTGTCAAAGGACAGTTTTCAGGTCGCTGGTTGCGGAATGTGCAAACCGCCTCGTCTCGTGCTTGAACTCGCATATCGCGAACCAGTTTTTCAGTCGCAAGCTGGATCATGGCCTGAGGATGACGTTGAACATCAATGGCCTCACCAGAGTCTTTCAGCAGCCGCAGTTGCTCTTGTAAGCGATAGTGCATCGAATTGCGGACCACTTTGTCCAGTTCTGTTCTTACGAACTCCTCAGATTGAGACTCTGCGTCTTCCACATACTCGCGCTCTTGACTCGTCTTCTCAATCTCGTAGGCGAGTAGAGACTCACGCTTTTTGTGAACAATATCGCAGTGCTCCCGCCAGGCGACGACACGAGTGAGTCAGATCAGCGTTTCAGCGATGGTCATCTCGTCCTTCAGTCTGTGGACCTGCTGCCGAGCGAGCCATCCTCGAATGATGCGTCCAAGTACACCAGCAGCTTGACACGCACGCAAAAAACGTTTTCGCTGTACCTCCTGCCGCCACCAGCACTGAATCCGAAGCGCAGCACGCTTTGACCTTTTAAGTATGCTCACAAAAGCAATCCACGCCGCCCAGCAGTCTCGGTGCGTCTTCAGCCAGCGTCTCACTAGCAGTTGCCGAGCCTGGCTCTGCTTTATCTGCCATTCTTGCCACTGGGAAAAGACGCCCGCCATCCGTTTGCGTCGCGCGACGTTCTTCAGCTGCTGCTTGAGCTGCTTCACGGCGTCCACGTGCCCTTTCCAGCGAAAGAAGTGCGCGCGAACATCTTGGCTCACTGCAAACTGGAACCGCCACCGGACCTCGATCTGCTTTTGCGTATACTCGAACCAGTTGCGGAGTGCCTTGGCTGCAAACAGCCACCGCAAGCGGTTCAAAAACCGCATAGCGCACTGCTGATACTTCATCGACTGGAATACGGCTTGGCACCCTTGAGCTATGGCGTCAGCACTGACGTGTCGTGCAAGTCGAGTGATCCAATAGCAGCGCAGCGCGTGTATCCGTGCTCGCAGCCACGTCTGCAGCCTCCGCGCACATTGCTCGACTAGCAGAGCGTACATTCTTCCAGGTCGCGATGTGACGCAGTACAAAAGCGAACCCAGCGGTCCATAACTGCTCGCAAAGTAGAGGTACTGCGCGTAATCTTGACGGGTCTCCTGCTCGTTCTGGAGAGTGGAGGAAGGCACAGGAGGAAGCATCGCGGCTTCCTGCTGCTGGTTTGTCATCGTCATGCCCGCCTGATTCAGCGCACGCGCGAGCTTCCATTGCGACGCGATCTCCCGCTTCGGTGAAAAGTACACGGGGAACCCCCAGAGATCGCTGTCGCACGGGTTGGCGATGCGGCGGCGATGCGGCGGCGATGCGGCGGCGATGCGCCGGACGAGCTCCGTTAGTACAGACAATGCTTTCTGCTGCTGCCTTCGTCGTGTGGGCTCCATCTGGATGCTTCTCTGCGTCCTGCTTCTTGCTCGCGCGCTGCTTTACTGGCGATGCGTAGATCTTCTGCAGCGTCGTGGGCACTGGCGGCAGCGCATTGCGCGCCAGTTTACTGAAACGCACGCGTCGCGACGGGTGCGGCGCGTGGTCGTCGTCGGGGAATAGCATGTGGTCGTGGAATCTGGCGACGCTGTTGGGAGCGGCGCCGTGGACTTCAATGGCGCCTGCGCGCTTCCCCATGGACGCAGCGGCAGTCGCGGTGCGCAGAGAAGCGGAACCATGCAGCAACAGCTCATTGCGCCATTTTGCCGCTACCCCTATAAAAATATCGCGCCAAAGATAATAACGACAAGGTGCATTGTTCTCTCTGAATTGATATTTGGGCTGTATAACTTTCTTGTGGTGTCTGTTGAAGATAGCCTACCATTTGGAAGTGCATGTATATTTCGCCTAGAACAGCGCACTGTCTAGGGTATCCGTTATATTTTGTAGATATCAATTTATAGTGCCACAACCTCCAGCATCCATGTACAAAAACAGGGGGTTGCTCATCAATCCGAGTCAGCAGCTAAACAATATCTCCTCTCCAGTTGCATATCTCGTAAGTTGAATAAATGTGCCAACTTGCATTTCAAATGAATGACCATTATAATCAGAACTCTATGAGATCTAGTGTTCTTATAATTGCATATTTACGTTGCTGTGGTGCTTCTGATCTGACATGCAATTCAAGAGGTTTATCTGAGCTTAGTTCGCTCGTTTGACAAGCATTTAACAAACCGACGCGGAACGGACAAGTGCAAGTCCGAGTCGCTCTCCCCATCGCACAATGCTCTGCTCCCGCCTGCGGCTGCGCGGCGTCAGTGCGCTCCGCTACCATCACGGTGTCCGCCCCAGTGCGCGCGCCAGCGCGTCCCGGCTGCCCCCGAAGCGCGTGTTTGGCTCGTCGCCCAAGCCGCAGGACGTGAAGACGAGCCGTGGCGACGTGTCGCTCGTCATGGGGTTCGCTGCAGGTGAGACCAGGCAGTTGCCTTCCATACTATGCGCTTCCAACGCATGCGGTTAAGTGTTCTAATGAGCGTTGATGTCATGTGGACTGTAAAAGGAGGGTTTGCTGGCGTCGTCTCGGCGCTCAGTGGTGTCGGCGGCGGCATGGTGCTCATCCCAGTACGCGGGCTGCGTCTGTTGAACTACCTGAAGCTTTCTTCTCCTTCTCGTTTCGCTCACGTATGGCGTGATTTGTGGCCTTTACGCGTAGGCTGTCGCGAAGATGACGACTATGCCGATGCAGACCGTGAACGGTACGTGTCTGGGTGGACTCACTGCTGGCGCCACCGCTGGCGCGTGGAATTATTCCCAGGCCGACTCGTGCAACTACCCGCTCGCATTGCTGACATCGATCCCGGCGATCGTTTTTGCGCGAGCTGGCGTCAAGGCCGCGCACAGCTTCAGCAGCAAGACGCTGTCATCCATTGTCGGCTTTGGGATGCTCGCGAGTGTACCATTGATTGTACTCAAGAACAGTGAGTTCATGGCTAACCTGCGCTCCAAAAGCGACAACGGAGACGACGACTCGAGCAATCCATTGGACCTTCAGTACCACAGCAGTAACGCGCTCGTGGCGCACGGCAATACGACTCCGTTGACGGACATGATTGCCCAGGATCCTCTCGCGTTCGCTGCTGCGAATGCTCGGTACGTCGTCGTGGGTGCCCTCGCAGGGTTCATCTCGGGCTTGTGCGGGATCGGCGGATCGATGTTCACGACGACGTACCTTACAGCTGGCACGGACATGCCCCAGTCGATTGTTGTTGGCACGACACTGGTCTCGGTGCTGCCCATGGCGATGTCTGCGAACTACTTCAACTACAAGAATAAGTCAATCCATTTCCCGACCGCGCTCAAGGTCGGCTCGTCCTTGGTCGTCGCCACATACTTCACGTCCAAGTACATCCTGCAATACAAGGTTCCCGAAGACATTTTACGCGCAGTGCTAGCGACAACGATCAGCGCTGCGGCGATCGCGATGATCCGTCGACCGATTTGAAAACACCCCGAGACAAATAGACTACGAATATGTACATAAATTGAGTTCCACTTCAATAAAGCAAGAGACATTTCGTAATAGGATTCGAGTCGAGACTGTTGCCTCCGCCGTCGAGACGCTACCGTTGTGTCCAGCCGGCCCTCGCTTCGTTCTCACATCCTATCGTACTCTAGACACACAACACGCTAAAGCGCTGTCAAACGACACCTATCCATACTTGAGGTGGCATCCACGGATTGATAATTAATTGTTAAACAATACACAACCTACATACGCCTCACTATCGTGAGTGAAAGTAGCACAAGCCCACAAGCTACTTATTTACTGACAAGCGGACCTAGGCGAGCAAGTTGCTGACCGTGATGCGCTTCGTGTTCAAGTCGCGGATGACGTCGCGGATGTCGACGGCGGCGTTGCGGCAGCCACCACAGTGGTGCAGCGCGACGACCTTGTTGTCCGAGGCCGCGAGGATCGGCGAGCCCGACGAACCGCCCTCCGTGTCGGCGTTGTACAACACCTGGTTGGATCCGCACGAGTGCGACGCGCCGACGCGCTCCACGATCGCGTTCGATCCGCTGTCCAGGGTGCTGGAGATGCGCTTGGCCTTGCCCGCTGGGTGCTGTGGGATGTAGATGCGCTCATTGAGCACTGGGCCAGACGCACGCAGCTGCAGGAACTTGTACGCCGAGATGTCAGCGGTCGCAGGCAACTTGAGCAGCGCGTAGTCGATGGGCTCGCTGTTCGTGACGAACGTGGCCGACGTGGCGACCACCTTGCCCGGGCAACCCAGCTGCTGTGTGCACTCGATCGAGCACGAGGCACTCTCGGCAGCAAACTCGATATCGATCGCGGCCGCGGCCGCAGCCGTCTCAATGCAGTGCTGGTTCGTGATCAAGTGACCCTCGCTACCGGCGAGCCAGCCCGTGCACAAGGACTGACCTCCAATCAAGAGACGCGCCACAGACTGAGCCTTCTCGTAGGCGAGCGGGAGCGAGTTGAAGAGCGTGCCGCTGGCAAAGCACTTGGCAGACGCGTGTTATCCACA
>GL376626.1:292792-328801 GCA_000143045.1 Globisporangium ultimum DAOM BR144 | reverse complement strand
CTTGGAGGTGCCGGCTTCGTTGTAGAACGGCGCCTCGGGGGTCGTGGCGGCGTTGACGGCAGCGACTGTCACGGCGGCGAGGACAGCGATTTTCTTGATCGAGGCGAAGACCATTGTGGCTCGAGGGGAGTGGTTGGTTGGCGGATCTTGGGGCTTCTTGGAGGCAGTCGAGCGCTTGAGGCCGAGGCGGTGAAATGAGAAGTGAGCTCTCGGCTTGGCGTGGAAACGAACTGCGGGTCTTGTGAAGTAGCTCAGGCGCTAGCAAGGAACTCAGCAGATGCAGTATGTAAGCATTGACTGACGGGCCACAACGAATCAATTCGCCTCTTGAAAAACCGATGTGTATCCTTGTGGCAATGCGCATACAGGCTCTGTATCACAGAGCGTCCTCTGTGATTAGAAGATTGTGCAGAAAAAGGAGTGTACTCAGATGAAATTGTTGTTACAGTACATTACATTCTTGTGGACAGGTCAGATAGTCCGTATTGATCTTCGAGTTCTTATGTCCCAAGTCGCAGATCTACTCGAAAATGACGTCGGTGCCACACCGTCAAAACTTAGAAACACCTCACTCTCAGCAGTGTTAATGAGACTCCGGAATTCTTAAACTATATGTAGATCATAAGTTAAATAGAATGACCTTCTCTCTCTCGATAGTCCGTATTGATCTAACATGGCTATTGTAAACGCAATCACATTCTTGTAATCAGAATTCGTTCGCACACTCATCCTCGGCACATCAGGATTCCAGTCTGCAAGGGTGGATGGGCTTGGGTGAGAAGCTGATTGTAATATTAGAGAGCGGGTGAGCAGAAATCGCGCTTTGCTGTATGTTCATCATCCAAAGATCCGATCTTTTAGAAAGGATCTTTAGCAGATCTTTGCATCTTGAAATTACTGCAGGATTAACGATTAAAATCGTTAGTCAGCCACGCAAATGCGAACGAATGATGAGATTGGCATTCCAAGGCTATCTTCTTGATGTGCATCGTGACACGATAAAGACTAGAACTTTGCACTTTGTCAAGAACCGTAGAGAACGAAACTCCATACTTGTGTGGCTCTAGTTAAAATCTGATTGTATCAGTGTTTTTGTTCGAAGATGAAACTGTTTAGTCTGACAGAAATCCCTGCATACTGGATACAGTGTGGCAAACCGAGGCTGGTGCGCAGAAGAGAGTGCCAGCTATGATATCGCTGCCCGAATGGAGCCCACCCTGTCTTTGTCATCCATAGGTTGCCGCAAAATCTGAGAACAGGGACATTCATGTCCATCTCGTTGAGGCGGCTGTTTATCGAGGAGGAGCAACGTGATGTGCTTTGTTACCTGTACCCGTCTTCTCGTTTGAGTGGCGAAGATCGGATACAGTACTACTCAGTATCAGTATGCCATATCGACGTAAATACTGTAGTGGATGCCATATCCTCAGTCACAAAGTTAAAAATCTAATTGCATTCTCTGTGGCAGTTTGGCCAATAGGGGTGGGGTGGGGGTACTTTGGATCATTACTTGGAGAGTTGACTGCAACGGGGGCAATATTGTATTAGTACTCTCAATCGATGAGACCGACAAGACTTTTTCCAACTTGTTGTGGTAGTGCAGCTGAACTGTACGCCTACAACCCATACACGCAGTTGTTACTTTGTGGCTTGCATGAGTAGAGCTCTGTTATCGTCTACAACTGTCTTGTACTGTCGATCTCGCCATGTTCGCTGACAAAAGGTGCACTCTCCCAATCATGTTGGAGACGAACGCTGGATCGTCTTGCCACAAAAGCTCCGCACTAAAGAATCGTCAGCACCACAGATCAGCGTGATCATGAAATGGAATGCCGACCATAGTGATACAATAGGGGTCATCAAAAATGTAATGTACTGTAACAACAATTTCATCTGAGTACACTCCTTTTTCTGCACAATCTTCTAATCACAGAGGACGCTCTGTGATACAGAGCCTGTATGCGCATTGCCACAAGGATACACATCGGTTTTTCAAGAGGCGAATTGATTCGTTGTGGCCCGTCAGTCAATGCTTACATACTGCATCTGCTGAGTTCCTTGCTAGCGCCTGAGCTACTTCACAAGACCCGCAGTTCGTTTCCACGCCAAGCCGAGAGCTCACTTCTCATTTCACCGCCTCGGCCTCAAGCGCTCGACTGCCTCCAAGAAGCCCCAAGATCCGCCAACCAACCACTCCCCTCGAGCCACAATGGTCTTCGCCTCGATCAAGAAAATCGCTGTCCTCGCCGCCGTGACAGTCGCTGCCGTCAACGCCGCCACGACCCCCGAGGCGCCGTTCTACAACGAAGCCGGCATCCTCCAAGTCGGTACGCAGGAAGCCCTGAACGTGACTGTCGCGGCGGGGCTCTCGCGCGACGACGTCGTGTCGTACCCGCAAGCCAGCTACGTGGCTGTGCACTTTGCCAACTTCAACCTCCCAGAAGGCGACATCGTCGTGGTGCGCTCGCCGGACTCGTCGGTCGCGCACTTTTACACGGGCAAGGGCCGCGACGACCGCGAGAACTTCATCGCCAGCTTCATCCCGGGCGACACTGCCATCGTGCAGTACTTCTCGGCCGCCGAAGCCGCTCAGGCTGGCGCTGCGCCAAAGGCTCCAAGCTACACGATCTCGGGCTTCTCGCGCGGGTTCCCGAGCACGCACTCGGAGTCGGTCTGCGGTGTGGATAACACGCGTCCTGCCAAGTGCTTTGCCAGCGGCACGCTCTTCAACTCGCTCCCGCTCGCCTACGAGAAGGCTCAGTCTGTGGCGCGTCTCTTGATTGGAGGTCAGTCCTTGTGCACGGGCTGGCTCGCCGGTAGCGAGGGTCACTTGATCACGAACCAGCACTGCATTGAGACGGCTGCGGCCGCGGCCGCGATCGATATCGAGTTTGCTGCCGAGAGTGCCTCGTGCTCGATCGAGTGCACACAGCAGCTGGGTTGCCCGGGCAAGGTGGTCGCCACGTCGGCCACGTTCGTCACGAACAGCGAGCCCATCGACTACGCGCTGCTCAAGTTGCCTGCGACCGCTGACATCTCGGCGTACAAGTTCCTGCAGCTGCGTGCGTCTGGCCCAGTGCTCAATGAGCGCATCTACATCCCACAGCACCCAGCGGGCAAGGCCAAGCGCATCTCCAGCACCCTGGACAGCGGATCGAACGCGATCGTGGAGCGCGTCGGCGCGTCGCACTCGTGCGGATCCAACCAGGTGTTGTACAACGCCGACACGGAGGGCGGTTCGTCGGGCTCGCCGATCCTCGCGGCCTCGGACAACAAGGTCGTCGCGCTGCACCACTGTGGTGGCTGCCGCAACGCCGCCGTCGACATCCGCGACGTCATCCGCGACTTGAACACGAAGCGCATCACGGTCAGCAACTTGCTCGCCTAGGTCCGCTTGTCAGTAAATAAGTAGCTTGTGGGCTTGTGCTACTTTCACTCACGATAGTGAGGCGTATGTAGGTTGTGTATTGTTTAACAATTAATTATCAATCCGTGGATGTCTATTCGTGTCATGTCATGTTATCCATTATGACATCGCTTACATTTGTGGTGCGAATCTGTACACCGTGTCAGTGGTTGTCATTCAGCTGATAGTCAACCACTATAACCAGGGCTACAATCATGGCAAACGCCTTGAAGCTCTGGTGCGAGCATGCATCTGAGGATCCGTTTGCCACGCAACAAAATCCCTGCTGTAGACGTGCATCGGAAAGTCTTGCAATATGACGTGATACTGACACCCTTTGGCTCGCAATGGGTATAAATACAGCTCCACCAACGCCTGGAGATCGGTGATAAAGCTTTAATCAATATCCGTCCGTTTTGTATCCGATACTGTATTATTGGAAACCAAGCTGATTGGCATTGGAGACTTCCGTATCATACGCTCAGAGGCAATAACAAGGTGGCAAATTTACTTGCGAATACGGCAGTGGGCACCAGGACTTTGGTGATTTGGATAGGGGAGGTGCGTGAGGGTGACAAAGTTATGCTGTTGAAGGTCTGACATTCTCTTCGAAAAGGATCTTGGCTCGTTGTGCGTCACAAAGACGGCAAAACCCATTTTTGACAGTGGTAAACGAAGCTTCGGGGTTTGTAATCGACTTGTGACCAGGACAATTGCAGCGATACCAGTGGTGATGCTACAGAGATTCTATTCTAACGAGTTACAACTTGTAACTCGTTCATTCATTCAATCTCATCACTAGAGCCTTGGGCGCGGCCTTTCTCAAACACTGTGGACTGAACGTCTGTAATGCCGGCTGGTTTTGATCAGGATCCAACCAATCACGCGTATATATGGTACACAACCGTAAATAATGTTATAATGCTAGCTATGTTTCTTTATCTAACGTAAACAGTTTAAACACCCGTATTGAAAGAGTGGTCCTCCCATCCAAATTGGGTAGGATAGGAATCTTGTTGGTATCTTAATCAGATTTGGTATGTGCAGAAACGGTACATACATCACGAAAGAGAGACGTTGCGTTGAGCAGATACGGTTCATGGCGCTCCACCGCCGGGATTTGAAAGCCTTGGAGCTGCTCGCTATGATAAGAAACCAAGGCGCTAACAACAGTACCATACTCGGCGCCACGATCCAAAGCTCATTTCTCACCTGGCCTCCTTCCGCACACTCCCAACCAAGTCAGCAAGCAGACCATCAACTATGGTCTTCAAGAAGTTCTCGACGGTCCTTGCCGTTGCAGTCGCCGTCGTTGCTACATTCTCCAATGGAGTCGACTCGGTGTCTGCGTCGTCGTTGCCTCGAGTCCACGCGGGCGTACATCGTACGTTGAGAGCGCAAGGCACCGTGAACCTCATCGTGACCATGAAGGAAGGCACGGAGAAGACCCTCGCGACTGTCAAGGAAGCTGCATTCAGTGACCGTGGGCAGCAAATCGCGAGCATGGTAGACGCGCTGGAACAATCCGCCAAGAAGTCCCAGGGTTCGGTCACATCATTGTTGAGCCAGGAAGCAGCAACCTCCGAGCCACTGTTCAAGACCACCACAAGCTTCTGGGTCAGTAACCAAGTCTTCATCGAGGGGGCTACGTTTGAGCTTATAGAAAAATTGGCGCAAGTCGACTCAATCTCGGAGATCCGTGAAGAAATTGTCGTCAAACTGCGCAAACCTGTGGTCAGCGATGCGGTCGCGTCCAATTTCACTACGGAAGCCGTTGGCACGGCAGCCATCATCGCACCAACGAATCCGAAGTGGGGCGTCAAGATGATTCAAGCGTCCGATGTCTGGGCCACTGGCAACCTCGGACAAAACGTCAACGTTGGTATTATCGATACAGGCGTTCGCAGTACTCACGTGGCCTTGAAGGGTAACTTTCTTGGTGACTTCGGATGGTACGATCCTGAAAAAAAGGCTGCCGCTCCGTATGACCCCGATGGACACGGCACCCACACGACTGGTACCGTGGCCGGTGGAAATGGTATTGGTGTCGCTCCTGGAGCGAAATGGCTGCACTGCAAGGGCTGCCGCACGGATGACTGCACTGAGTCGGATTTACTCGCGTGCGCGCAATTCATGACGTGCCCCACCAACCCTGCAGGCACGAAGAAGGACTGCTCCAAGGCACCGCGCGTGATCAACAACAGTTGGGCGGGCGACCAGGGCGACACGTTCTTCAATGCTGCCGTTAAAACATGGGTGGCTGCTGACATCACCCCAGTATTTGCTAACGGCAACTCTGGATCGAAGTGCTCCACTGCCGAGTCGCCAGGTGATGTCAGCGACGTGATCACGGTCGGTGCTACTGATAGTACCGACACCTTGGCGGACTTCAGCAGCCGTGGTCCATCTATCGGCGGTTTGCTGAAGCCTGATATCTCGGCGCCAGGTGTGCGTGTGTACTCTGCGTCTTGGGTCGATGATTCCTCGTACCGCTACGAATCGGGCACGAGCATGGCCGCTCCGCACGTGACTGGCGCCATCGCGCTGCTTTTGAGCGCGAAGCCGACGCTCACGTACACCCAAGTGAAGAGCCTTTTGTACACCACGGCTGACCGCTCGGGACTCGGCGCCACGGGCCAAACGTGCGGCGGAACCTCGGACTCAAAGTTTCCAAACAACCAGTACGGCAACGGACGCTTGAACATCCTCACGGCGGTCAAAAAGTAAATTGTGTGAGCATATAAAGATCAATCAGCACATTATATTTGGATATTAGCAATGAGGCACTGCATGTTGTCTATTGCCATTGAAATCGTATTACCAGTACCTAACTTGATATCCAGGATACTACAGTGCGAGAACTCAAATGAGAAACCACAAAAAGTAGATGAATGGCTCTTACTAATGTGCCGATTCGGTAGCAACATAACAGCACAAACGAATGACGCCTAACCATATAACAAGTATCAATTGTTCTTTGCCACATATGACTCTCCAAGCGAAACTCAAACTAAATGCAACAGCTTATCTGCATTCGCCAAGTGAGAGCAACGCCACATCACCGTCGCAATCTGACCAGAAGAACATATTACATTTTAAACAGCAGCATCCACAGCTTCATAGCATTACCACGAGTGTTCAATGAAGTGCGTTGCGAGGTACCGCAATGAACATTGTTCCGCATGTGCGATCGACATGGGCGAGTCGTGCTGTCGTATGAGCGTCGTTCAGAACAGCCAGAATGCTCTAAGTGCAAGGGCATTGCCAGCATACACACAATCTCACTTTTCCTAAGTAGCCGATCCATTCAGAGAATTGGTGACTTCTTCGGAAAAGAGTAATGCTCCCATGTGCGACGTGTGAACACTTGAAGATTGTATTTCCTAAGTTAGGAGATGAGCTCCTTGTCAACGAATGCGCAAACAATGACCCATACACACTCTGTACATCTCCATAAAGAGGGTGTAATACAATAAACTATACATAATATGGAACTAATATGATGAGTTGGTCACCACAACCTGCAACAATGGCAGCGTGTGATACCCTTGGGCACTTGCCTCAGCCTCGCTTTCTAAACTGAACAATACTCGGAGTCGTCTGGAGGATGTTGACATTACTCAGTTCAATTGAGCCGCGCTGATATGCATCATTCGCAGCAAACGCCATCGACTTTAAATCATGCGCATTGTCTTCATTTGGTATATGCTCGTGGTTATACACCCAGATTCGGAAGAAATTTTACCTTTCGGTCCAGTGCTGAAACATTTGGCTCGTTTGACCCCCGAATGGACAGGGTTATTAACGGAGCCCAAAGGAGAGCGTTCGTCTACGCACTTGAGGTCTCCGCTGTCGTGCCTGGCCTCGAGCGTGAGACTACAAGACGAACACGCTCACCCTACGAAGAAGCCCCAGCAGCGTCTCTCAGTTGAGAACGAGACTGCGGCAGCAAACATGAAGCGCGCGCTGTCGAGTCCACGCCTCTCCAGGCCCGTGACATTGAAGCGAACACGAATACATCGAGATCGCTGTCGCCAAAGGCAGAAGAATCAACGAACACTGAGACCGAGTCACGTCGCTATTCTCTGTACGGATGGAATTACGCAGTCGCTGTTGCAGTTCCTGGAGGCCGAAGCGATCGAAGCTGTGGTCATGACCATAAAAGCGTCTTTGGAGTCGAGTGGCAATACGCATGGGGTACTCTGGGACGAAGCCTTTTGGTCGAGCCTCTTGAAACTCCATTGTGGAGATCTTGCACCAGTGTGGCGCGACTCAGAGAAACTCCGTGTGCAGCTTCCGACTGTCGTTCGAAGCCGCGAATCTGGAGCGTGTGAGGCTCTACTCCAGTTCGTCGCGTGGGCGCACGAGCGCGAATGGCTTGATCATCACGTGGAGATTATAATGGGCGACGCGAGCCGCATGGACCCCGTAAGTGGCGCCGAGCACGGCGAGGTGGTAATCGGTTCTACTTTTTACAAGACAGGCTTACTCAGTATTATGGGGGACGACTTGGAATGGAGTCAAAGCAGCGAATTCCAACCAGAACTGAGTGTGCACGCGTTCCATCGAGGCAACCAGAACGCGTTTACTGTCTTTCGTCGCAATACGCGGGCGCGGAGCCTCATTCATTTTATCGATCCAAGCGCCGCCATGACTGCGCCATGGGAAGCATTGTGTCGTAGTTTTGGTGCCGCCGTGGACATCATCGAGCGTGAGGATCTTCGTAACGTCGCCATGGTGACGCAGTCACGCTGCACGGGAGCGTCTCTCACAACCGCAGCTTTGACTGGCCTGCGCGAGATCCAGAGGTGCCTGATGACCCGCACGTGGAACGGCACGGTCGGAGTCGTTTGTTACAACAAAGAGAGTTTCCAGACGTTTAAAGCTCAAAAAGAGAAGATACTCAAATGCTTTGGCGACTTTCGCTGAGAGTATGATACCAGAATGTGGAAACTATCAAGTTACTTGCTTGTGCAGACAAATTTGCAAATGTGCTTCATTCCTGATCGATCCATAATTTCTTGGCAACAATGAGTGTACGGCAAATCAATTGGACACTAGAGTTAGCGCTGTGGTTACGCTGAATGCGACGCAGAAAACAGACGCTGCCGAGAGCGCTGCTGCACACGATACACGATATCTGGCTGCCCATGTCACGAGATTGAGACTTAGAACCAGGAGCCCTCCACACAAGATCAAGAAAATCACTTTGAGCGCATTGCGGACATGGAACACACTCGCTTTGAGAGCAGTATCACACGTAAAGTGCACCACTGGCACCATCGCTTCGCCCTTCCACCACGTCTTCGCAGTCTGGAAGTGGACCAAAAGATACGCTTTCCATGTCACGGACGCGATTTGGCAAAGTAATGACAGAGAATGGTCGACGCTACCGTTGTCGAGGTCATGGAGCGGTTCTGGCTTCAACTCGAGAACGGTAGTGAGGTGTTTGCCTCCCAACACGCTCTGAGTTGTATTCTTGGACGACTGCCATGCATTCGGTGGCAGAAATCGAGGCTTCATCTTGGCATGATCGTCTCTGGAGTCTGTGGATGCTTCCATGTGGTACGAGGTTACAGGTAGACTTGGTTTGACGTCATGCAATGCAATGATGGCGCGCAGCGAGCCTTGAAGCTGGTAGTTGCCCGGGTGGTTCATACGAACGTGGTAGGCGCCATTGGTCTTGAAAAACGGAAAGACGTGCATCGCTTTCACAAACTGGACATCCAGTATCGTCGGATCTGCTGACGAGCTCTCACTTGTCTGGAGCACGTAGTAGTGCCGGTCTTGCCACGGCAAGTTGCACACGTCGAGCACAACGAACACGCAATGGGAGGGGTCTGCAGCCGCCATGCAGTAGAAAATCGTGATGGGCGTGAACTTGAACGCGAAGCAACTCGGGACAGCGAGCATTAACATTTTTCCCACTTTGTGGACTGGATTTGGCTCGTTCTCGGTCCTGTACTCGAGATCAATCAACTTAAGCACAGAGGCCTTGAGTGGCTCCGCGGGATTGCCAAGGTGGTGCTGGCGCTGGAACGAGAGCAGGTTCGGCCTGGCAATGGAAAAGTACCAGCGGTCTCGAACGAGTGCGCTCGAGTGCATTTCGTCCAAATCAAGCAGGATCATGGGAAAATCGTACCGACACGAATTCATCACGCCGTGATGCCGCACATGGATAACTGACCTAGATAGGAAGCAACTCTGGATGGCTTGGGGCTTTGAAACATCGCTGCCACATTCTTCTCCTGCAGCAATAACTCGTTCGTTGGTATCTTTCGTTGCGAATTCAACCTTTGGTGACTTGCAAATCGATCCTTTGGAAGCGCGTCTGCGGCGGGGCCACGCGAAGTGAAGGCCGTACATGCTTGCACGCTTGTCTCGTTGCCGCGACTTGGACCGCGCGAATTTCAAAATGAGCAGAATTGCGAGCAGTGTCAAGCAGCCTGGACAGGACTATCGATATCGTGGTTCGGGTGCACAACCAATCGAGTGGATGGAATGGTTTCAACACTCGATCAGTTCAGTTCAACACTGTGCAGGCATCGAGAGGAATGCTTGATGCGTGCTACCGGTACTGTGCAGGATAGGCAGGTATGTCCAATACCACCGTCCTCTCGCTGCTTGCACACGGATCTGCACTCCGCAAGGGATACTCGCTGGTGAAATTCGGCTACATCAGCCATCATATTGCGTGCTGTCGTCTTATCGCGAAAGTAAGCAATGCAAGTGAATACACACTTAGAACACTCAGTACCTTGTCACAAGGTTTGTGACCGTCACAAGCGACGTGATTCCCGCTTTCTGATGTCCAACAGTGTCGAGCGGGATCAGAAATCAAAACCTGATATGCAACGAGTGACTCTGTGGCCTGTCTCGATTCGTATTGGATGCCATTGAAAGCTTGCCCTTTGGCTCGCGTTCCATCTGCTTTGTTTCTCTTTTTCATTCCTCCATGTATTATTGCGAAAGCAAAACGAAACACACGCACCATAAAATAATCGCAAGACTAGGAAAAGCGATCCGCTCAGCTCTCCACGACATTAAACGCATTCAGGATCCGCTTCTTCTGGTCAACGAACGCGTTGTACACGTTCGTGTCAAAGCACACGACCGCGAGGGTTCCGTCCCACGACCGCGCACGAATGAAATTCTGCAGCGCGCGAAGTCCCGCCTTCGCAGCTTCTTGGGCGGGGAAGCCCATGTTGCCTGTCGAGATCGACGTCATCGCGATGCAATGCAACTTCTCGCGCTCGGCTGCCAGCATCACGCTCTCGTACGTCCGTGCCAAGAGGGAAAAGCACCGGTGCCCGCGATACACCGGTCCACAGCAATGGATCAGCTTGTCCACGCCTGCGCCAAAGCCTGGAGTCACATGCACTTGACCTGCGTTGATGTACACAGGATGCCTCCCACTAATATGGTAGTCCAGTTCGGGACCTGCGCGCCGAAACACTACTTCGGCTGCTCCGACGTAGGGATTGTGCAGCGACCCACCCGTGGCAAATGCGATCGCGTCGATTGGCCGTCCTCGGATGCTTGAGATGGTGCCAATATCGCCTTGGATGATGCTCACAGCTTCATTGAAGCGTCTGCGCTCCCGGCACGAGCGTACAAAGTGCATGAAATTCTCGCAAGCGAAGGATGGCGTTTCGAGCGTCAGGATCGCTGGACCTTTGGTGTCTGTTACGTCCGTGGATGCGGCTGCTTGCTCACCAGCCGGTGCAACCGTTGCTGTCGCGCTAGCATTGTGATTAGCATTGGCGTGCTGAATACTATCCTCGTCTCCCTCATCGTCATCGTAATCACCCTCTCCTTCATCAAACGCATCGTCTTCATCACTTGCATCATCCTCATCCTGCTGCTCGTGCTGCAACGGCGCCGGCACGGGCACATGGCCGCCAAAATGGGTCTGCAGCAACTCGTCCCACAGCTTCTCATCGCTCAAGATGCTGCGCCACGCGTTGCGCGAGCGCAGAAACGCGGCAAAGCACACGACGCTGCGCGCGTCCAGGAACTTCACGACCTTTTGCGTGAGCAGCTCCACGGCGAAGAGCTGCACGGCGGCGCGGTGGTCGTCTTCAGCTGCGGAAGTTGCTGCAGCGGACGCCAGCGCAGCGCTCTCTTTGGCCGCTGGCGTTGCCTCTGCACTGCGCTGCCGCTTACTGGCGGCCGCACCAGCGTCGCTCTCATTCTCCGCAGTTCGCGCGCGCGTCGTCGACATCGCCACCTTCGTCTTCTTCTTCGCGTTTTCAACTGGTGCAGTATGGGGAGTCGCTTTCTTTCGATGATGGAACCGGTAAAGAAAATGATTGGCTATAATTCGATGCTATATTGACGATGTAGCCAATCGTAGAACGAAGGAATCAGATGCAGAGAGCCGAGCTGAGTGAAGATCACCTTTGGGCTAATGATGGTCTGTATTAAGCGACGAAATCTAGATGTTAGTAGCGAAATGTAAAAGTGCTCAACGGCTGCTTTGACTTGTACTTTGTCGTAATAGTGACTGCACGTGGAGCTGGTGATCCAGAAAAACGCCAACTATGCCGTACTGCGAGCAAATTCTTTTTTAAAATCGAATTGCGAGAGCAAGGCCATTGCGACGCCCAGCACGTCCTCAGGATTCCAGCACTAGCGCACTATCATTTTCAGAATGCGAACGAGGTAACCACGAAATAATCACATATTCCCAACAAGTCGACGACACCATGGAGGCTTAGTTGCTTCATTTGCATCGGTTTTATGATATGTTCGTCACAATGCTGCTAATATTTGTGTACGTACACGAGTGAGCCTATCAATGGGTGGCGCTTGACTTGCGTAGGAAGTACAAAGTCGGAACATTTATGGTTGTGCGATGGACGAACCGAGCGCCACCAGCTTCTCGCGAGTGAACGCCTCAAACACGGCGTCTTCGTAGCACACGATCGCCAGCGAACCGTTCCAGTGCGTGCTTCGGATAAACTTTTGGATCACGCGCATCGCGACTTGCGCGCCTTCATTCACAGGAACACCCATGTTGCCGGTCGAGATGGACGCGATCGCGATGCACTTGACGTCTTCCCGAGCAATGGCGTTCATGAGGTTCTCATACGTTTCCTCAAGCAGCTCGTAGCACTGATGCTGGGTGTTTCGAGGCCCCACGCAGTGGAAGAGTTTGGAGACGCCAGCCTTGAAGCCTGGAGTGACGACCACGTCTCCCGTCGGGTGGTTCCCGCGCACCCACGCACTGGTCACGTACGTGTTAAGCTCTTGTCCCGCTCGTCGGAAGATGGCAGCGGCAGCGCCGATGTTGTTGAACGTCAGGTGCGAATGTGTCGGGAACGCGAGTGCGTCCACAGGAGCACCGTCGATGTCTTGCAGCGTGCCGATGTCTCCACGGATGATCTTGACGGAGCTGTCAAAGTGGACGAGCGCTTTGGTCTGCGAGCGGGTCAACAGGACGCTCTTCGTCTTGTCATGCGAGTCTAGCAGTGGCCTAGCGAAAAGAATTCGCAAATGAAAGAAACCCGGTCGATGGTTTACCGACAGAGAGCACTAGAGGCGTACATGAGCACAAGCATCATTCTCTCCACAGAAGACTAAAAAGTGGCGGCAAGTTCACTGACCTTAGCCTCGCTCGTCATCTATCAAAATGATTGTGTTAAGACATTATTTACAACAACATGAGCCTATTAGAACGAAGACGCGCGTAGTGCAGGCACCGCTATTCAAGCCAGTATCAGTAGGGTAGTTGATGACAGCAGGTTTTTCTTGCTATGCCTGCGGAAAACTCGACCACAAACACTGTTTTGCACATGCACCAAGCAGGCGATCGCGTCCAGGGGTTGGCAAAATTTCCAGTTATTGCAATGCGCTCCAGTGCGTCTAATGCGCGTTGAACACGCAGTGGCGCGTAATCAATTTCTTTGACACGATTACGCGGCTTTGTCAGTGATTACGCCGAAAGGAGGGGCTACAATGTGACAAACAAAGGTATACGAGGCACAAAAGTTGCATTAAAACAAGTGCGTAGCGCCACTGCAGCGGATGGTGCCGCAAAAGGTTCTTGAATCCCTGGATATCTTTTGTACACATTTTTATGAGGAGAAAGAGTGGATTTTACTGTTTACTCTGCGCTGTGATAACAAACCTCACTATTTACGTTCTAATACCTTTGTTGTCGATAAGACGAGCCTAGTGGACGTCTTTATGATGATCCTTGCCGTGATTTTATACACTGGACTGCTTCAAGATGCTTTAACTGTAGACTGACATAATCGTCAAGAATGCCGGGATTCAGTATTAGTTAGTACTTACCTAATTAAGAAATATAAATAATGAAATAGAAATAATGGCGGGATTGTGACAGGAAATACATCCGTGATCCGCCCACTCTAACTGCAGTTGATCAGCTGAAAGCCGCGCGCGTTGAGCGTCATCACTGTCCATTCTTTATCGCCTTGATGTTTGCAATATCCGGTGCAAAATAGGTGCAGATTGCGCATGTTTACTCCAGAGCTTTTTGTTTATGGCGGCGTCAATATGAGTGCTCCAGTCGTCCAGCTCCCTTTCTTTGCTTGAAATACAGGCGGCTACAAAGATTCCGTCCAAGCTCATGGCGTGGAGTTATGCTTGTTTCATTTCCCCATTTGACAGTAGTCATGCTGGATCACCATCATCAGGAACAGGGCTCTCAAGGCGTCCTCTGCGCAGACACCGACGCGGTTCTTGGTCCATTGCGCGTCCAAGTCGGCAACTCCCTTCAGCGATGCACCGCCAATGAAGACAAAGACGACGTAGGGAGATCGCCAAACAGTAGCTGTCGGGCGGATCAAATTTCCTTCGACCATCTATGCGGTCAGGATATTGCGTACCTGAAAGTCGACGAGACGTCTGGCACTACTTTTGTGGAGCAGCTCGATGAATTCGATGAGTGCGGCATGTTGTCGCTGCTGGAGCTGATACAAGACCCCTTAGAGTCGTTTATGCAGCATAACGCGAGCACAGTACAACAGATTGCAGCCCCTGAGTTCCAAAGTCACGACGATAACAACTCCGTCGCACAAGGACAGACCACGATGGAGATCCGAGATCCACTTCAGCGAAAGAAAAGAAATCAGAACCAGTCACGAGCACGGCAGCGGCAGGAAGTGCGATTGCTGCGTGATTATGTGAAAGAGTTGGAAGCTCAGCGCAATAAGTTGTTCGAGGAGTACACGATTTATTGCAAAAACTCAAATTTTGGTGAAGACGCTACGAAACATGACAAGTACCCCGCCCAACCGACAAAAGAAGCGATTTTCCAGCGGGCATTGGCATTGAAGCGAAGTGTTGAACGAACGAAGCAAGAGGCTGAGAGAGCACGAGTTGAAAACTTAAGACTTCGAGGACTGATTGAGCAACAGTGTCGAGTCACACGGAAATTTGAAGCTGACTTTCGTGCCAAAAATGAATTGTGCACGCTGGTATGTAACACATCATCATCGATAATATTTTCGTTGATACAGAACTAAACATTTCCTGTTTTTTTAAAAATGTAGACAGCAGCCGAGCTAGCTTCCGTGAATTTCACGTTGCCCTCACCAGTCTTACCTCAACCCGTTTACCAACCAGCAGACTTGTCTTCGACGCCTGAATGCCTCGAAAAGGACTTGGATGCCCAATATCAGCAACTTGGCTCCATCTGGGGCACATGTGGCTTCACTGACCAGCCGCCACAATCGTGCTCGGCGAAAACGCTCGATGGATGGTACCACCAGAAACAAGACGAACAGGGGAATCGTGTCTGGGAAAACACACACTCCCGCGTTCTTCCATTTTCACCCGAGAGCGTCGTTCGGGCTATCTGGGAGTGCTTGAGTCGCGAAATTCAGACACCCAGTGGTGGTGAACTCAAGGTGAGTCAGTGCTACAGCATATTTACTATCTGCGTGACCGTTTTACTTCCTGCACTTACTTGATCTCAACCTTTTCTGTTGAATATAGATCGGCAAAACATCCGGGGACACGATCGAGATTCTTTTTCGCGACACATATCCAAAACTTGGCCAAGTAGCTCACCGTAGTTCCAGTTCTTCAGCTTCAGTGCGACTTTCGGTGCGAATTATGCTGAAAAAGTTTGTTAAGGCAAGCCGCATCGTGCTTGTGCAATCTTCAGTCATTGATATTGAAGCTGAGAAGTGTCGTCGTGTTCGTCTTCACGGGAAAGGCTGGAGCGTACTGCAATGCCTGGGTGTCCAGGGCAGATCGAGCAAAGATCAGCTCGCCCCATGTTTTGCGCAAGCGTGTGTGCGCATCGTTCCGGCTGCTCGGCCAGAAGATGATGGAACGCTGAACGGCGGTGAGGCTTCTTTTAGTACGATTCCATTAGAATTCATCGCGAACCACCGTCAAATTCGAGATTTTGTACAACAGCTCATAGAAAACCAGATTATCGATGAATGCCTTCGGAGTCTTGCAAGTCCAAAGTAGAAGGCAGCCGGCCCGTCTTTCTTGTCAGCGTGCGAAAGACGAAATAGCCTCGACAGAGCCTTTTAGAGAAGTGGGCGGTTGGAAATCGGAAAGCTGCGTCACTTAAATGATTATTTTAACATTTTACTAGTTAGGCCATATTCGAGGGGTCATGAAAATCAAACGTTGAGGAGTATTATTCTGGGAGATAGTTTGCAGATATATTTTGTTTCGCTGTGTGGGTCATGACTATAGTCACTGTTGAGTTTCTGTACTTTTATGACCACGTAAAAATAGCCTTAGTAAGTACTGGACGCTAGGTTAGGGTGCGCACAGTCACAGTCAGTACAGTCGGTTGCCAAACCCTCGTGTTCCTTCCTATTCAACCTGATTCAGTGACGGAGATTCTGAAACAAAAAAAAGATGCAAATCGTGCGAGATAGTGAGGATACATTCCAAGATGCAGGCATTGATACAATGGTGGACGCGATTGTTATTGAAACAACTCTGCAGCAGACTGCTGGCAATCTGTTCAATGAGTGCAGCGAAGATGGACTAAAACACCGCGCAGATCTTCTTTTCTCTGTCAGGCAGGCATCACGAGGCGACAATATTTGCCGTTTACGACTATCAAACGTGGAACTGATTACATTTCCTGAAGGCGTATGTGGCGCAAGTTTGCTGCGGACTGTGTGGATGGAGTCCAAGCGCAACCAATTTCGCAACATGGAAGAGACAAGGACCGAACAGGTGCTCACAACTCATACTATGGTGCATCATGGAAAGCGCCACTTGCATGGTCTATAACACCTATTACATGCTTCCACGTACTAGTACATGCTTATCGAATACTTCGACTGCCTAGTGATTTGCCAATGCTCTCTACTAACAAATAGCACTTGCACCGTTGCTGCTAATAGCGTCAGGTACTTGAAGTATCACTGTGAAACATCGTTGTATCTGGATACTAGCGACAAGACTCAAGACAATTCTGCGGCACAAGTATCAAATCATGATTTGGATCGTTGCAGGAGAAAACGACGAATGAAGGTCGTTCGTTTTGGTGACGTGAACCTTCAGAAGACCAGCACTCTTCAATGAGTCATAAAAATGACCTTCATCTACACACGTTTTTATGGATCAACATGATGTACTTCCTCTCAGAGTTCCTGAGGCAGGTTATCTCACTACGATCGATATAAAGGCAACGGACAAAGCGGAACACCTCAAGTGTATTGATCAATCAATCTTTACAGGAAAAGCATTCGCGCAGCGAAGTCATCGTTGTCAAAATTGCATGCGGACGCATCATTTCGTACGTACGCTGCAACGGGGTCGGAGACGCCGAGTATTGTTTGCTTACCATGGAAGCTGCTCGCCAGTGTGGTTGTAGAACTTGCCCGAGTCGGCAATGGTAAAGTTACCGATAACGCTGATCAGGTCGCGGACGCTCGTGTCCGTGGAGATAGCCTTGAGAACAACGTCGCCCATGACGAGGTCCACTCCTCCTCTGCTCATGTCGGTCGCCACGTAACCAGGGTGAAGCACGAAAGAGCCAATGTTATCGTTTTTCAAATCAAATGCAAGACACGAGTTAATCATGTTGAGCGCGGTCTTCGAGGTACGGTACCCATACGCAGTCCCGACGTTGAGAGTGATGCTGCCGACATATGACGAGATCTGCGCGACATTCGCCGATCCGTGCTTGGCCACGGCGGCCTTCAGGTGCGGAATGAACGCACGCGTGACCACGAACGGACCGACGGCATTGATCTCAAACTGCTTGAGCAAGTCGGCTTTGGTCGTCGAAGCCAAATCGCCACTCACGTTGATGCCAGCGTTGTTGATGAGCAGGTCGATCGCTTCGCCCTCAAGTTCCTTGGCGACGCGAAGTACGGAGGCTTCGTCGCCGCTATCAAGCTGCACGATCTTGTATGGCGAAAGTGCTGCCAACTGACACATCAGCATGCACACAGACACATCGCCGCAAGGAGACCCTCGTCGTTAATTATGAGGATAATAGGAGCATAGAACGACAGCATGAGTAGTGTGCATCTACCTGATCAGCTTTGGCCGGGTTCCGGGCAGCGGCAATGACGTTCCACCCGAGCTTGACGTACTCTTCGACAAGCTTGAGGCCGATGCCGCGGGAACTTCCAGTAATGAGGACAGTCTTGGCAGCCATGGTATGAAGTGAAAGTGGAGTGAGTGGCTCGGTGTGGTGAGCGGATCGTTGAGAGGGTAGTGGAGAACGCGATGCGTTTTCAAAAGTGAGCGGTCCTGAATGCAATTAGTTATCGATTTTTCTCTTCAGCCGCCTGACATCGTTCTTGGACGGCGTTCTGTGCAAGTGTATTGATGTACTCATCGCGAGATATCTGAGTGTATAGAACGCAATTACCTTTGCTTGAAAAGTGGTGTACTCATCATCGTGAGCCACAGTGAACATGGAAAAGGGAGATAGTTGGTGTACACATCACGAAATATCTCAGTTACATAACGCAATTACAGTACCTTTGCTGAAAGTGATGTGCTCAACTCCATAGCTGCGCGGATTTGGGAAGGATTAATATTGTACTGGCAATCAAACAAAAGCGAGAAAATAACGAGTGCATATTATTACGGGCTGGTAGTGCATAGTATACTTGTCTTAGCGCTACAGTCTAGACCCACCACTGGAAGGAAGACATGCAATTATTGTGCATCTTTATTCCCGCTGGACCCCTCCGAAAACCTGTATGAACGAAGGTGCGTGCATTTATTCGAAGTCTTCTTACCTACTCACGGCTTTATACACAAACTCATTACTCGGCACACGTTCTAGCCAGCTCTCAGTGTCCGCAAAGCCCACTAAAAGAAAGACATAAGTGTCTGCCAGTCACTCCGCATCACAACATGTTGTAATCAACATAGATGGAATCACAAGCACGCGAATTGCGCTTGGAATGGCATAGTCACTTGATCCGGGGTTACTTGATGGCGTCATTTCGAGGAGCCACAAGCGGCTCAAGCCACCCTTTGTTGACAATTCTCGGAGTGTGTAATCATGCTCATTCCAGTTGATTTGAGAGGCTGTAATTGCATTGAATCCATACATACAGGAAACACATTAAAGTCCAAGCTCAAGCCCCCTCCCTCCAACAGTCAAAATTAACGGCTCAAGCAGGCTCTTCACAACAGATGCCATGCATGGGATAATGTGTGTCTCGGTTGACCCTCAGGAACAGCACAACACAAAGCAGCCCCTTATCAGGCTGCAAGGACGTGCCATCCAGATGGAAACTTACTTCGCTCTTTAGGGTGACTCGACGTCTCTTGCGCTGTTGGCGCACCGTAACTCACTCTTGTATTAAATTCCTGTGTGCGAAGTGTACAAGATCTAAGACCAACACTCACGACGGGATGATGAACGCAGGCCATCAGCCATATGGTTTCTATTGCGGACATAAACATTCGGAGAAGTGTTTGCTACTGTATTCAGTAAAGCAACCAGTCGAGTGTGGCCACTTTTCGCGCAAATGAATACGTAGTAGTAGCCGTGACCACCTCTTCGTGACATCATCTAACACTTGTCATAGATTATGTCATTTCGAAACTCAACCAGATACGTGTATTATTCGTGTCTGCTCTACTCGAATCATAGCATATTGTGCATGTGATACTGCCTACTACAGCAACCCACAACTCGAGCTTGTTGTTTTACTGCAGCATTACCCTTAAGTCAACATACTAGATAGGAAATATGAAAGCAACTTAGACACTGGGGTCCGCGGCTTGCCCCTCTCCCCCCCTCTCTCTCTCACACACACAGTCATATACACAACCTCATTCTGCAATTGCATAAGCACAACGCACACCACGACAAGAGCCCCCTTCCCAAAAACCCAACGAACACCTTCAACATGTCATCCTACCGTAAAGTTCAAGTCCACACTCTGTCGCCTGACTTCCGTGCCGCCACAAGCATCGTGGTCGTTCCGGAACTCCCGAAAGCAGCCAACGGACACATTGTCGTCAAGAACCACTACTTGGGTATCATGGCGACCGATACGAACCTCCCGAATGGGTTCTACGGCCACACGACACCGCCATTCGACTGTGGCATCGAAGCTGGTACGTACGTTGCTGTTCTTGTTTTTTAATCTGTCGATGATGTATGAGGACTTGTGCGTCTAGGAATTGCATGCGTAGATCTAGAGGACATTGCTCTAATGTGATTCGTGACTGCTTCGGCGTGTTGTTGCTGTTGCTTTTTGTGCTTCTCAAGTGGGCATTGTGACAGACATCGGACCCGGTGTCGAGACGCTCAAGGTCGGCGATGCGGTCGTCTACCAAAGTACGTTTGCCCCACCATGGATACACTTCAAAGCGGTGTTTACCACCTCATCTCCTTTTCTCCAGGTACTGACACAAATCGTTGTCCCTTCTTTACACCCTCTCTCTGTCCCTATTGGTTTCTATCATCTCGCGCGCTGCATGTGCAGAATTTGGTGCATTCGGCGAGTACGTTGAGGTCGAGGCATCGGCCGCGATCCAGATCCCCAAGGCTGACCCGTCAGTGCTTCCACTTTTCGGCTGCGGAGTCTCCGCGTCCATCGCGCTCGAACAAGCCGGCGAAATGAAGCAAGGTGGGCAAACTGTGCTCGTCACGGCTGCTGCAGGCACCACGGGCCAGTTCGCCGTGCAGCTCGCCAAGATCGCGGGCAACCACGTCATCGGTACCACGAGCTCGGACGAGAAGGCTGAAGCGCTCAAGAAACTTGGCGTCGATCGCGTGATCAATTACGCCAAGGAAGACGTGTCGGCTGTACTCAAAGCCGAATACCCACAAGGCGTGGACCTCGTATTCGACTCGGTCGGTGGCGCGCTGTTCCAGGCGGCTGTCGACAACATCGCCGTGCGTGGTCGCATCATCGTCTTTGGCTTGGTGTCCCAGTACCAGGGCAAATCCACCGACACGACGCTCGCGGGCAGCCTCACACACTCGCTGCTGATGAAGTCGGCCTCAGTGCACGGCTTCGCGGTCATGTTCTTCCTCGACCAGGCACCAGCGCACATCGGCCGTCTCATGGCGCTCACGGAGCAGGGCAAGCTGGTGTCTCAGCTCGACCCGACGGACTTTCGCGGTCTTGAAGCCATTCCCGAGGCCATCGACTACATGTACAACAAGAAGAACGTCGGCAAGCTCGTGGTCAAGTTGGTTTAGAGTAGTTAGCCGTGTGGACGACTGGTAGTGAGAAACAGAGGGTCGTCCAGTGTACGCCACGAGCTACGCTTATGCATTTGTACGTGTGCGTTTACATCCACAGCACATACCTAAGCCAGTAACAAACTCTTTCAACATTATTGCAACATGGGCATATATTGCAACACTGCATATGCTTCCTAGCCATTCGTCTCACTTTACATTAGACAGCGAAGTGGGCTAGCGAGATTTGGTTGGCGAAGGATGATCTCAACCCGGAACTCTTCGCTATTTCGCCGCAGGTTGTGCCGGCGAGACAGTGTGCTATCACATAGGTGTCAGCTGGTCGTGGTTGAAGCCAACGCCTCAGAGCGCTACATTATCAGTCGTCATAAACTCTCCTGTTGTCTCTCAAATGATGTCGATCGCATCGGCACACACATACTCGCACCCAGTTAGAAATACTAGGTGGGCAAATCAAATCAATAAGGACAGAGCCGTGAATTCAACGAACCTATCGCCATAGGGTGGGTAACCACTACGCATGTACTATCATTCACACCTGGTAGATAGTGTAGGTAACATGACCGAGACTTCTTGAGGTATCACGACAGTAAATTCGCAGCTAAATCTGACTGATAAAACAATGGCGACAGCTGAGAGACAGCAGGGGAAAAAAATCGAACACAAATGAAATGTTTTCATTTTTTCAAAAAAGCAAGGATGATAGTGCAGAAGAAAACTAGACATGCAAGCTATTCCCAAGTGAAATGAAAGTCACTGCTTGATATCGAATGAGAGATGAGCCAGACGTTCACTCAAGGTCCATAGTTTCTTTGCGGCACTTGCTGATTTTCCGATATCCGACGGTTCCTCGGTAGTCGGGTATCCCCGTAACTTTTTGAAGCCGTCGGGACCAAAGTAATCCCCTCCTTGCACGTTTGGCGCTGTGGCTGCGAATAGAGTCGGCAGCGCTCCCATCGACGCTGGTTGGAATAGTGGGAGCGAAGTTAGCATCCTCGTTTTGAGTCGGACAAAGAACCCACCTTCCTCGACTGACTGCGAAAAGACGTTGGTCTCCGTCAACCCAGGATGCGATACGGCTGCGGTAACGCCGACAATGCCTGCAGCCTTGATACGGCGGTCGAGCTCTTTCGTGAACAAGATGTTGCACAACTTGCTATCACCGTAGACAGCCCCCGCATCGTACTTGGTTGCAGACTTCACGATATTGTCTTCATCAAATTTTGCTTCGTGGTGGAGGACACTGCTCACATTCACGATCCGGCATGGTTCACTCTTCTTTAGCATGTCAAATAGGTGGGCAACGAGTGCGAACTGACCCAAGTGGTTGATAGCAAACTGACTTTCGTAGCCATCCACCGTTACATCGTATCTAGCAGCCAGAATACCGGCATTGTTGATCAAGATATCGAGACGATCATGCTTGTTGATAAATTCATCGGCAAATTCCTTGACACTCTTTAAGCTGCCGACGTCGAGCTTTGCAAACTCGACCTTGCCTGCCGCCGGGGTCGTCGCGAGCGACTCACGGATCCGCGACTCGGCTTGTTTTCCGCGCTCTGCGCTTCGACATGCCAGCACGACGTCGGCACCTTTGCGGGCCAGTTCGAGTGCCATTTCGTACCCAATACCCGAGTTCGCACCAGTCACGATCGCAGTCTTGCCGGCGAGCGATGGGATCTTGCTGGTGTCCCATTTTTCGGGCACTCGAGTCGTGTTCGTAGAGACTGAGGAACCCATGAGGCTTTGCTGAATGTTGACTTGATGGCTTTGGATGATGATGTCGGACTTTTGGCAAAACGGAGAATGAGTCGCATGATATGAGGAGGTTCGCTCCGATTGACGTAGAGAGAAGGAGGCAACATCCTATGCTATCCAGCTTTCTTTTAATACGTCCAAAGTGACATCATCAGCGTTCGAGTTATCCATGACGTATCCGATTTTTATTAGTACACCCACTGCATTGTTCGCATCTAATGACTCGGTGGACACATCAATTCATAAGGGCCGGTTGCAGCCCTATCCCGTGAACTCAATCAGCCTACGTCACGTCATGATGTCATGGGATAGGGAAATCAATAATACGCGCGCTTTCATTGGATAGACAAAGACTCTTCGAATACCAAGCGCTTTAGTTATTGTATTACAGTACCGGGGTTAATAAAAGTGTTGGCATAGACTCGTTTCTACTACTCAGCTTTTGCTGTTCCAAAGCGAGATCAGACATACAATCTCCTCTGCTCTCATCCTCGCATTTCTATCTTCACCTTATTGTAATATTCCACGATAATTTATCGCGGCGTTGGGGCCGGTATAGGTCGGATAACCCATCGCCGAAATCGGTCATTTTAAGAACAGCGATTTTTTAGCGAATGTGGGCTGCTGAGCACCTTCATCAAAAGGCACAATTGGGTCATAAAAGACGCAAAAGATTGCGAATTGTTACGCAGTAATTTGCTATCTTTCGCACTCTTTATGACGTAGTATGTGCTGTAGAACGGTCTATGTACCAGTATAGATAGCACGAATTTTGCCGGTTGTTTCTATCCGCAATTCTCTATGTTTTATTCAGTCCAGCGGGAATAAAGATGCACAATAATTGCATGTCTTCCTTCCAGTGGTGGGTCTAGACTGTAGCGCTAAGACAAGTATACTATGCACTACCAGCCCGTAATAATATGCACTCGTTATTTTCTCGCTTTTGTTTGATTGCCAGTACAATATTAATCCTTCCCAAATCCGCGCAGCTATGGAGTTGAGCACATCACTTTCAGCAAAGGTACTGTAATTGCGTTATGTAACTGAGATATTTCGTGATGTGTACACCAACTATCTCCCTTTTCCATGTTCACTGTGGCTCACGATGATGAGTACACCACTTTTCAAGCAAAGGTAATTGCGTTCTATACACTCAGATATCTCGCGATGAGTACATCAATACACTTGCACAGAACGCCGTCCAAGAACGATGTCAGGCGGCTGAAGAGAAAAATCGATAACTAATTGCATTCAGGACCGCTCACTCACTCCACTCCACTTCACTTCATACCATGGCTGCCAAGACTGTTCTCATTACTGGAAGTTGTACGGAAATGTGCACACGCGCTCGTCAAAGGTTACCAAGAAGCGCACTGGGAGAACGGCACATATGTCGTAGACGTACGACGCCACATCAACAACGACGTGACGCATTGAATGACACTCGGAAAAACCCTGAGAGGTGCGTTCTGCGCCGAATGGCTTGGACTATGCTCGACAACGCAGGATGGATGGTTGCTCGACAGGCAAGGGACCACGTATCTATTATCACGCGCAGGGATAGCCCGTGGTACCAGAGAACTGAAAGACCTGGTGCAATGGACCTGGCACAGCCAGGGAAAAGTCTTATTCCAATTTGTTCCGGGCTGGGAGTCCGCAACAGCGCCATCCTTGCGCTCCTTCCAACGACTGTGCTTTGCGTTGCTCTACAACTATCCCCAGTTGTTATTCCGCCCTGCCAGCCCGACTCTCTTGAGGCCGTACAACACTGGAATCCAGCAACACCATGAATGGCATCTTACACATACACACACGCTGAAGCATTACGACGCGACGCTACTAACGGCAAAGCATCAAGTTGAAACGAGCTCAGGCTTGGACACGGCAGCGTCAGCAGATGTCCAGAATGCTGAGCGCATCCGGTTCCACGCGCACCCGGCGACCTCCAGACTTGTGCAGGTATGGGGAGGTGAGAGACGGTGGACTGCCTCTCGTAGGCGATACAGGTGGCATATCACCAAGCGTCGGGCCGAACAAGGGCAAGAGGCCAGAAACAGGACTGCCGCTTTGCCGACCTGCTCGAAGGCGTTATCCACACCGATGCAAGCTGGGCTCTCAACTCTCAAATGGTCACGCATACAGAGACTCACTGGGCTCAATACCTATGAACGGCAACTGCTTTATAGATTGAAGGCTGGGAAACTCTCACTTTGGAACTACAGGGACAGCAATGTAGCCTGCCCATCGGCGCAATGTTCAGCTATTCGCATCGTCAATTCTTCGCATGTCTTTTGGGAGTACCCCGAGGCGGAAGCACTTTGGCGACCGACGCTAAACTCATGGCAAGGCATTGGTCTCGACTTGACTGGTCACGCGGAACAGGCAATCTTCGGCCTCAGGTTGCTGGACGCACCTAAGATGGCATGGAAATTGATGACGGAGGTAGCCAAGGACGTCCAACTGCACGAGCAACATCAAGATCTTGTTTTCCCAATGGCCGAAGTACTCTGGCAATACTACTGCGGCTCCACTATCACGAATATATGGAGGCTTCGAAACTTGCTCATGAATGAAGATGCCCCATCGAGAGCAGCCTTTCTGGCGGGATGTCAGGCGCGCCTCCGTTCTGGCCTGAATAATATACGCTTTATGCTACCTACCAACTCAAGTAGGCAGAGCGGAAATGCTGCGGCGACGGTGCTTCGACTACTGATTACAGTGCTGCTCGGACAGGCTACCTCACCACGGATTGAAAGGCTGATCCTCCGTCAAGGGAAATGCCTTCTCTTCTTTGACGGAGGCTCGCGCGGAAACCCTGGCCCGGGCGGATCAGGTAGATGCACACTACTCATGCTGTCGTTCTATGCTCCTATTATCCTCATAATTAACGACGAGGGTCTCCTTGCGGCGATGTGTCTGTGTGCATGCTGATGTGTCAGTTGGCAGCACTTTCGCCATACAAGATCGTGCAGCTTGATAGCGGCGACGAAGCCTCCGTACTTCGCGTCGCCAAGGAACTTGAGGGCGAAGCGATCGACCTGCTCATCAACAACGCTGGCATCAACGTGAGTGGCGATTTGGCTTCGACGACCAAAGCCGACTTGCTCAAGCAGTTTGAGATCAATGCCGTCGGTCCGTTCGTGGTCACGCGTGCGTTCATTCCGCACCTAAAGGCCGCCGTGACCAAGCACGGGTCGGCGAATGTCGCGCAGATCTCGTCATATGTCGGCAGCATCACTCTCAACGTCGGGACTGCGTATGGGTACCGTACCTCGAAGACCGCGCTCAACATGATTAACTCGTGTCTTGCATTTGATTTGAAAAACGATAACATTGGCTCTTTCGTGCTTCACCCTGGTTACGTGGCAACCGACATGACCGGAGGAGGCGTGGACCTTGTCATGGGCGACGTTGTTGTCAAGGCTATCTCCACGGACACGAGCGTCCGCGACCTGATCAGCGTTATCGGTAACTTTACCATTGCCGACTCGGGCAAGTTCTACAACCACACTGGCGAGCAGCTTCCATGGTAAGCAAACAATACTCGGCGTCTCCGACCCCGTTGCAGCGTACGTACGAAATGATGCGTCCGCATGCAATTTTGACAACGATGACTTCGCTGCGCGAATGCTTTTCCTGTAAAGATTGATTGATCAATACACTTGAGCAAAGCCTCATGGGTTCCTCAGTCTCTACGAACACGACTCGAGTGCCCGAAAAATGGGACACCAGCAAGATCCCATCGCTCGCCGGCAAGACTGCGATCGTGACTGGTGCGAACTCGGGTATTGGGTACGAAATGGCACTCGAACTGGCCCGCAAAGGTGCCGACGTCGTGCTGGCATGTCGAAGCGCAGAGCGCGGAAAACAAGCCGAGTCGCGGATCCGTGAGTCGCTCGCGACGACCCCGGCGGCAGGCAAGGTCGAGTTTGCAAAGCTCGACGTCGGCAGCTTAAAGAGTGTCAAGGAATTTGCCGATGAATTTATCAACAAGCATGATCGTCTCGATATCTTGATCAACAATGCCGGTATTCTGGCTGCTAGATACGATGTAACGGTGGATGGCTACGAAAGTCAGTTTGCTATCAACCACTTGGGTCAGTTCGCACTCGTTGCCCACCTATTTGACATGCTAAAGAAGAGTGAACCATGCCGGATCGTGAATGTGAGCAGTGTCCTCCACCACGAAGCAAAATTTGATGAAGACAATATCGTGAAGTCTGCAACCAAGTACGATGCGGGGGCTGTCTACGGTGATAGCAAGTTGTGCAACATCTTGTTCACGAAAGAGCTCGACCGCCGTATCAAGGCTGCAGGCATTGTCGGCGTTACCGCAGCCGTATCGCATCCTGGGTTGACGGAGACCAACGTCTTTTCGCAGTCAGTCGAGGAAGGTGGGTTCTTTGTCCGACTCAAAACGAGGATGCTAACTTCGCTCCCACTATTCCAACCAGCGTCGATGGGAGCGCTGCCGACTCTATTCGCAGCCACAGCGCCAAACGTGCAAGGAGGGGATTACTTTGGTCCCGACGGCTTCAAAAAGTTACGGGGATACCCGACTACCGAGGAACCGTCGGATATCGGAAAATCAGCAAGTGCCGCAAAGAAACTATGGACCTTGAGTGAACGTCTGGCTCATCTCTCATTCGATATCAAGCAGTGACTTTCATTTCACTTGGGAATAGCTTGCATGTCTAGTTTTCTTCTGCACTATCATCCTTGCTTTTTTGAAAAAATGAAAACATTTCATTTGTGTTCGATTTTTTTCCCCTGCTGTCTCTCAGCTGTCGCCATTGTTTTATCAGTCAGATTTAGCTGCGAATTTACTGTCGTGATACCTCAAGAAGTCTCGGTCATGTTACCTACACTATCTACCAGGTGTGAATGATAGTACATGCGTAGTGGTTACCCACCCTATGGCGATAGGTTCGTTGAATTCACGGCTCTGTCCTTATTGATTTGATTTGCCCACCTAGTATTTCTAACTGGGTGCGAGTATGTGTGTGCCGATGCGATCGACATCATTTGAGAGACAACAGGAGAGTTTATGACGACTGATAATGTAGCGCTCTGAGGCGTTGGCTTCAACCACGACCAGCTGACACCTATGTGATAGCACACTGTCTCGCCGGCACAACCTGCGGCGAAATAGCGAAGAGTTCCGGGTTGAGATCATCCTTCGCCAACCAAATCTCGCTAGCCCACTTCGCTGTCTAATGTAAAGTGAGACGAATGGCTAGGAAGCATATGCAGTGTTGCAATATATGCCCATGTTGCAATAATGTTGAAAGAGTTTGTTACTGGCTTAGGTATGTGCTGTGGATGTAAACGCACACGTACAAATGCATAAGCGTAGCTCGTGGCGTACACTGGACGACCCTCTGTTTCTCACTACCAGTCGTCCACACGGCTAACTACTCTAAACCAACTTGACCACGAGCTTGCCGACGTTCTTCTTGTTGTACATGTAGTCGATGGCCTCGGGAATGGCTTCAAGACCGCGAAAGTCCGTCGGGTCGAGCTGAGACACCAGCTTGCCCTGCTCCGTGAGCGCCATGAGACGGCCGATGTGCGCTGGTGCCTGGTCGAGGAAGAACATGACCGCGAAGCCGTGCACTGAGGCCGACTTCATCAGCAGCGAGTGTGTGAGGCTGCCCGCGAGCGTCGTGTCGGTGGATTTGCCCTGGTACTGGGACACCAAGCCAAAGACGATGATGCGACCACGCACGGCGATGTTGTCGACAGCCGCCTGGAACAGCGCGCCACCGACCGAGTCGAATACGAGGTCCACGCCTTGTGGGTATTCGGCTTTGAGTACAGCCGACACGTCTTCCTTGGCGTAATTGATCACGCGATCGACGCCAAGTTTCTTGAGCGCTTCAGCCTTCTCGTCCGAGCTCGTGGTACCGATGACGTGGTTGCCCGCGATCTTGGCGAGCTGCACGGCGAACTGGCCCGTGGTGCCTGCAGCAGCCGTGACGAGCACAGTTTGCCCACCTTGCTTCATTTCGCCGGCTTGTTCGAGCGCGATGGACGCGGAGACTCCGCAGCCGAAAAGTGGAAGCACTGACGGGTCAGCCTTGGGGATCTGGATCGCGGCCGATGCCTCGACCTCAACGTACTCGCCGAATGCACCAAATTCTGCACATGCAGCGCGCGAGATGATAGAAACCAATAGGGACAGAGAGAGGGTGTAAAGAAGGGACAACGATTTGTGTCAGTACCTGGAGAAAAGGAGATGAGGTGGTAAACACCGCTTTGAAGTGTATCCATGGTGGGGCAAACGTACTTTGGTAGACGACCGCATCGCCGACCTTGAGCGTCTCGACACCGGGTCCGATGTCTGTCACAATGCCCACTTGAGAAGCACAAAAAGCAACAGCAACAACACGCCGAAGCAGTCACGAATCACATTAGAGCAATGTCCTCTAGATCTACGCATGCAATTCCTAGACGCACAAGTCCTCATACATCATCGACAGATTAAAAAACAAGAACAGCAACGTACGTACCAGCTTCGATGCCACAGTCGAATGGCGGTGTCGTGTGGCCGTAGAACCCATTCGGGAGGTTCGTATCGGTCGCCATGATACCCAAGTAGTGGTTCTTGACGACAATGTGTCCGTTGGCTGCTTTCGGGAGTTCCGGAACGACCACGATGCTTGTGGCGGCACGGAAGTCAGGCGACAGAGTGTGGACTTGAACTTTACGGTAGGATGACATGTTGAAGGTGTTCGTTGGGTTTTTGGGAAGGGGGCTCTTGTCGTGGTGTGCGTTGTGCTTATGCAATTGCAGAATGAGGTTGTGTATATGACTGTGTGTGTGAGAGAGAGAGGGGGGGAGAGGGGCAAGCCGCGGACCCCAGTGTCTAAGTTGCTTTCATATTTCCTATCTAGTATGTTGACTTAAGGGTAATGCTGCAGTAAAACAACAAGCTCGAGTTGTGGGTTGCTGTAGTAGGCAGTATCACATGCACAATATGCTATGATTCGAGTAGAGCAGACACGAATAATACACGTATCTGGTTGAGTTTCGAAATGACATAATCTATGACAAGTGTTAGATGATGTCACGAAGAGGTGGTCACGGCTACTACTACGTATTCATTTGCGCGAAAAGTGGCCACACTCGACTGGTTGCTTTACTGAATACAGTAGCAAACACTTCTCCGAATGTTTATGTCCGCAATAGAAACCATATGGCTGATGGCCTGCGTTCATCATCCCGTCGTGAGTGTTGGTCTTAGATCTTGTACACTTCGCACACAGGAATTTAATACAAGAGTGAGTTACGGTGCGCCAACAGCGCAAGAGACGTCGAGTCACCCTAAAGAGCGAAGTAAGTTTCCATCTGGATGGCACGTCCTTGCAGCCTGATAAGGGGCTGCTTTGTGTTGTGCTGTTCCTGAGGGTCAACCGAGACACACATTATCCCATGCATGGCATCTGTTGTGAAGAGCCTGCTTGAGCCGTTAATTTTGACTGTTGGAGGGAGGGGGCTTGAGCTTGGACTTTAATGTGTTTCCTGTATGTATGGATTCAATGCAATTACAGCCTCTCAAATCAACTGGAATGAGCATGATTACACACTCCGAGAATTGTCAACAAAGGGTGGCTTGAGCCGCTTGTGGCTCCTCGAAATGACGCCATCAAGTAACCCCGGATCAAGTGACTATGCCATTCCAAGCGCAATTCGCGTGCTTGTGATTCCATCTATGTTGATTACAACATGTTGTGATGCGGAGTGACTGGCAGACACTTATGTCTTTCTTTTAGTGGGCTTTGCGGACACTGAGAGCTGGCTAGAACGTGTGCCGAGTAATGAGTTTGTGTATAAAGCCGTGAGTAGGTAAGAAGACTTCGAATAAATGCACGCACCTTCGTTCATACAGGTTTTCGGAGGGGTCCAGCGGGAATAAAGATGCACAATAATTGCATGTCTTCCTTCCAGTGGTGGGTCTAGACTGTAGCGCTAAGACAAGTATACTATGCACTACCAGCCCGTAATAATATGCACTCGTTATTTTCTCGCTTTTGTTTGATTGCCAGTACAATATTAATCCTTCCCAAATCCGCGCAGCTATGGAGTTGAGCACATCACTTTCAGCAAAGGTACTGTAATTGCGTTATGTAACTGAGATATTTCGTGATGTGTACACCAACTATCTCCCTTTTCCATGTTCACTGTGGCTCACGATGATGAGTACACCACTTTTCAAGCAAAGGTAATTGCGTTCTATACACTCAGATATCTCGCGATGAGTACATCAATACACTTGCACAGAACGCCGTCCAAGAACGATGTCAGGCGGCTGAAGAGAAAAATCGATAACTAATTGCATTCAGGACCGCTCACTTTTGAAAACGCATCGCGTTCTCCACTACCCTCTCAACGATCCGCTCACCACACCGAGCCACTCACTCCACTCCACTTCACTTCATACCATGGCTGCCAAGACTGTCCTCATTACTGGAAGTTCCCGCGGCATCGGCCTCAAGCTTGTCGAAGAGTACGTCAAGCTCGGGTGGAACGTCATTGCCGCTGCCCGGAACCCGGCCAAAGCTGATCAGGTAGATGCACACTACTCATGCTGTCGTTCTATGCTCCTATTATCCTCATAATTAACGACGAGGGTCTCCTTGCGGCGATGTGTCTGTGTGCATGCTGATGTGTCAGTAAGTAAGTAAGTAAGGTATATTATGTTACGCGTGGCGAACGACAATATCCATTCCCTGAGCTACACTATAGAGTAGTTTCGACACAGGGTAAAAAAAAGGTGATCGCCATGGTTGGTGCCTGCGGCACCATTCCATGACGATCTAGCACATCAAACGCATAAAAGGTCTCGCCACGGCCATTTGGTCGTGTCGAGACAGTCGGTCGACGCCACTCGCGGTCGGGTGGTTGTCGAACCAATGTTGGGTGTCACCTACCATTAAGCTTGCGAGCTCTGCTCCTTCTCGGCGATCAGTCGGAAACCGATACTGCGCCGAAACGGACGAGTCCATGGCATGGTTGACTGCTTTATCTGCCATTTTGTTGAAAGATCGGTAGTGATGAGACCAAGATCGGATTGCCATGGTATCCGCTAGCCTTTTGGACCAGTGGTACATGGACGCCAAACGACGGTTTTTTGGGGAATAGTGGAGCTGTTGTTGACGAATAATCATCGCACTGTCTCCAACAACGTGAAGCGGGTGACACTGATGCGCCTTCGCGTACCGCAATCCGTTTATCAGACCCCAATATTCTGCAGTGTTGTTTGTGGTAGATGCTTGACCATACGCCATACTTGCTGCCCACACCAGGTGTGCGCGCCTGCCAATTCGGTCTAGTCGCAATATCACCGAACCAGCCCCCCCTGGCCCGGGGTTGCCCCGTGAGCCCCCATCGAAGAAGAGGATGAACTCGTTAGTACCCGAGAAACGCTGCTCGATCGGAGGTAAGGCGTCCTTTATGAGTACTTCTGAAAGTAGCTGTACCATTGAGACAAAGGAAGCTCCTTTAGCGCCTTCCGCGAATGTGTCCAACAGTCGCCTCAGGTTGCGTAGTCCTGAGAGAAGGCGCCTGCTGCTCATCGCTCGCCTGGCCTCGGTACTATCTTGGTGATCATGTATTTCCGATATTCGGTGATGCCATACAGAGGCAATTGTGGTTCCACATATGAATTGCCACAATGTTTGCGCTGCCGGAAAAAGAGCGTCCTGTAATCCGTGCGCGAGGGATCCGTGTGCCTGGGAGTTGCCCATAAGCTGCCACGCGTGAATCGGCGCTGTTGGGAGTTGGAGGCTGAACACATCGGCCGCTGGATCATCCGCCAAAGTCACCCCGAGTCTCGTCCACTGGCTCAGCATCGGTTGCCACACGGCGTGAGCCTGTGGACATGTCCAAAAAATATGCTCAAGTGATGCATCGCCAGGTGACTGCACGATGGGTAAGGACATGTTTTGTTTCCGTCTCGATGGTTCCAGGTTGAAATTTTGCCAGCCTTGAGGCGGAAGATGAGTTGCCGCTCATAGGTATTCATGCCGATGAGCTTGTGTATTTGAATCCACTTGAGTTGTTTGAGGCCACTGGAAAACTGGGATTGTACGGGTTGGGCACTCGACTCCGAATCCTTGTCGCGTTGAGCACGACCCACTTCGTTGCGTTTTCGCGCTAGGTAGCGCTTAAGATGGCGTCGAGACACTGTCCATCGTTGGTGACCGCCATAAATTTGGACTAGTCGTGTAAACCAGGGGTGGGCATGGAACAGCACAGGTCCTCTGTTTCTAGAATCTTGAGCTGCCACGACGCCTAGTTCCGAGCTTCGGTGAACGCCATGCACCCCGGTCAGTATTGTCGCGTCGTAGTGTTGAAGCGAGTTAGGGCCCTCAAGACGCCACTCGTGGTGCTGTTGGATCTTGGCATCATATGGCTTGAGCTGTAGGAACCGTGTAGGTCTGAACAGGAGCTGCGGGAAGTTATAGAGGAGAGCAAAGCATAGTCGTTGAAAGGACCTGATGGAAGGCGCCGTTGCAAACTCGTGCCCTGGAACATACTCAAAGAGCACGCGCCCGCGGCGCACCCATGTCCACCGCACCAGGTCCCTAAGGGACACACACCCATTCGATATGCGAGCCTTGGAGAGGTCGTATACGGTTCCTTTGCGGTCCAGCAGCCATCCATCCTCGGAGGTAGAGCACATCTGGAGCCATTCCTCACAGAAGGCTCCATAGCACTTTTTGGCGTGCGCTATGCGAGCTGTTACCGCTGGGGATATCAGTTCACCGACGTCGATAGCCAGCTGTCCACAATGCCACTCAGCAGTGTCGTAGCCGCGCATGATCGTCTCTGCACATGCCCTGATGCCACGTATATCTTCATCGGTGTGGGTACGCGCGTAGACATGCCGCATGATTGAGGTGTCAGTCGCCCACAACGAAGTGCCCATTGTTTGCAGGGGTAATTTAGCGTCAGATCGAGGCGTGATATATTGGTTTTGAACTTGCTCCGAGTCCAGTAGGATGTCACCAATAAGGCGCTCAAAGGTGGTCGAGTTGTCGGCCCACTTCCCCATTGTGTATGCGCTGAGGGTAAGCAGTTCGGTTCTGACATTGGGCATCGAGATTCCACCTGCATGCAAAGGGAGCTCCGCCCGTTCCTCACTAACCCATGCACGGCGTGTTCTGCCGTTGATTTTTCCCCAGACGAAGGACTTGATGAATTTGTGCAGCTCGGTCACCGTGCTTTCAGTAGGCCACGCATGGCGTGCCAGGTACAAGAGCTTCGGAATTATGACAGCTCGCGCTATTTCAGCACGCTGGATGACTGAGTGAGTTTTGGCGAAGGCCAGGGCCAAACGTACCCTCAAGGCATCCACGCATCCATTCCAGTTTGCTTCGCGAGCGTCCCTTGTGCCCACTTGGATACCTAGGTACCGGCATGTGTCGTCAACAGGCAGGATCGAGATACCGCAACCTCGAACCTCCTCCGTGGCTCCATTTTCACACATGAGGACACCAACGGACTTCTCAAGGTTGACACGGAGTCCAGAGTAGTGGCCGAACTGATCTAGGAGGCTGATGACTTGGGGGATTTTGTTGTCGTCCGTCACATATAGGGCAGTGTCATCCGCATACCCGCTAATCTTGACTGTCGTGTCCAATTCAGCTCCGATAATTCGGACTCCTTCGAGGTCAGGCGATGCCTCGACAACCCTGTACAGGATATCAATAGCGATGATGAAAAGGAGGGGGGCGAGCGGGCATCCTTGTCTGATTCCGCACGTAACGTTCACTGATTTCGATAGGTAACCGTTAACCAGAAAGCGCACCGACGTCTCATCGTGTAATGCTGCCACCATGTCGACAAACTGTTGGGGAAAACCGTATAGACGCAGCGCACAGAGGAGGAAAGGTCTGCTGAGCGAGTCGTAGGCTTTGGCAAAGTCCAACAAGAGTCCAATTGCCTTTGCAAGTTTGGTTTCTTTCCCTGCGAGCTTTTGGACAGCCAGAAAGGTATCGATGGGCGTATGGATCGATCTGCCGGGGACAAAACCGGCCTGCAGCGGATGAATCAAATCTGGCAGGAACAGGCGAAGACGCGAGGAGAAAATCTTTGTGTACACTTTGTAGTCACTATTTAGCAGTGCGATTGGCCGGTGATCAAGAGGGCGCGATGCAGTACGGGTCTTTTTCAGGCATTGGACGTTTGCTTCGTGGAACGATAACGGGGTTACGCCTTGTTCGAACCACAGATTGAACAGCTTGTCAAACAATGGTACGAGTTGGTCCAAGTGGTCACGGTACCAATCATTGTTAAGTTCGTCAGGGCCTTGTGCCTTTCCACGCTTGCAGCGCTTAATCGCCTCGGTGATTTCCGTTGTGGTTATGCGCGTGTCCAGTGGAGACAGGTCGGTCGCTGACGCTGGGGGTACGACCGTATCAAGATAACTCTTGATATTCTCCGAGTTTTCGCTAGGCTGTTGCATCAATCCCATCCACCCGTCAGCCATTTGGTCTGCCAGAGCACGTGGGGAGCCGGCTGGGGTGGGGCCAAGGGAGTACACAGTGTTATCACCAAACTTTGTGGCTATACGTCGGAAGAAATCGCGACTCGAGCGTAGTGGGTGGAGGGTGTGTGCTCTTCTCAGCCTCTGAGCTTTTGCTTCCGCCCATGATTGTCGGCATTCAGCAATCCGCTTCCTTATGACGTGCAGCGACTCTTCGGCCATCTCTTGTGCTGGTATCGCCTCATCATTTCGAACTCCCCGATAGTCTTTTGTTGCTGACGCCGCTTCGCGCATGATGGCGTTCAGACGTCGTAGCCTTTGTTTATAGGAATTCCGGAGCTTGATATCGCATTCCTTCTTTGCGTTCACGTAGGCCAGTAGAAAACGATGTTTGGCTTGGTCCCACCATTGTGCCGCACGCACTGCCTTCTCCTTCTCAGTCTCGGGTAAGGCCAGAATCTCATCTAATTCAGTTCTCAGGCTGGTGAACAGTGAGGAAGTGTATCCTCCTGCTAGGTCGCGCACATGAACGGGTACTGGGTACACTCTCCGTTGCTTTTTCACACGCACCACATTGTGTGGAGCGGCTACACGCAGGGATACACCGTCGTGGTCAGAATATGGGCCTGGAACTGCTTGAGAGACACAGCGTACCCACCTATCGTGCTCTGCCGATACATACCATCGGTCTAGCCTGCTGGAACCGGTTTC
>GL376626.1:218094-285531 GCA_000143045.1 Globisporangium ultimum DAOM BR144 | reverse complement strand
ACCACTCACACAAGCGTTTGTAAACTTGCACACGACCACATGGCGGTCAACATTGAGTTTCTATATGCTACTGCTGCTGGCAGGACGCCACGGCCACGAACAGCTCATTTACCAATCTTCATCAAACCCCGCATCACTACCAAGCAACCGCCACCATGTTGACCCGCTCGCAGACCAAAGCGCTCGTCCACTTTGACAGCTCCGTCAAGATCATCCGTGGAGACATCGGCACGCTGCAAGACATCGACGGTGCTCCTGTGGACGCACTCGCGTTCCCGACACATTCGCACCTGACGTTCAACAACATCGGCGCTGCCGCTGCCATCTTCCGACGAGCGGGACAAGAGCTTAACACGTACGTGACCAGTGCGTGGGTGCGCGGGAACCACCCGACGGGAGACGTGGTCGTCACTCCAGGCTTCAAGGCTGGCGTCTCCAAACTCTTCCACTGCGTGGGGCCTCGAAACACCCAGCATCAGTGCTACGAGCTGCTTGAGGAAACGTATGAGAACCTCATGAACGCCATTGCTCGGGAAGACGTCAAGTGCATCGCGATCGCGTCCATCTCGACCGGCAACATGGGTGTTCCTGTGAATGAAGGCGCGCAAGTCGCGATGCGCGTGATCCAAAAGTTTATCCGAAGCACGCACTGGAACGGTTCGCTGGCGATCGTGTGCTACGAAGACGCCGTGTTTGAGGCATTCACTCGCGAGAAGCTGGTGGCGCTCGGTTCGTCCATCGCACAGCCATAAATGTTCCGACTTTGTACTTCCTACGCAAGTCAAGCGCCACCCATTGGTGGGCTCATTCATATATATACACAAACAGTATCAGCACCGTGACAGAATTCAGTATATAAGAGATTCAATCAAGCCTTCATGGCAATCCTTTTCAGCTATAAGTACTCTCATGCTTTTTTGTTGTTGCTAAATGAATTATTTGCACACTTGGGCTATGTAGAGCCTAGTGAAATACATTATAGAACTCCCACTCAAAAGATCAAAAAGCTTTAATCTAAGCCAGATGGAGATATTATCCATGCTACTACATCCACGGGAGCACTATGCGGTCCGTCGTTGGTAGTGGCGGCTGCGCATTGAATGCCTGCAGAACGGCCGTGCGTTCGCTCGAGAACGCGTCAAAGATCGAGTCCTCAAAGCACACAACCGCGAGCGAGCCTTCCCAATGGTTGCTTCGGATGAACTTTTGGATTACGCGCATCGCGACCTGCGCGCCTTCTTTTGCGGGAATGCCCATGTTGCCCGTCGAGATGGACGCGATCGCGACGCACCTGAGCTCTTCGCGAAGCACGGCCGTCATCAAGGCCTCGTAAGTCTGTCCAAGCAGCTCGTAGCACTCGGGCTGCGTGATGCGTGGCCCCACGCAATGGATGAGCTTCGAGACGCCGGCGTTGAATGCTGGCGTCACGACAGCTTCGCCCGTTCGGCGCCGTCCGCGGAACAGTGGATCGTTGACAAACGTGTTGAGCTCATTCCCGGCACGACGGAAAATCGCACCGGCCGCGCCAATGTAATGGTTCGTCAAGTGTGAATTCGTCGGGAAGCCGAGTCCATCGATCGGCTTGCCGTCAATGTCCTGCAAGTAGCCGATGTCGCTGCGCACGACACTCACCGTGCGCTCGAAATGCGCGCGTTCGTCGCCCGAGCGGAGAAATTCCTGGAGCTCGCGACACGCGACGTTCGCATTCGTCCAGTCCCACGATCGCGCGCGCTGCGGGAGGCCCAGGAACCACAGATCTGTGGGGATACGGCCGATGAAATGCTGGTCCAGCAGCTCCGACCAGAGCGCCGTGTCGCGCAGGTACCCGTGCAGCGCCGTGTCCTTGTGGATACTCGTGAGCACGGCGTCGATGCTGTGCACGTCCAGTAGCAGTAGCAGCGTGCGCGCGATCTCCTCCACCGCCAGCACGCGCAGTCCGAGTGGCAGTGGCGGCGGCGGGTCTTCCAGAGAGGGCGCCTCCACTTGGTGCAGCATGAGCATGATGATGGCTGCTGATGAGTCTCGGGCAACCTGGAGTAAGTGAGAAGGGAGACGCGGCGGGTTGGGTTCAACGATGTCGGATTGGTTGCAATTATGGTCGTGAAAGGATGTGATTGGCGTAAAAAGGGTAGGAAAAGGCGGTTTTCAACCCATGTATCTAACTGCGACAGTACAGTAGTTGCAGTAAGGTAAACGATCTGATATCGAACTTGTTGAACGGGTATATCAATTATAACAGGTACTACAACATTAGTGCGAACTTAACGACTTTACAGTAATTATCAAAGTTGGGCATGGGTCTGGTGACGGTCAGCAACGATACATAAATCCTAATAACAGCGGTTCGAACGCGTTCGGTATTGCACTGGCAGCAAATGCAGGTTGTCGTGCGTGTCTGAAGGCCATTGCTCTCTATATAATTCGCAGGCGCCTGTCAATGCGCCATTGGAAGCAAAGCGCGAGTAAACAGCCGATCGCTCAGAATCTTTGTGTCAAACAGCCACGTGGACGCGCCTTAAAGATCGCACGGTCCCGAACGTCCCGTCGGATTCTCTTTAGAAACGGGACGCCGCCATGTCGCATGCTCGACTTTACTAACCGTGAAAGTTTCACCGCTAGTAGTTTTCGAATCCATTGGGGACACAGTGTCCCGAATTGATTATTAAATTAGGGACCAATCGCGTCCCACACATAAAGCGCCACAGCATGGCTGTCAATTCGGCAAAACGCCACGTGCTAAACGGGAAAAGATGCGCTCGTGGAGGCTCGTCGCGGCCGCGCTCGCGGCGCTCTGTGTGGCTGCAGGACACGTACGTACCGCTGGTCGTGTTCGATGCGCCTTTACGCATGTGCGCGGCCTTGAAACACCTCGTCCGGATACGTTTGGGACGCGTGGAGAGAGACCGATTGCGTGGAGTTGTTAAATCGTTTTTGTTGTTGAAATGCGGTCGCGCACTCAATTTATTCCACGTGTGTGCATGTTGTGAATGTATGATGGATCATGTTTCATTACTGTGGCAGGTTCACACTGTGGAGGCTCAGGAAAGCGTCTCGAAAGTGCGCGTCGCTGCGGAGAATGCGTTTGCCGGTGGCGACATGAAAAAGGTACTCACGTGCATGTTCATGGCTGCTCCACATGGACGGACTGCGCGTGCTGAACACGATTTGTCCTTTTGTGGGTGTATATATATGTGTGGATCTTTACGGGTGAATGATGCATCCACGCGTAGGCGATCTCGCTGCTGTCCAAGTTGATCGAATTGGAGCCGTCGAACGAGCGCAATTTCTACAAAGTACGTACGTCTCTGTGGTGGAGAACACGAGCGGGAGTTTGGGTCGTTTTAATGGTTTGATGCACACATGTTCGTAGCGGTACCGCGCGTACTTGAGCGAGCGCAAATACTCGCACGCGCTCTCCGATTTGACGTCGTCGTTAACTGTGAACCCGGGTTATAAGCAGGTAAATCTTCTCTACACTTCTAAAAGCTCTTCATTGATTTATATAGAATTATATTCATGCGCTTTTTTTGCGTGCTATTCACTAGGGCATTTCTCAACGTGGCAAGCTGCTCATGATGCTCGGCCAATGTTCGGACGCCATCTACGATTTCCAGAAAATTGTCGAGTTGTACCCGACGGATGCCTCGGCGCAGCAGAGTCTGGAGAAGAGCACGCAATGCGCCTCGTACATTGATGAAGCAGGCAAATCACAGGTACTTGCATGGCGGCTTAGATGCAAGCTCTTTGCTGTGTGTGACTTAAATGAATGCTCTATTTTATTGGGAATAGAGTCGAGGAGACTACGCGTCAGCACACGCGTACCTGACTCAAGTGCTCGAAGGAACGGCAGTGTCGAGTGTGCCGCTGCTACTGGAACGTGCGCAGCTCAGGTGCGAGTTTTTTTTAACTTTGATCTTACAAGTATTGTCTTTTCAAAGTCGTTCTTGCGATTGCATGTCATAGTATCTCAATGAGTAACCCGTACGACGCGATCGCAGACCTGGGCACGGTCTTGAAGCTGGAATCCTCAAATCTTCCAGCGCTCCAGAAGCGTGGCGAGGTGCTGTACTCGTTGGGGGACAAGCAGTCGCTCGAAGCCGCGGTGTCGCATTTCCGTCAGGGGCTCCACTCGGACCCGGAACACAAGGGGCTCAAGAAACTCTACCGCCAGCTGAAGAAACTGCTCAAGTTTATTAAAAACGCCGAAGCAGAAATGGCGAGCGGCGCCTATGAAGAAGCTGTGGGCGACTGGGAGTCGGCGATCGAGGTCGACCCAATGCATGGCGCGCTGAACAAGGATCTGTTCTTCCAGCTCTGTGTGAGTCAATTGCACCTGAAGCAGTACGCGAAAGCGCAAACGGCGTGCACAAAGTCCCTGCGCATCGATGAGAGTAACGCGGCTGCGCACGCGAAGTTGAGTGAAGCGCTGTTAGGACTCGAGCAATTCGACGACGCTGTGCGCGAGGCCAAGCGCGCCTTCGAACTCGACGACAATAGCCGCGAGTACCAGGAAGCTGTTCACCGCGCCGAGGCGGCGTTAAAGCAGAGCAAGAACAAAAACTACTACAAAATCCTGGGCGTCCCGCGCGACGTGTCGGCCAAGGACATCAAGAAGGCGTACCGGAAGCAGGCGCTCGAGTGGCACCCGGACAAGCACGCGGATAAGGAGGAATCGGCGCGCGAGGAGATCAACAAAAAGTTCCACGACATCGCCGAGGCCTACGAGATCCTCTCGAACGAGGAGCTGCGCGCCAAGTACGACCGCGGCGAGGACGTCACGGGCAACGGCCAGGGTCAGGACCCGTTCCAGCGCCAGAATCCGTTCGGCAACAGCAATTTCTTCCGAACGCGTGGACCATCGTTCCATTTCAACTTCTAAGAATCCTGACATTACTTGGCTGTCGTCTGCGGCTGATGCACGGTTGCCATGAATATACGAAGGAATGAATGGAATTGAAAAAACGCCAACGCATTTCAACAAGGAAGCACACACGCGCAAATCAAAATATGTACAAATTGGTTGGCCGCATTTCCACTTGTTGGCTGTTTGTGTGCATTGATAAACGACGCTCTTGTCGACTTTGACTGGTTCTATTTTATATATTCGTCCAGAAGGAGGTTCTCGATCAGCTGGTAGTGCATCTCCATGATCTGCTTCAGTGACGGAATCACCAGGTCAGCCATTTGCTTCACTTGCTCGGGCACTTGGATAATTCGCTCGTCCGGCATGCCCGGGTTCATGAGCATACACAGCTGTAGGACACTCATCTTGCTGTTGCTCGTGTCGCCGTCAGGGCCAGGCAGCGGTTTGATCACGACCCACCCTTTTTCATGCAGTGGCACGTATTGCTTGCTGCTTTCACTGCCATCGGCCTCATTATTCTGGATCGTCTTTCCTGCCGACATCTTGTCTGGCCACTCGATGGTTCCTTCCCAGCACATTACCATGCGCTCTTTCGTGACAAACCGCTTGAATACTACACGCCCAGGGATCACGAGCGCGTCGCTGCCGTCGTCGCCGTCAGTTTCCACCATAATGGGCGTCTTGACCAGCAGCAAATCATCCTCGTTCGGAGAAGTCTGCGCAAATTGGATGTAGGAGTGAGTAAGATTGAACATGCCTAGCAATCCGTTCTACAGTCAGTCTTACCATGCCAGGCACATTCTCGATGCCGTGCACGGCTTTATCTTTGACGGTCCGCCACGCGGCGGCACATACTGACTGAAAATCAAATGGCGCGACTCGAACGTCTCGAAATTGCAGCTTCGCGTTCTTTTCGTGGTCCGAGACGACTCGCGCGTCGAAAAACTCGAGTTTCGATTCCGGCAGCTCGGCATCCGCAAACACTTGGTCCAATTGGGAATAGAGCGCGTCTAGTTTGCCTGTCAGGGCTTCGTAATACACCACGAGATCGGTGCTATTGAGAGGCGTCTGTGTGGTTGAGCTGGTGCAGTCGTCCTTGAGCATCGCCGATCGCTAAACCAGATTTACCAGGCGGTGGATGATACCATTTTAGCTTTATAAAACAGTAAACTAGGAGCAGCGTATGAAAATTTCACAAGTGAAGGAGTACGTACTATTTTCTTCTGGGTCTGAAGCAACGTGTCGCCAAACGTCTTTGCGAATTGAAGCTGCGCTTGGACCGTTTGCTGCAGCGCGCGGTTCTCCGCCAGTGTAGATGCTGGTACATTTTTCAGCGCTTTCGCTCGCTTTAGCATCTCATTATTCCTCGCTGCTGCTTGAGCTGGTACCAGCGCCACATTCGCCTGCTCTTGGCGCAGCGCTTCCAGATCGCGCTGCAGACTCTCCGCCTCGCTGCGGAGCACTTCGAGCTCCTCCTTCGGACGCACGCGGCGCTTGCGCTTGAGGCCGCGCGCCGGTTCTAGCGCGATCGCGACCGCGCGGTTCTGCTGCACCGAGGCCGCCAGCGCATCGCTCGCGCCCTTTGAGACTACAACCACAGGAGCAGGAGCTGGGGCAACGGGGACGGTAGCAGAAGGTGCTGTTTCTTCAGCAACGGGCGGGAGCGGCAGCTCATCGAACGTTGTGAGCACGTCCGTCGTCCCACTGTAGGTCTTGAGCTCGAGCGCGTCCATCTCGAGCAGGAACGCCGTCAGCGCCGCGCACGCGGGGCTCGCGGCCCCCTCGAGCAGCGCGGCGTCCGGCAGTAGCGCGAACGCGTCGAACGGGTCGATCTGCGTCACCGACATGTCTGTTCTTCTTATATAGTTCTACAGTAGCAATAGCCAAATGAGCTCCACAGAACAACGGGGTTACGAAGGTTACGCTTGGCGCGCTGAACGGTGGCGTCATAGGGTAATCACTTGATCTCGGATTACGTTCCGCTTGATGGGTATTACGCGGCCCCAGTCAGACGAAAGCAGCCAATCGGAGCGCTCGGTTTCCGAGTGAGCGGATTCCAGTACAGTCGAGCCCATGGGTAGTCCGCCTATTCTCTTCTATATCCTGACAGAATTTATACATTGGGTGATCAGCCTTGCACTCATTTAAGCTATTTGCAGAAGTGCGCAACCACACACACATCACACTGAATGTAAAGCCTTGCGTATGCTAGTACAAAATGGAGGGCTCGCAGCGGACATGAAATATTTGAGATACTCAAAAATCAAGATGTGCATGCTTGGATACAAGATCACTTACATTTTTTTGCAAGATGCCAACACCAAGACCCCAGCGAGCTCGCGTGACCATAGAGCAGAAACTGCGACTTTACAGGATTGCAAAGCTGCGACGATGCACCTACGAGCAACTAGCCGACTGGGCCAACAAGGAATTTGAGCTAAAAAAAGAGCTGTCCGATTCCGGCACGCGCAAAATTGTTTCCCGCATTAAGAAATGGGAGCAGTTGCCCAAGAGACCGTCAGCATCTTCACATCGATGGTCTGGGCTGAACAAACCTGGGATGCGGTCACTCCAACGACCATAGCAAATTGCTGGCTTCATTCAGGCATTGTTTCCGGTCGGTTTAGAGTGCAAATATCAACTTTTCTTCTTTGAATATGACAGAGCTCATCAATTAGACATGACATATTTGCAACTAAATCAGTACATTGTGGTTTGTGTATACAACACAAAACCAATAACCCTGCATTTTTTATCGGAACCACGTTCGGACTACTCATGGGTTCGATTGTACCGGTATTTTACTGACGTATCAGGAACGAAATTGCCAGTGCAGAGACTAGAAACTACTATGATTGGAATCGCGGATTGACCTCTCAAAAGAATAGTCTTCACAACATCAAAAGGGTTCATGAACGCAAATCTGTTACCATCGAAAAGCTGCTGCATGTGGTTGTGAGCTTTCACTTGCGTTTGAGTACTTTTGTAGCTCACAGTTGTGGGAAATAGCAGTACATTCGTAAAAGTTAGTGGACAAGCAGCCATCATCAAAGTGTTTACTCCACCACTGAATGTCATCTCTGCGCATGCTTGATTAGTATAATGTTGCAGTTGCTGAGTTTACTTCTGGTGTTGGTTTAGTGTCCATCTCACTCTCTCTCTCACACTCTTCTTTAGGCATGGAGGAAGGAGGCAAAGATAGCCTTTTGCTCACAAGTTATGGCAGATTGTTTAGTCCGACGAAATTGATATATAAATGCAAGTTAGTAGAGGATCTAGGGCCCAAAGTCTGGCGTTCTAAGGTGCCTTTAATGCGGACGAGAGCTTGGAGCAGTTGCAGATCGTTGCCAATCGCACGTAGTTGAGGGCGCAGCGGAGATAGAGGCTGATCACGTGGTTGATAACTTGGCGATAGCGGGATTTTAACGGTTGGGGATTTCTTTGTGTTAGTGTTTATAAAAATCTTGAAGTTTGAACGAAAACCGCTACTCGAATTCTTCTCTCGCACTGGGCGAGTTACCTTGATTATGGCGGCTTGGTGATCACCGACAGAGTAAGCTACATTCCCAGACCCGAGAGAATGTCGCAGTTGGGTTGTGAGATCAATTCTCCAGCGTTCTAAAGTACAAGTCGTGTGGTAACGACTTGTTTGTCCAGGAGAGAATTCTCGATACACTGGTAGTATCCGCCGATGATTTGTTGATACTTTGGTATCACCGACATCTTCACCTTGTTCATTTGTTCAGGAAACGCCAGCACAGCTCCAGCGCCATCACTCGGACTCATGTGCGTGCATTGTTGAGTGACGCACATCCGCATCGACCCAGAGCTTGGCATCGGTTTGACCACGATCCAGCTCTTTTCGCGCATTTGCAGACCGTCGGTGCCTTCGATGACGCCTCGTGGCCACGTTGTCTTCCCCTCCGAGCACAGCACCATGCGATCCTTCGACACAAACCGCTTTGTGATAACGCGTATTGATAATTTGATTTCGCGACGGCCCTGGTCGCTCGAGGATTCCATGGCAATCGTTTTCTTGGTGAAAACTAAATTGTCCTCTGTGGGTAACACCTGTAGTCCACGACATACACGCATTCGAATTCAGCGGATGGAACCATCACGCGCTCAAGTATCAGCTACGACCTGACGTACCACGTCATCTCCGGGCTCGGATCCTGAGACCGCTTCGTTGCGAAAGCACTGCCAGATCACGTCACACACGGACTGGAAGTCAAATGGCATTATTTTGTGGTAGTGAAGGTGCAATGCCATTGCATTCGTGTCGCAGGGCACAAAGAACGTGTGCTTTGCCTCTCGTCTTCTTTCATCGGTAGTGGCTCGGCAAGTCGCGAAGACGTCGCCGAGTTGAGTATATAACGAGTCCAACTTGCCCACCAGCGCTTCGTAGTAGCACATCAAGTCGGCGTCAGTGATGCGTGCTGACACCGGATTCGAGTCTCTAATGAAAGCAAAGCTCGATGGCTATCATCTCAATTAAATTAGTAAGCATATTGTGAGAACAACATGAACAATAAATACTTGAACACGCACCACTTCCTCAAAACTCGGGCATAGCTTTTCCTCAAACTCTTTGGTGAACTGCATCTGCTTGTTCACGAGCCGACGTAGGTTGCGGTTTTCCGCCAGGACTAACTTGGTTGCTGGTGAACCGAGTCGACTTATCTTGGCTTTCTTGAGGCCATTATCACCGCGCTCGATGCCATTCTGATCGGATGCCAGTGCACCCGACGCCTTCAAGTCGTGCAGCTCATACTGCAAGTCCTCTAGCTCCTCTCGCAGGGCATCGAGTTCATCTTTTGGGTGTTTCCGCTTGAGCGCGACCTTCGCCGGCTTCAGTGCAATGTTGACAACGAAGCTCGATTGCAACAATGTCGACGGTGCTGAGTCATTCTCTGCAGCGCTCGGAACAGAAGCCACCTGAGCTGTTGTCATACGCTGGAGCGGTTGGCTCGCAACGCAATTATTCAGAATGCTTTGGTTCGAATTCGCCGCGGTCGCGCTGCTGTCCAGCAGGAAGCCATCACTGAAGTTGTCGCCTTCGTCCTCGAACAAAAGCATTGACAGCAGTGCAGACGACGGACTCATGAACGGCTTCAAGACGGGCGACGTGGCGTCCGTGAGTACGTGGGCAATGCCGGCGGCTGCTGCTACATCTTCCTGTGCCATTGTGCTGCGTGCGTGAATGGGTGGAAGGTGATTGTGCAAAATTTAAAATGCCGTGCACTTTAATGCGCTTATTGCCGGTAGGTGAGTGACATGTGACGAGTGCGACAGATTGCTGTTGAGTGATGGTCATTCTCCTTAACCGGCTCGAACTAACGATCGTTTTTGGAGCTTCAAGACTCGCCGAGCTTTGGATGCTTCTACCAAGGCAAGTCAGCGCAATTCCACATGTTGAGGACTCTATTTAACAACTGGTAATCGAAGGCTTCAAATCAAAAATAAAGATCATTTTTGGAATTGGTCTCTACACGTGCAGGTTGATTGTAACGGGCGGTGAGGACAGAGATTCCGCACCACAGCATTTGGTTGGAGTTCTGCAAGAGCTCTGCAGTCGATCTGTGAGATAAATTGGTGGGGACGCGCAGATTAAACACCCATGGGAATCCCATTCGGATCACGACTAGCACAATTCTCCGCTTTGCGTTAAACCACATGAGCATTTCTGCCGAAGAGTGTCAGGAGTATAAGATTGGCACCTACTTCCACGGTGTCTCTAAACTATTATTGCGCAGTCGAAACCAATTTCTCTGCGTTTAAAAGACAAATCACCTGACGGTAATTTGTTTCTCCAGTAGAGAGTTCTCGACCGACTGGTGGTACCCGTCGATGACCTGCTGGTACCTTGGTATCACTGTTGTAATCAGTTTGGTCACTTGCTCCGGGAAGGCAACCACGGCTCCACTCGGACTCATGTGCGAGCACAGTTGAGTGAAGCACATCCTAGTCGACCCGGAGCTCGGCATCGGCCTGACCACGAGCCAGCTATTCTCACAGATTTGGAGGTCATTAGGGGCTTGAACTACGCTTCGTGGCCACGTCGTCGTTCCTTCCCAGCATAGCACCATGCGATCCTTGGAAACAAATCGCTTCGTGACAACGCGAACTGGGAGCTTAATCTCGGAGTGCCCCCTGCCGTCTGGCGATTCCACGAGAATCGTTTTCTTCATCAGTATTAGGTTGTCTTCTCTCGGCAATACCTGCAGCAATCAAATTAAAATTCAGGATACCTGACAAAGGATAACACTACGTTTAATACTGAAGTATAAAACATTTGCTTACCACTTCGTCGCCTCGCTCGGATCCTGAGACCGCTTCGTCGCGGAGGCACTTCCAGATCGCGTCACAACTCGACTGGAAGTCAAACGGCAGTATTTTGTGGTGGTGAAACTGCAGCGTCATCGCGTTTGTGTCGCAGTTGCGCACTATCAGCGCGTGAGTCGCCTCCCGTCTCCTTTTATCAATCTTGGCCCGGCTTGTGGCAAGCACGTGACTAAGTTGAGCGTAGAGCGAGTCCAACTTGCCCGCCAGCGCTTCGTAATAACACGCCAAGTCGGCATCAGTGAGACGCGCTGGCACCGGATCTGAGTCGCTAATCAGGTCAAACTTTGATGGCTACATCATACAAGCATAAAAAGATTTTGCTTCATCAGTATATGCAAGGAAGAACAGAGAATCAAACAAACGAACGGGAGCGAAACACATGCGCACCACTTTTTCGGCACTCTGGCATAGCTTTTCACCAAACTCTTGAGTGAACTTTCGCTGTTTGTTCACGAGTCGACGCAGATCGCGGTTCTCCTGCAAAATCGATTTCTTTGGCAACAACGAATGCCGATTCATCTTGACTTTTTTGCCATTGCCGCGCTCGATTTTTGTCCGCTCACATGCGAATGTGCGCGACGCCTGCAAATAGCTCAGATCCTGCTGCAAGCTCTCGAATTCCTCCCGCAGCGTGTCAAGGTGGTCTTTCAACCGTCTCCGTTTGAGCGACGCACTCGGTGGCATCATTGAGGCGGCGCTCGGTTTCAAAGACGCCGTCAATGTTGCGCCATTCTCCGCAATAGCGCACTGAGTTGTGTCTCGAGCGCGTTGCACTGCACTTCTATCCTCTGCAGCACTTTCACTTGAGCTCAACTGGAACACGTTGCTCCAGCTGTCCTCGTCCTCGCTTTCGTCCTCCAGGAGCGCTGAGAGCATCGCGGACGCGGGGCTCATTGGTGGCTCGCAGGGCCACGACCTACCGTTTAGGGACACGAATCCATCGGCCGCATCTGCTGCTCGCTGCTCCATTTGCGTGTGCAAATGCGGTTGTGAGAACTGGTGATTATGCCCATTTGACGCGTTTGACGCGATTACTCCTTGCCAAAATCTTTTGTAATCGAGCTAATAAACTTGGTAACCTTGCATAATGGATATTTTGTTATATTGATTTGTTATACTAAAGGCTTTCGTACGTTTTAGACAGTTAGAATACCTTCACTAAATTATGTACTGAAGGAGTGCGACTATTACAGGGACAGAGAAACAGTATTGCTACTGAATGTGTGACGAAAACTGCACTTTTAATTGAGGCGAGTAGGGTAGCTAATTGAAGAGGGTAAGCGACATTTTGAAACTTGATGGATAAAGAACTGCTTGACCCTACATGTTATTTTTGTAAGGTGGCGTTTCAAAAAACGACCTAAAATGAAAGCTATAAAAGTGATCCATACTCCAGCAGTACTATGGTCAAACTGGAACGACCTGGTTTCAACACGTGAACTCCTCGATTCAAAACGGTTTACCCGTTAAATATTATATATATATCCAGGCCCAATTTAAGAGGTTTTATTGATTGCACATTAGCGCGCTTTTCTTGACACCAAAGTGCGAGTTCCAATGCCACGATGATTGTGCGCTTCATCTTGCAAGAAGCCACGCCCAGCATATCCCACTAACCGCTCCATGTTCACCGACTACCGCAATAACGCCAAGACGTCAACATCTTACCGCCGAGCTTTAACTTACATGTAGAAGACATACCTACTAGATTGTAATGGAAAACTAACAGTCGACAATTAATTTTGCTTCAACTATTACTGTGAAAGTTCACCTCTAATACTCACTAAGTGCGGCTGTTCCAAGTTGATATTTCGACAGCGCCACTTGCACTAAGATAATTTACCAAATATTGCTGTCAAAATGTATATTTTAAAGAGGTTTATATTTGCTTAATGCAAACTCAACGTAGTGTTGCGTGAAGGTTACCCAACCTGCAATCTGCGCAAGCATCAAGCCAAGCAAACACTCACGTGTCGGACCTGCTTATTTGTGCGTCATGGCGCACTGGACGCTGCGTCAGCAGCGCTCTCTGTTGCGCGCGTCGCGTGCGCACAGCGCCATCGTCCACGCGGCCAGCGGCCTGCGCTCCGTGAGCGCGACTCCAGACGCACGTCTCGCCAAGTGGGACGACGATGACGTGGCGCATTTCCGTCGCGTGCTACGTGATCGCCCCGACGCCGTGCTCACCGACGCGCACGACACGGCGCCGTTCACGATCGATTGGGTGCAAAAAAGCAAGGCCCGGGGCTCGCACCACGTGGTGCTCAAGCCCAAGACGACCCATGAAGTCGCCCAAATCCTCCAGCACTGCCATGCGCGCGCGCTCCCCGTCGTGCCACAGGGAGGCAACACGGGGCTCGTCGGGGGAAGCGTGCCGGTCTTTGATGAGATCGTGCTCTCGCTGAGTGCAATGAATGCCGTCGTGAACTTTGACGCCATCTCCGGGGTCCTCGTTTGCGAAGCTGGTTGCGTGCTTGAGCAGCTGGACTCGTTCGTCGCCAAGCATGGCTACATGATGCCGCTGGATCTCGGAGCCAAAGGCTCGTGCCAGATCGGTGGCAACGTGTCCACGAACGCGGGCGGACTGCGTCTGCTGCGCTATGGTTCTCTTCATGGTACAGTGCTCGGCGTTGAAGCTGTGCTTGCCGACGGCACGATTGTCGACTGCTTGAGCACCATGCGCAAGGACAACACCGGGTATGACCTCAAGCAGCTCTTCATCGGCTCGGAAGGCACGCTGGGTGTCGTCACGAAAGTGTCCATTTTGACGCCTCCGAGATCGTCGTCCGTGAACGTCGCGTTTCTCGGGTGTGAGGATTTTGGCGCAGTCCAGAAGATCCTCATTGACGCCAAGAAACACCTGGGCGAGGTGCTCTCGGCCGTGGAGTTCATGGACCGTCAGTCGCTGAGCCTCGTGCTCGAGCAACAAGCGTGGCACTCGGATCCGCTCGAGACAGCGTGTCCGTTCTACGTGCTTCTCGAGACCGCAGGCAGTAACTCGAAGCACGACATGGAGAAACTGGAAGCGTTCTTGGGCCATGCCATGGGAATCGGCACCGTCGTCGACGGCACGGTCGCCCAGGATGCTACGCAGGCGCGCAAACTGTTTGCAATCCGCGAAGATATCGGCATTGCGCTCGTCTCGCGCGGGTACGTGTACAAGTACGACGTGTCGTTGCCCATGAGCCAGTTTTACCAGATCGCAGAAAAGACCCGGGAGCGTGTAACCCCACTCGGTGCCGACGTCATCTGCTACGGCCATTTGGGTGACTCCAACGTGCACTTGAACGTCTCGACTTTGGCGCACGACGAAAAAGTGTTCCAGCAACTCGAGCCCTGGGTGTTTGAGTTCACATGTACGTCGCGTGTTTGTGTGTTGGACGCTGAAACCTTTGCCTGCATGGACCAGAACCTAACTGACCGATGAATGTGTTGTTGTGAAATATGCAGCGAAATACCGCGGGAGTATTAGTGCTGAGCACGGCATCGGAACGCACAAACCGCCGTATCTACACCTATCCAAGTCGGAAACTGCGATTCAGCTGATGCAACAGTTGAAGCGCATGATGGACCCGAAGGGCATCCTGAATCCGTACAAAGTGCTGCCTCCAGACGGCAAATAGCCAAAGTGTGACATTGTGAAAACCAAACCAGTATACGCTCAGGGCATAAATGAAGTTGAAACACAAGGCTCGAGGGCATATAGGCTGAAGCGTCTCTGGATTAGAATTATAAAGATGAAGATTTATTCAAGCAACCAAACTCTTTCACAAGCACTTTTTTCCTCTCCATGCTCAATAGGGCTTCTTGTCAAACAACATGTTTTCTATCATCTGGTAGCGGGAGTCGAGCATTTTCTGATACGAAGGGATTACGAGCTGCGCGAGGTCTTCTCGCCGGCTCAGGAGCCGCGCGTCCGAGACCCCGGGCTTCGTGAGCATGCACATATGCAGGGAGCTCATGCCAGGGTGCCCTGGCATTGGCGCGACCACGCCCCAGCCCCTTTCGTACATCGACACACTTTGTGCCCGTTGGGAGTCCACCAGCTCACGCGGCCAGTCGGCCGTGCCATCCCAGCAAACCACCATGCGATCTTTGCTCATGAATCGCTTTGCGACGGCGCGGACAGGAACGCAGATCTCGAGGTCCGGATCGTCTTCACCCTGAATCATGAACGGCTTCTTCAAGAGCAAGACGTCATTATCCTGAAGTATGAGCTGCAAATCGAAAAAAATGGTAGAGAATCAAGTGTCAGCGCAGAGCAACAACGAATGGAGGATTCATTCAGGCACGTTAGCTACCTCGCTAGAGTCTTGGCCGCTGTTCACTGCTTCGGACCTGACAAGTTGCCACGCCGTGTCGCAAACGTATTGAAAGTCAAACGGGACCACTTTGGCATCGCGGAATTGCAAAGTCGCGACCTGGTCGTCGTCGTAAACGATTTGCGCGTCCTTGAACTCGGGAGTGGGCGACGAAAGCAGATCTACATCGTCAAAGACGCTCTTCAATTCGGTGTAGATCGTGTCCAACTTGCCTGCCAATGCCTCGTAGAAGACAATGTAATCCGAGCTCGTGAGCTCCGTCGATTTTTGTGCCGTCGAGTCGACCATTCCAGCTGCAGACACCTAATCGAGTCATAGGTAAAACAAAATGTTGGTGTGAGCTGCATTTAGTAAAAAGCATACATTGTGACAGGATTATCACACATGAAGCGTACCGTATCCTTCTGGCATTTCGTCAGCTCTTGGCCGAGGCGATCAGTGAAAGTCAATTGCAACTTGAGCTGCTGCCTCAGCTCGCGGTTCTTGCGTTCTTGCTCGGTCTCTTCTGGGAGCCGCGGGGGCGACATGCGCACGAGCTTGGCCGGCACGACCTCGCTCGACGTCGGATCTCGCGACGGCGCGATCTTGGTTTGCATATCGTCGAGCTGCTGCTGCAACTTGGTCGCCGTGATGCGCAGCGTCTCAATCTCCTCTTTGGGTCGGATTCGGCGCTTGAGCACTCGCGGTGTGCGGCGCGCTGGCTCCAACGCCACGGCGATGGCTCGAGACGCGTCTGTAGAGGCTACTGGGGTCACATTCGAGAGGAACGACTCGAAACTGAAAGGAGCATCGGTACTTGACGCAATGCTCTCGTCGGACGAGAGCACAAGGTCGTCCAGCTGGTCCATCTCCGCGAGAAACGCCGCGAGCGTGGCCTGCGCTGGGATGGAGGAGCGGAGCGAGTTGCTCCGACTGAGACTGCTCTCATGCGGCGCACTGGGCTGCGCGTCAAGCACGAGCGCCTCGGTGAATGGGTCGCCGAGCAGCATCTCGGACGCTGGGGACGAAATGGTGGTGGCGGTGGCAGCGGGCGATATAATTGGGCTTTCCAGAGAACGATGCGCTGAGGAAAGAATGCGAGAGATCAGGAAGTGGGAGCAGATGAGAGTCGCATTGAGCTTGAGCAAAACGCATGATAAAAAGGGATTTTGGGTTCGAACAAGCGTCTGTTTAATAGGGAGACAGTCGTTATTCATTTTAAACAGGCTGATGATGAAAAACCTACTTTGGCGTAAACACTGTTTACATGATTAGACGTGCATAATCACTGTAAAACGAGGAGACAACCTAGCACCCTCTTTATGGTTATTATACCACGGAACCGGACCACGCTTAAGTCCAAAACCCCCTTTATATCACGTACAAGGAGGTTCCTTATAAAACGAGCTGATTGCACTCGTCTCCAGCGCCGTCGAAACTCGCGCGATCTCATCACGAAGAGCTACAGTTGAAGTATCGGATTACTCCCCTTCGTTCGCATGTGCCCGTCAACCGAACTGTGCCGGTGCTCTGATCGAGGGGCTGCGTGCAATAGCCACAACAACAACTGTCGAGTTTTGAATCACGACTCGACCACCCCAGTGATCTCAACCCTCTGACGAATTCGCTCATTCAATCATTAAGACGATCTTAGCATCAATCACTTGTTGAGCGACTCTGACGTCGACGTTCTGTCCATGTCCATGAGCCTTTACTTGGGGTGTTGACGCAGTATTTGGTGAAGTCAGCTTTTTCCCCGATGTAGATATTCAAGTTGCAAGAGCTGCACAACAACACTGAGAACACTGAGAACGCTCGCATTAATGCCTGGATGCCCAAGGGGAGAAAAGTACCCAAAGCCATGCATTCGGCCAAAACAGGAATAGGACGCGTTGCTTGTCACCGCGCCAGCAGCAGAACTTCATATCATTCAGTCGAGAATATGATCTGTGACCCAAAAGCGAATTGAAAGAACGCTCTTATTTCTGACTTCACTATTCTTTGTTATTGATTTTCCTTGAGGAACAAGATGTTGCATCCATTCCTGACGACATCGTGCATAACTGAATCCATTGTGTGCACTCATTAGCACAGTAAAAGATCAAATTGGCACAAATCGATTTCCACATGTCGTATGTGAGTCGTGGTGGCAATCGCAATATTGTTTTGCGAAGATACGCTGTCGCTGGGATTCTATACGAAGGCCGTTCAACTCCTACAGAGGTACTCGGCGTACGTTTACTGTTCTGTATTCGTTGGACCTCCCCATGCCACTGGCAATCTCGTCACTGACGAGATTCTCGTTTACTTCAAGTACCAAGCAGCATATGATATGGGACGCGGAAACTGAGGATGAAGGTGCCGCAGCAGTGGGATTTGAGAATGCGGATTTGACGCGGAGAACAGAGAGAGAGAGAAAGAGCTGAAAAAGCAGAAGCAGATGCTGGAATCGCGCTTGAGATAGGGCATCCTGCAAATAAGAACAAACCCCTATTTTAGTGTGTGAACAACTGATCTGTGTTAGTCGATATTTATTAAACAGGATCCTGGGTGAACCGTTACGTACTTTAAAAAGGTTTGGCGTAAACAGTGGACTGTTAAGCACCAGTGGTTGGTTATTCAGCAAGCATAATCACCAAAAACAAGTGGATAATGAACAAAACTTTTTATTCATGTTGCACCTCAATTTTAAATCCAGATCCCCTTTTATTTCGAATAGCAACTAAAATATGAATGCACCAGATCCGAGCGGATTGCTCTAGATTTGCATGGCCACAAGGATCATCGTCATCTGTTCGCCACCTGCGCGTGTCACAGTTTTGCACCTGATCCCCTCCCGAGAGCTCAGTTCACTCTCTCTTCTGTCTCGCGGGGCTGTCAACTGAACGCTCGCCGGGGCTCTCAACAACGGCCGCAAGCCGAGACGGACACAACTCAAATCGATTCCCGCGCCATGCCTGATCTCGAGCCTTTGCGTCTCCACGACCTGCTCGATAGTCCGGCCTCATCGCCCTCGCCGGGGTTTCTCCGAAGCTCGCTTGTCTCGGATCATCGGGATGACTTGAGTGCGCTCGACCACTTCTTGGCCGGCGCCAACGTCGACGACAGGAGCAGTCTGAGCCTAGTGCAAGAGCAATTTGCTCAAGCAGCCGCGCCGTCTCATATCGGTGGTGGAGCTAACTTTTCTCAAGTTGATGATGCCGAAGTCGTCAAAGCTGCACGGCGACACCGACGAGTGATTGCGCTCGCGTTGAGGCCTCGGCTGCCCAAGACGAAGAAGAAAGCGCCCAAGCGACGTACCCGTCCGAAAGATCAACTAGACACGCTGCGCGTCACGGTGCTGGATTTGCAACGCAACCTCGATGTGCTCCGTGCATCAGCGGCAGCGAAGGAATCCGTGTCGCGAAAGGAAATTTCGGAAACCAAATCCGTGGATTTGGAAAAGCGGAACAAAATGAACAGATCCAAAGAGGTAAATGTTCATCTTCGAAAAGCGATAAACGTACATCTGAGGTTTACCCATCGACTGGCCGATGAATTGAGGAGAAGTGAAACCAACCAACTGGTACGAGCTGTATTTGCTTCGTAGATGTGTTGTTGTCAGATGCAAGGCGTCACCTGTATCAACCATTTTGTTTCGATGCACCATATAGCCTCCCAGTCTACTTCATTGCCACAGGCTGCATGAGAAATCGGACACGGAATCCCTGGTCAACAATGCCGATTCTGCGTTTTTGTTTGAAGCACTCGGTGGCAAACTAGATGCGATCTTTGCGCAAACAGATCGTGTATTTGCTGGCTACGATTTGTTCCAACCAATGAAGAGTTTCAATGACGCGCAGGTGATTCTGAACGACGAGAAACAGATGAATCTCCAACTTCGCGACGTCAAAGTGATGCCGTTCGAGTTCCAAGCGGTTAGTGACGCAGTGTGGCGACTGGCAAAGACGGAGTCCGTGAAATGGGAGCACGGGATGAATGAGGTGCGCATTTGATCGCTGGTGCTTCTTTTTATGTCTTGCAATGTTCTGATGGCACATGGCTTGCTGCTGTTTTTTGTTCTTATCTATGATCAATCTGTATAGCTTTTCTGCAGTGATGACAACGTGGTGCTCATGAAAAGACCACTTGCAATCAGCCTAGGTGGGGGAGCTGACGGAGCCGAAGGCTGTCGCCTGCAAGTCGCTGTGCGTTCGGTCGGTAAGCGCTTTTTTGCCAGCAAAGAACGCATTGTGGTGTGCTGGGAAGGCCTGGCAGAGTGGCCGCGAGAGCTTGTGGAACCAAACGGGATCCAGAGTATGCCTATGCGAGAACAAGGCTGGGTTATGATCCGACGTGTGCCTGGAAACCCGGGGATGAGCATACTGCAAGTGTGCATGCTGGCAAAGCCAGGGATCTCCATTGAGAGCATGCTGAAGCGAGACCACCCTGGCCAGCTCAAGAGTATCCAGGACCTCGTCATCCCGTCGTACCAGCAACTCTTCAACTCGAGATATCAGGTCGTCGAGAACATGCTTTTTGACTCAAAAACCGAGCCAAAGTGAGTGGGCATCTTCTTAAGTTTTACTTTCCGACAGAAACACACGCTTTGTATTTATCCCTGCTAAAAAAAAGTACAATAATACTATTCTTCATACAGTACGTCGAAGTATGTGCTTGCCAATATTGCAAATCTTTGGCAAATAAACTGACGAAGCATTTCAAGGCACGAACCTACAGAGACCAAAAGGAAAACCCACGCGCCTATTGTAGGCGTCTTCAGGGAACGTGCTGCTAGGTTGCGTTTCCTTAACACTAGAATCTGTGGCGAAATGTCATACTGTGCAAAACGATACCTGGTATCCCAAATGTCACTTCTCGTATTACCACTTCAAAGATCTCGAGTGAATCACATTAATAAAAGTCGCCCTAACGCCTTCCAGAAAAACCTACTTGGTTCACTGCTTCAGGCAATTGGGCATGGCAGCACACGCGCCATTTCATCCACACATCTGATGCCACTTCGACCTACTTCAACCTCTGTCCGGCACGCTCTTCCTACTTCTGACTCGAATCGGGAAAAAAGATATGCACGATGACGACCATCCATCCCACTTGGCGAGGACTACCGGTACAATACAGAACTACAGCGATTCTCAGACGCGACTTGACGTGAGGAGCGTTACAGCCCATCAGTAAACTATAGCGTACCACTTCCATCAACTGCATTCGCTCGAGATTTCCCATCTCTGATTACACTCGCCTGACGAAAGCACACCGAGGAACGCAAATCGCCTGTAACGCACTTGTCAACATGGTGTGTGTGCATCAGTTTATACAGTCGTACAAGTGTGAAGGTGATGCAAATACAAGATGGGGCATCGTTAGTGAACAGGTGAAAACCCTATAAGATGTTTAAATTTGTATATTACTTATAAGGAAAAAGTACACAAGTCAGTACCTTGTAGTTTGGCAGTACTTCTAATAGTGCATGACCTCTTTATCTCCGGTTTTTACTATTGACGCTCTACCCTGTACACAACGTCGAGGCACAAAATATCCACTCTAAAAGGATATTAATCAAGGACAGAGTCGTACAAGGACTGCAAGGTAATCGTGAAGATCCACTCTGGCATTCATTGTCGTGCCCTTGGGAGTCGATCACGTTGGCGCGACACGTTACCGTCTGCAGGCGCAATCCCCATTTTTTCACATGTTTACCCCGCGTTTTCACAGCACGAGTGGCTTTCTCCCTGACTCTCATTCGCTCACTTGCGGCCTACCACTCAAGTCCCTCCAAAATGGTCTTCAAGAATCTCGTGAGCATTCTAGTGGCCGCTGTCGCGGTATCGTCCCTGGTCAGTGGCTCCAGCGTGCCTCGCGTCGATCGAAGCGTACACCGCGCTCTGCGAAAGCAAGGAACCGTCAACCTGATCGTCACCATGCAGGACGGAACGGAAAGCGTCTTGTCGAGTCAGAAAGAAGCGGCATTCAGCGACCGCGGCCAGCAGATCGCGCACTTGGTCGAGTCGCTGACGCAGTCCGCAACGCGCTCCCAGCAAGACGTGACCGCTCTGCTGAGCAAGGAAGCGGCGACTTCAACCCCGCTTTTCACGAAGACGACGAGCTTTTGGATCACGAACCAAGTGTTCATTGAGGGTGCCACTTTCGAGCTTGTCGAGCAATTGGCGCAGATTCTGTCCATCGTTGAAATCCGTGAGGAATCCGTGCTGGAACTCCCCAAGGCCCTCGCTACCGGTTCATCCGACGGTGATCAGAAGAACTCGTCGAGCCCCGCTTTTGTGACGAATCCTTCTGCTTGGGGGGTTCAAAAAGTTCAAGCGCCAGAACTCTGGGCAAAGGGCATCACCGGCCAGAATATTGTTGTCGGTGTGATAGACTCTGGCGTTCGCGGAACTCACGAGTCATTGCGCGGAAATTTTCTCGGACAGTACGGGTGGTTAGACCCTGAACGTCACGCTGCTGCGCCGTACGATGAAGACGGTCATGGAACACACGTTGCTGGATCTGCTGTGGGTCAGAATGGCATCGGCGTGGCTCCTGGTGCGAAGTGGTCTGCCTGTAAATCATGCCGTGCGACGGTGTGTTTGGAGTCAGAGACGATCGCATGCACGCAGTTCATGCTCTGCCCCACCGACACGGACGGAAACAATCCAGACTGTTCCAAGGCGCCTCATGTGATCAACAATAGTTGGTCGGTTGGGATCGGCGGAAACACACGCTACGCTGCGATCATTGCTGCGTGGCGTCAAGCTGGCATTATCCCTGTGTTTGCGAGCGGCAATGTGTCCCCAAACTGCGGGACCGTCAAATCACCAGGCGATGATCCAAACGTTATCGCTGTCGGAGCGACGAACGCTGACGATTCCTTGCTTTTCTACAGTGGCACGGGCCCGACTCTGACGGGACTCTTGAAGCCAGAAGTCACGGCTCCTGGTGGTGACGTCTACTCTGCTGGTATTACTGGTGATGATGCTTATCGAATTACCTCGGGTACCAGCATGGCTTCCCCTCACGTCGCTGGCGCCATCGCTCTTTTACTGAACGCGAACCCTTCACTAACGTACGACCAAGTTCTCGCTGCGCTCCAGTCAACAACCGACACCAGCACACTGATTTCAAGCGGCCGAACTTGCGGAGGAACTCCAGACAAGGTATTCCCCAACAACATCTTTGGTCATGGCCGTGTCAACGTGCTCAAGGCAGCAGGTCTGTAAAGATTCCAACTTTGCAATTTTCCCCAAGATGGCAGGTCCACAAGTCGTAAATCTAGAATGCCAGTAACCTCCAGATTTGCACGTTTGTGCCCTCCCAGCTATCAGAGAAATTGATTCTCACAATAGTGTCGCTGTGGTTGAAGGTTGAAACTTCAGCGCGATTGGTGGAGCACACCTACAAGCATTTTAATTTCTGTGCAATCCACTTGTACCCTGAAGTTCGGCTATCCTACGGTGTTGTATGTGTGACAGATGGCCTCGAATCAACTTGCCGATTTTGATTTCGGCGGCCACTGGTTAGACCAAAATGGCGCGGAGCGTTCGTTATATGCTCGCGAATGAGGATTTGAAATGGATTTTCTCTCCCTTATCCGACTGAAATAGTAGTGGAAACTGACACCTCGTTATAGCTGTTTCAGTAAAGAATTTAAACTTCGGATGTGTTACTCGGATGACAATCCCAATTGAAGGAACAACAGGTTTCTTCATCTCATCAGGGTGAGGTACATTGTGCTAGGATTATGCTTGCGTGAATTAACTTTACACGTGGTGAATGCGCTTTTTGTAAACGCAGATTGATGGGACATGAAGCATCCTTCTCTATTACCCGACTTTAAAGGTATGTGTCATAAGAATCACTATCATTCTGAATGGATAAATGGTGCATCACACCAGAAATCACATCAGAAAGCTCAGAACGCTCCATGGTGCCCTCAACGCCACCTTCGTCCGCTTCGCACGATGCGTCCGCCTCTGTGCTGGAGAGCACGCTGGAGGACGTGCTGGCGTTCATCGACGACTTGGACGCTGAGCTGGTCTCGTCGTCTGCGGCCACCCCAGCGGCGTCGTCTGCCGTGGACTCGGACGACGACCCGCTTCTGCACATCCAGTCAGCGGAGCTCCTCAGTTTCATCGACGCCACCATGTCGAGCAATGCGTCCTTCTTCCTCGATCCGCTCCAGCCCCCTCTGGAAAGCAGCAGCGCTGACATGAAAACCGAGGTCGCTGAGACAAGCGCTGCATCGGATAGTGTTGCGGCTGGAGCGGAAGCCGAAGAATCAAAAGAAGCAGCGGGTTCGGTGAGGACTGCGGCGACGCGGAAGCGCAACACGTACCGCGACAAGATGAAGCACGAGTTACAGTATCTGCGTCTGCGCACAGTAGAACTAGAAGAAAAACTGATTGCGCTGAAGCAAGGCACGACGCTTGTCTCGCCAGAGGACAAAGCGCTGCTCGACTCGGCGTGGAAGCGAATTGCAGCAAATCAAAAGGAGTATCGAAAACAGTCAGAGGCTGAGAATGAACGGTTGAAACGCGAAGTCCACCAGCAAATCGAAATGGCGGGACAGATGCAACAAACGCTGGGCAAACGCCTCACGAATGGGGAAATTCTGGGCAATTGTGTGAAGAAAGGGCGCAAGTCAACGACGACTTTGGATGAGGAAGAAGAATTTGCGGCGCTCACACGAGACCTGGCAGCGGCGTTTTCTAGGATGGACGCGGTGTTCCAAGAGAACGAGATTGCGAAAAGGGATGCTGGTAGAGCGCGCTCCGCGACCATGAAGATGGGCGTGTCAGAGACCTCGGGCGAGCCATTTCCGTACACGGAACTAATCGACGTGATATTCACGCCCTTCGACTGCCGCATGGCGTCTCGCGCAGTGTGGCTTTCAGCGCTGCAAATCTTTGTCCACCGCCCTCGACCTGGTCTGGAGAGAGTCTGGCATACGAAAAACGCGTTTGCTGTCAAGTTTGAGGATGTTATGCCTCTCGAGAACAGTGGTGTGGTGACTTTTCGAACCAAGCTCGTGGTCCAGAAGTTTTTCGAGTCTGATGACCGCATGGTAATCGTGTGGCGGTCCATTACAGCACCTGAGGACGATCCGTCAGGCATTTTTGCCGACGAGACCGGATGGGCGAGCGTCGAACCGGTGTCCACATCCGCTGGGTACGTGAACCACTCGGGGTGCAGCATCATCCGCACGTGCGTGCACATGGTGCGTCGACATAAAGACTCGGCGCTCGTGATCGACGCCGAAAAGCAGAACGATCCGTCGGTGGAGCAGATCACGGACCTTTTCATCACGTCGAGCGAAGTCGACATGAGCGGCCTCATGAAGACCTTTGAGAGCATCTTGCTGGACGAAGTGAATGCGGCAAGCGGCAGTTCAGAGTCGTGACCTCAGCACACGCAACGCAGAGCAAGCGAGTCCGGTTAAGCACCCAGTAGGTTCGTGTATCCGCAATATGCTTGGGTAGTAGAAAGCTTTACCGGAGACTGCTACTGTAGCAACACAGTTTGCCTAAATACTATTGTACTGAATCAGTACGTTATGTCGCCCAAAACATCGGACTGAATTTTTTACCAATCGTATGCTCACATTTATTAAAAACGCTTCTTGATTGGCCAAACTTTTGAAACTGGATGTTGACTCTCGGGGCGTCATCCGTCATAAACAAGAAGGAAAAAAACAAAAGAGCGAAAATGGACGAGTTCGAGCTGCTGCCGGACAACATGGCGGCGCTGCTGGACGGCTACGAGGCGCTGCCGGAGCTCTACGGCGCAGGCGGTGGACCAGTGGATTGCACCGACCGCGCGAGTCAGGCGTCTGTAGAAGTGGCGACGCCTGAAGGCCACCGCATCGCTGCACATGCTGCTCCCGCGCCACTGCTTCGGAAGCGCTCTCAAGACGAGTTACAAGGTGGACACGAGCAGATGATCGCGTTGCACGAGACGCAGCAACTTCTCGACCTACTCGAAGTGGCGCCGTATGCGGTGGATACGTCGCACGTGCCTGTTGCTTCTTGTACGGCGACAGTGGCGTCTCCACAGAGCGGCAGTATCGTCGTGTCTGGCGGCGAGAAGCGCTGCAAGAGCAAGAACCTGTCGCGAGAACGTCTGAAGCACGAATTGATGTATCTGAGGCAGAAAGTGCGCGAATTGGAGGACGAGTTGCGCGTGCTGCGCCCCACGAGCAGTCTCGCGGGCACCCCGACGAGTCTCGTGGCTGTGGACCGCAAGAAAGCGATTCTTCCTGTGTGGCAGCGCATCGCCGAGCGGCAACTCGATTCGCGACAGAAGGCCGAGGCTGAGAATGCGCGGCTCAAGGACTTACTCGAGGGCCAGATCAAGCTCGCCAAGGGGCTCGAACAAATGCTGCGCAAGCGACCGAACGTCGCGCTCATGAGTGGCGACGCGCGCAAGGGCAAGAAAGCGCGCGTCGAGACGGACGACGATACGATCTACGAGATGCTCACGAGCGGCCTCGAGCCGGCGTACAAGCGCATGGACGACGTGTTCCGAGCAAATGGACTCTTTGACACAGTGGACGAGTCGATCCGCCATGCGCGCGTCAAGACAAAGCAGGACAGTTTTGGGAACGAAATCCTGTACCTCGAGCTCGCGGACGTGTACGTGATCCCGTTTGACCTGCACATGACGGGCCATGCAGCATGGCGGTCCGTGACGCTGCAGTTTCTCAAAGAGAATCACGCGGCGTACGAACGCTTGAACCAGCCGGAGCACACAATCGCCGTCAAGTTCCGAGAGAAAAGTCATCGGAATGGCACCGACATGCTTGTGGACAAGAAAGTCGTGATGCGGCGGTATATTGAGAAAGAGCGCATGGCGCTCGTGTGGCGAACACTTTCCGAGGGCGAGCACCAGTTGTCGGGGATGCACACGGACGAGACCGGGTGGTGCGTGCTGCAGAAGATCCCAGCGTCCTCGGGGTCGTCCACACCGATTGGGACAGTGATGAAGTCGTGCGTTCACGTGATCCCGGAAGCCTCGGGTAGCAGCAGCCCAAGCACAGAAGGACAGCCAGAGATTGGCATGCTTACGAATTTTGTGATAGATTCCTACGAAGAAGACGTGATCGCGATCAACAAGATGATGGAGAATCTGCTGCTCGAAGAGGCGCTGGCGATCAACGGCCGGTTGAAGTCAACAGGCATGGTATGAGTGTCCACAACGTCCGATCAGCATTAGGAGCGGGGAGGCTCTGGTCGCAACTCTGCGAAATCAAAACACGAAAAAGCACCAACGTAGTATGTCGGTATGAGTGGCAGCGTCAAGGATGTGCGCTCGGGATGAATGAATGAAAATGCGATTTTGTCCACGTTTTATGAAAAAGTCAACGATAAACTTGAAGCACCACAATCATCATTTATCTGATTTTATTACCCTCATATGCATGTTAGCTAAACTTAATGCAATCATTCTGTATCAGAATGTTGGTAAACTTGTCCTTATGTGACGCTGTACGCAGCACCACCTACTTATAATTATTGGAGCTCATTTGCGCTTCTGCTCTGTGGACAGCAACGATGCGCTCTTTCTTTCAGCCACTGCTGCGGTCGACCCGCGCGCGCAGAGCTGCAGTGCTCGCTGGCGCTGCGCCGTTCGCGTACGAGATCCGCGAGAAGCTTCGTGCGCCAGACGCGATTGTGAACGAAAAGGTGCTGTTCCCGATCGCAGATAAACAGCGCGTGGAGAAGCGCTGGACGATGGCGAGCGCCAGCAATACGTCAATCAACCGCATCAGGATCTCGACGCCTGGTATCACGTACGTTAGTGTGAGCGACAGCGACGCCACGCTAGAGCCCAATGGAACCGACCATCAAGTCGGTGCGATTCGGGTATCTGCCGACAAGGATGAACTCTTGGACTGCATTGAAGTGGTTCCGTTCGCGTCCAATGGTCTGGAGGTTCGCTTCAAGAAGGACGCTCCTGAGATGTCAGGGCACTTGTTGACCGAGTTGGTTCTCGCGCATGCTGTGCAGGTGAATGAGTTGGAAGCGAGTGGTGGCGGGATTGTCGTTGTTCAAGATGACGTGCTGGTGTCGGATTGTGCGCACGCGCAGCTCCAGATTCAATTGAAAGGAGCTGGTGAGCTGTTCGTTGCGTCGCCATGCTTAGCGCTGAACGTCAAGAGAGTTGTGCTTTCCGTGTCTGGAAGTGGGAAGTTGCACTTTGACACCTCCAGTGTCGTCGCGGCGGACGATGTGCTCCTGCAAGTCGCTGGGACAGGACAGATCAGCACGTTTGCAAAACGAATTCATGCGCCGCTGGTCAAGTCGTCCATTGCTGGAGCTGGCCATGTCTCGACTTTCTCAGATGATTTGTCGACGCGCAAACTGAAAAGCTCCGTTGCTGGGTACGGTAAAGTGATGCATGTAGGTCGCGGTCTTGCGGATACTCAGCGGATCAATATCACGGGCTCTGGGGAAGTCGTGTCGAGGCAAATTGAGAGTGACAATGCCACGATGCGCGTCTTCGGATTGGGCGAAGCCACGATCGACGTGAAAGATGCCTTGGAAGCAACGTGCAAAGGCTCTGGGGTCGTCCGGTACGTCAATGCGCCGCCCAAATCCATCACGACGAGCTCCATATCGCTGGAAAGAGAGCGAGCGGCAGTGAAACGAGCGAATGACGAGGCTGCTCTTCCTAAAAGTACTTTGCCGCCGCGCAGAGAAGACGCGTTTGACGACATTTCAGTCAATTTCGACCCGAAATCGGCTTGCGGACGCGACTCGTTTGACGTGTTCAGCGCCATCGATGCGTTCAAAAGCGCAATTTCAGGGAAACGTGATTGCGAAATCCATTTCCACACCGACGCAAAAGACGAGTCCGCGAGCGACACGAAGAGCTATCGTAAATGAGTTCTGGCATGAAAGCAATTACATGAAAAGTTAAACAGCCTAGATGTCTTCAGCCACGCCAGATATATCCAGCAAACTCTTCAGATTTCGTGCATTTCAATATGTTTAAATAAGCAAAAACAACTTGGGTGAAAAATAATTATTTGATGACGCGTGCGCGAGGCGCCAGATTTGCGAGTGCGCAACTCTTGCGGTTCACGACGCTCAGTAGGACACACTTGAGAGCATGTGGAACGAACTTTCTGCCTTCCTCCACGCGAGTTGGAATGCGTTTCCGCCGTCATCCATGAGGTGCAGCGACGCGATCTGCTCCCGGTGCACTGCGTAGTACATGAGAAGATTCAGCGCCTTCAGGTTGCGGCGTCGGTCGATGAGAACCGAACCTTGGGCTTGGTCCTGTAGATCTGCTGGATCAACATCAAAGACTTCGTGGATCAAGTTCAGCATTGTCTCCGTTGGTTTTTGGGCGTGATTCTTGTCATTCCTCCGCCAGAAGATCGCGCCGGCGCTAGCAAATTCGGGGCTTGCGAATAAATAGGTTGGGTCCGTCGCGGTTGCCACGGTGTTTGTGTCCTCAGCTGCTGTGTCTATGACGAGCACCTGATCAAATGCACTGTAGAATGCAGCGTACATCTTTGCGTAGCGTCCGGAAAAGTGAATTGTGTCCTCGAGCTCCCGCAGGAACACGCCGTGCTTCGCGGCCAGCGCTTGTGCGAGAGTCGGCATCTCGGCGTCGTGTGGGTTGTACCAGAGCTCGATTGGCAGCGAGCAGCCGCGGTTCCGAAGCGACTCGATGAACGCACCAACGCGCTGCAGCCACGCTCCGTCTGCTGTGCCGCCTCCAATGAGCGAGATGCCACGTTGGAACGGGATGGATCGGGCAGACGCGAAGTTCTTTCTCCGCGCTACGCGGTTGTTGCTGTTGAGGAGCTCCTGGCGGCATTTTCCGTACGAGAACCCCTGGTCGTACACGAAGAGCTCGGCTTGACGACCAAAGCCAAGGTACTTGTGAAACTGGTCGCACGTGAAGCTGATCTCTGGAGTGTGACTTGATGACGAAGTATTCTCGAAGTAGGTGACCATCACGTGCTTCGTGTCGCCTGCGCGTGGGTGTCGGATCTCGCAAAAGCCGCCGGGGCTTCCAGGACGAACAACGATCGTCTCGCTGCAGCTGCGCGTCTCGTACGACTCGCTTGGGCTCTTGTTCGAAACATGCCACCGCACGCACTCGTACTCTGCAAGGTATCCTCCTTTCTCGGCGCTCTTTCGTTGCTGGTAGATTTGCTTCGTCTCGCCATTATTGCCGCCACATTCCATCCAAGAGCGGCCCTGCGTCGTATGGCAAAGCACGTCGCCAAAGACACTCGAGCGGATGCGGATCAGTCCGAGACTCGATCCGATCGCCGTCAGCACGCAGACGCGCAGTACACGCTGCGGCCAGTGCGTCTGGGCAGCTCCTGCTGGTGTCGTGTGAGCGCGCGGCATGCTCACGCCGCTGTTCTCCGCCGTCTCCACCGCGATCGCAACGGCACCAGGCGTCGTGGCGGCGGGCTTGTCGTTCGCAGCGCTGGTCGTCGGCAGCCACGACATTGCTTTGGCTGCTTGTGTGGCGCCAAGTTCAGAAGTGAAACTGGGTGCCAACAGCAGGTCTCATTTGGCATGACGGAAGAGTGGAGGTGAGGCCAAAGAGGCACGTGCTCGTTTCCGTCTTTTGACCCACGAGGCAACTGAGATGGGGAGGGGGGGTTTCGACTAAAGCGGGAAAGTCCCGACATGACTGTAGTTTCGTATGCAAACAGCTGGTGGGTGGCTCTGGGGCATTCACTTGATGGGGCAAACACCTTCCCCACTTGTCTTTTTTATGTTGTTGTTGTTGTTCTGGGTGCACTGGACGAAATCTCAAAGATGCGAAGGATTCGGAGGCAACCGGATGCTTTCGCACGATGTTCATTCGATGCAACAACTGGCAATACTAGATGACAGCTTTGATGATGGTAGCATACATAAGAGCAGTCTCTGGGACCCCAATACATTGTCGGCGACATGTGGAACTTTCCATTCGGGCTGGCGTGTAAATTCAATGAGCGTTCAGCAATGTGCGGAGATCAAAAGGATTCACACTGTGGGTTATTCGCGGGCATCAAGGCGCAAAAAAGACTAAACACGCCGCAAAACATCTTGAACACACTACAAATGCACTCAATGATTGGATGAGCTCGGTTTTTTCCTTCCCAGCTGCTCGAGTGAACGGATGCAATTACGAAAGAGTTGTTGCAGTAGTGTGTTTGTGACTGGATAATCACATCTGGTGGCTGTTTACTGTAAAGGTGGTGGGGTGGGATTCAAACATGCGAGGTGACTTTGGATACTAAACATGGCCGGACAAAGTGGATACCTTGGTATCTCGATACGGAAAAAATGACAGCGGAAGGGAGAAGCGCGGAGGGCCTGAGAGGCGCGGGGCGGTGCAGTAGTTCGTTTCAGTTGTTGCGTTTCCATCAAACTGAAAACCGTCTGGGCTGAGGGCTCGGGCATTTTCTAAGGAAAAAAACTATGCTTGACAAATGACCCGGAAGTGGGACATTCGTTCATTTCGTTGGAGGACAAGGGTTCAAGATGAATCTCGATTCGCTTCGTTGTATGTGTTTTGTTTCGTCCCACTCGTGGTTCTAGGACGCATCACAGACGTCAGCAGAAGACAAGACACGCTTTGATTGGGCATGATTACTGTCAACTCTTTTGGTTGGAAACTAGGTCTTACCCAGAAAGCTGTGAAGCTATTGACTCACATAGGTTGGCAACTGGGCAAACACGGCGTTGTCTCTATGTGTTCATACAGCTGTCGGAGCGTTTCTTGAAAGGCAGACTTGGTTCGTATGAGGCACGTAATGATTGCCTTTTAGACTGCCGATGGACCAAAATCTACAGTGTTCGCCCGCTTTGCCTGCTACAGAAAGAAGCGGCGCATGATGGTGCTCATCTGCGCATCAGATTCAGACCCAAATCCGTTTCGTCGTCATCCTGGACGTGGTTTGGAAAATCCAGAATAGGCTTGATTTTAATATTGTAACCTGACTGTACTGAAGGTTGTTGTCTCTTACGAAGTGCTGTCGGATAAAGTGCGCGTGGCCGACAACCTTGGAGATGTGCCTTGAAGAACAGGATGTAAGCGCTCCATTAGCTAACCATGAGCTAGTGTTTCTCGTTCCGCACATCTTTTGACATAAAAGTTTTCGTTTCTCCCACGTCCCCACTGCTTGTTTGGAATGCAGTGCCAAAAGCACCTCATTTGTATCATCAATTGCGATCATCGCCATCATTTTCTTCTTTCCACCCTTCAAGCCCAAATCGCACTTTCCCTCCAAAAATCATGCGTACTTATCGAGAACCAGCAAACCAACACTCACATTGCCCACAAGTGAACCCTTAATAAGGCCTCTGTGGCCCAAAATCTGCTCTAAATCGGAGTGCGTCTGCGGCCCACAAACGTGTTTCTCTCTCCCCTTTTGTATCAAGCGCAACCCCCGCATATTAGCCCAAGAGCTACGGTAGGAACGAAAGGAAGAAGGAAGAGGGGCGCGCGCGCACTACGAATAGAGAGGAAGCATGGGGATCCCGCGCTTCTACCGCTACATGTCGGAGCGCTACCCGCTGCTGAACCAGCCGATCTCGGACGTGTCGCTGCTGCCCGAGTTCGACGCGTTCTACCTCGACATGAACGGCATCATCCACAACTGCACCCACTCGGACGCGCCCGACGACGCGCTTAACTCGCTCGGGCTCGCGGCGCAGCTGCACAACATCTTCACGTACATGGACCGCCTCATCACGCACATCATCAAGCCCAAGCAGCTCGTGTATATCGCCATCGACGGCGTCGCGCCGCGCGCCAAGCTCAACCAGCAGCGCTCGCGCCGCTTCCGTGCGGGCCTTGAGCGCCAGGAGGCCATGGAGAAGGAAAAGTACCTGCAGATCAAACTCGAGGACGAGAAGAATGGCCACAAGCGCACGAGCGACGCCGCCAGCAAGTTTGACTCGAACTGCATCACGCCCGGCACCGAGTTTCTCGAGCATCTCTCGCAGCACCTTGTGTACTTTGTACGCCAAAAGATGAAGAACGATCCACTCTGGAGCCGCCTCGAGATCTTCTTTTCCGGGAGCGAAGTGCCTGGCGAGGGCGAGCACAAGATCGTCGAGTTTATCCGCCACCGCAAGATGACCGAAGGCTACGGTGCCAACGTGCGCCACTGCATGTACGGCAGCGACGCCGACCTCATGCTCTTGGGGCTCATGACCCACGAGCCGCACTTTACGCTCGTGCGTGAGGTCGTCGTCTGGGGTAGCCAAAAGAACAAGGTCGCGGCGAAGCAGATCGAGGAGCAGCAGTGGCAGCTCGTGCACCTCAGTCTCTTTCGCGAGTATCTGATGATGGAGATGCGCGTCGTGCAGCCGCTGGACGGCGAGCGCATGCTCGACGACTTCATTCTGCTCACGTTCCTGCTGGGAAACGATTTCATTCCGCACAGTCCGACGCTCGAGATCAGTGAAGACGCGATCCCTCTGCTCATGCAAGTGTATCGTGGGCTACTCGAGAAGCACCAGGGCCAGTACTTGACGGAGAACGGCAAGTTGATCAACATTGGCCTTCTGCAGGAGCTCTTTGAAGTGATTGGTAGTCAGGAAGAAGAGATCTTGAGCAACCGCGCGATCGAAGAGAGCAAGAAGCGGCATCATCGAGGCGGACGCCACGAACGACCCGTGGTAAAAACCCACGACGTCGATGAAAAGCTGGTGCAAAATGCTATCAGCGCGCTGAATGGTGACAGCGACGATGATGAAGATCGAGTGCCGCCGTTGATCGAGGACGAGGATGAAGATGAGGATGAGGAAGAGCAGGAAAAAGCGCTTCTGAAAGCGCTCGATGGCGAGTTTGAGACGAAATTGGCTCTTGAAGTCGAAGAAGAAGAGCACAAACTGTTTGCCGCGTTGTCTGGGAGCGAGAGCTTCCAAGACACCAAGTGGGCGTACTACGAGCGCAAATTCAACCTCGTACGCGGCGACGGGAACGCGAACAACAAGGGGCTCGATGAGATCAAGAAGCACTACGTCGAAGCGCTCATGTGGTGTCTGGCGTACTACTTCCAGGGACCGCCATCGTGGTCGTGGTTTTACCCTTACCATTACGCGCCCATGGTGTCTGACCTGACCAACATTAGCGAGATTGCTGCTAGTATCAAATTCAACAATGATCCTGAGACTGATGGTCCGTTGCTCCCATTTGAGCAGCTCATGTCGAACTTGCCAGCGTCCAGTTCGCACCTCGTGCCGGAGCCCTACCGCTTCCTCATGGTGTCTCCGTTGTCGCCGATCAAGCACTTCTACCCGGAAAATTTTGAGATCGACATGGAAGGCAAGCGGAATGCGTGGGAAGGCGTCAACATCTTGCCGTTCATCGACGTCGCATTGCTGAAGCAAGCGATCGCGCAGTATTGTCCTGATTCTCGTCTCACACCGTCTGAGAGAAAGCGAAACACGTTGAAGCTGCTTCCGCTTCGGATTGTGCAAGATCTGAATGCTGTCGAGACGCTTCCGTCGTCGCTTCCAGGCGTCCCAGGGTTCCCTGATGTACATGTGTGCAATACCCGCGTGGAGGACTATTCGCTACCGCCGATCTCGGTCCACGGAGGCCAATTCCAGAGCAGACTCATGGATGGCGTGCAGCTTCCGCTCGCTGGTTTCCCGTCGTTGTACACGGTGCCCCTCGAAGCTGTTCGAATCGAGCATGTGCGACTGAATTGCTTTGGCATGGGGTCTCGGAAAGCGACGCTGATTCTCCAAATCGCAGCCGCTCAAGCCACGGAGAACCCTCAAGAGCTGATTTCGAAGACAGTGTTGGTGAACTGGCCAAATTTACATGAAGCAAAAGTCGTGGGCGTGAGCACTCTGTCGGGAGAATACCGCCGCCAAAAGACCAGCAAAGGGCGAAAAGAAGTCGTGTTCACGCCGTACGAAAACGATGAGAAGACGTCCTGGGCTTACTACGCTCAAACGGAAGTGGTGAAGCTTTTGTCGGGACGCGGGACGCCTGGCAGTGGCGGTATTGACTTGGGTCGAACAGGCATTTCGACGGTTCTTCATGTGCTTCCACTGCAAGGCATGGTGTCCAACCCTCAAACAGGGGCGATTGAGAAGAAGTTCGGCAATGTCGAAGCGCTGGTGCCCTTCCAACTTGCTGTTGTGAATCGACAGCTCCATGATGACCGCTTCCAAGAGACGGCCAAGACCCCACTAGCCGAACGTTTTCCTGTGGATTCGGTTGCGCTGATCACAAGCGGCGAGTGGCTTGGGTGCACCGCTGTCGTCAAAGCGTGCGACGAAGACGACAACGAAGTCAAGGTTCGTGTGAACACCATCGACAAGGAGCCACCATTTGGGTACGTTGTCGCAGAGAAGATCACGGATAAATACTACCCAGGCTACCTGGTCGCGCAGAAGTTGGGCATTTCGACGACAACTTTGGGAGTGCTCACTGGCAACGTGAATGTCAACCCTGGCAGCTTTGACATTGGTTTGAACATTCGCTTTCGAAAGGACTTGCTGCTTCCTGGGTACTGTCGTCTGGTGAACAAGACTGGCCAAAAGGACTCGACGGACGATGCGAACGTGTGGAGGAAAGGTGACATTGTGAAAATCGTGGGCAGCGGCGCATACGATGAAAATGTGAAGCGAGACTCGCTATCTCAGCGCAACGGCCCTCCAGCGGCTGGAAACAGTACTGTCTGGGAGTACTCGGAACGTGCGATTAAGTTGCTTGCTGCCTACAAGAACGAATTCCCGGATGTTATCAGCAGGCTCGACAAACTTCCGTTTGGGACCAGCTACAACGGGAAAGAACTGTTTGGCATCCAAGATGGCAAGCAGATCGAGGTCAAGGCGGAACTGATCAAGCAATGGATCGAGCAGCAGCAATTGGGCAGCAAAGAGCACTCAAAGCACATCCCCGTGAGCTCGGAGTACATTTCTCTCAGTGCTATTCGAGCTGTCGAAGCCGCAGGTGCCCTCCGCGCCACCGAACGCCAAAAGCATGCGGCTCAGAATGCGCAAACCCCAGTCGAAGCGCTCGTCCCTGCGCACAACTTGTTCCGTCCAAATCCGTTGGTGAACCAAGATTTGACTGGCAGCGAGGTGTCGAAGCGTGCCACTCGCAACCCAGGAGCCCCAAAGTTAGGCGATCGTGTCATCAACATCAGTGGGCGAGGTATCCCCTTCGGGCACCGAGGCACGGTCGTGGCCACTCACGTCAGCAGCAAGTGCGTTGAAGTGCTCTTTGACGAGAAGTTCACTGGTGGCGAGGCTTTGTATGGAACGGTGAGCCTGGATCGCGGCAAGATCGTTCCGTGGAACAATGTGATTTGCGTGTCGACGCCACCAGGTGGCCATAAAAGCGGACGTCAGAGTGCTGCGAGTATCGATACGGCCCACCGACAATACGCGAACCATAATGGAGTACCACGATCCAACAAAGATGGAACAATCAAGGTGCTCGCAAAGAAGGATAGAAGCGACCGGAAGGGGAACGGCAATCAGCGCGGCGTCAATGCGCTAGTGCCCCCTCCGATCCCTAATGCCCTGCCACCGCCACCTGATGTAGGTAAGATGCAAATGCTTCTTGAAAAATGGACTGGCGATGCTGCGCAATCGACCGCACCACAACAGCCTGGAAAGGAGCCGAAGAAGACAAAGTCTTCACCAAAGCCGGCCAAGGCGAAGTTCCCTGCACAACCTGACCAATCAGCAGCTCACGACGAAGCGTCGGGGGCAGACTTGTCAATTGCTCCGTCAGTGATGGCATTTTTCTCTGCTGCTCAGGCGACAGGGGCGGACCAGGCTGCTGTCCCTGAGCCACGTGCGAACAATGTGCTGGAGTTGTTCCCGCATAACTACACTGGAGTTCCTGACGGCCATTCCATGCTGACTCCACCGCCACCACCGCCACCTCATGCGCATCCAGGTTACCATCCACACCTGCTTGTTCCTCAAGCCATTCCGGGCCAGCATGGGTTCTTGAATCCGTACAGTCAACCACCGCTTCCTGGCGCGCCTTACTACCTGCCTCCAATGGCGCCTCCGTTGGTGCCACCGCAACCCCCAGCTCCAGCGCACCAAGAGCTTTCGGAAGCAGAGTATCCGTCATTGGCAACTGCTCAAGGGAATACTTCGAAGAAACAAGGGTCAAAGAAGAAACCAATGTCTGGTCAAGACGCGATTAGTGTCGCTCCAAGCGTCGAGATCGCAGCAGCAACTGAAGATTTCAAGAAGAAATCGAGCAATGGTCGACGAAAGCACACGCCAAAGGGCAAGAGGAGTGAAGCAGCCGATGCGGCCGGAGGAAAAGTGCAGACGTGGGTGCCGAAGTCGTCAGATGCGGCGGCGTCCTCCTCGAAGCCCGCTGGAGCGCCTCAATTGCTTCTCCCTGCGCAGATTTTGCGCCACCAGCAAAAGCAGCAGTAATAAGAAGCAGAGTATGAAGGGAGAGACAAAAAGAGGACAGTCGCGAAGGTTCAGTGAGAGTCCGAGAGAGTGGTCTCTTGACGCGTCTAAATAGAATGCGCTGGATCCTGTTCCGAGTGCGTATTTTTGGCTTCTTCTGACATCCTATTGTGGCAGGTCCTGCAGTGAATGCGCTTCTCTTCTCTGCCAAAAGCTGACGCTCGCTGCATTTAGGTCAAGGTAAGTACCTCTTGTCTTGTGGGGAGCCTGAGACGCAGACATCGCAGTAACCACACAGGATAAAGACAGTGACAAAGCGGAACCTGCATAATGGTGCAGACGACAGGAGAAGGCGCACTCCCGCAATTCAGCCTCAGTCTCGATGAAGGTGCAACCAGCACCTTCATAGTGCTTTGGATGCACAGATGGCTTGTCTCTGATGCTGCGCTCTTTACCATTGTTATTACAGATAATTTTCCGTGTGGAGCCGCGTATCGAGCAATCCGAAGTCCACGAACGAACTCGCTGTCCGACCTGAAGAAGCTGCAATTTGCAGGCTCGAGCAGCTCTCTGGATAGCGATGCCAGTGGCAGCGAGAGCAGCCTCACTGATGAACTCAACAATCAAGTGATATCAGTAGCAACGCCTCCTCCAGTCGCTGCCTCGGCACCACTCACAACCTCCGAGCAAGACCTCGCCAAGCGAGCTCAGCGCCGCGTGATTGACCACAAGCGCTCGGAGCTCGAGAAGAAGCAGGAGCTGGAGAAGACGCGGCTCAAGAAGATGGAGTCCGAGAAGCTCCAAAAGGAGAAAGCCAACCTGCTCAAGCACCGTCGCCGCGCTGAGATCTACGCGCTGAACGCGATCATGAAGCAGATCCAGCAGACCAAGATCGCGAGCTTTCTCGCTTCGCAGAAACAACTTGAAGCCAAAGGTGCTGGTTGCAGCAGTGGGGTCGAGGCACCACTGCCGCATTCGATTGGCGTGTAGACCTCTGTAGTTTAGAGAGAGCTCCAAGAGCCTCGACAAGAAATGATTTCAGCTTCAGGCAGTTGTGATTTGAGGTCCCTTACCACAGATCATGCTAAGGCGACGGCCGCGTAGCGAAATCAGAGGAGCCATCCGACATGATATGGCATACAAACCGCCATGCAAAAGAACTTTGATTTGTTCATGGGTAAACATGTGAGGTCTTGCCTTCAATTGATGGGTTTGAAATGTAAGTGCACAAGCCTCTAGGACACCACCACGTTCGTTGCTCCAAGGCGATGAGGAAGTGGAGAGATCCCGACCTCCAGCAGCTAGCTTCGCATTTCCAAATTCTGCCTCTAGCAGTGACAAACTCAAACTCAGTGACGCCGTCGGCACGCTCCCAGCGTACTCAGCAGCTCCTGCCATCAACCACACTGCTGTCTGGAGCCTAGAGCAGATTATGATGTTAGTGTACTGAAAAAAGTAGATGGTAGTGTACTGATTTAGTGTACTATGTGTGATGTTGCACATTTTGTACCCGACTTGCACATTCGCAAGGCAGCCCCGATTTAGAGAGAAGGATTTATTTGTTGTAGTGTGTGTCGTTTCAGGATCGACAACAACAACAACAAAAAACAAACAAACCACATTTGCAGCATGCAAACTGTGCATTTCATTTTCTTTCCCTTCAAGAAGCCAGATCCACGATGTACAATTTTGCGAGACGACGACCTCTCTTCGTAGTCACAGGTGTATACAAACTCTCATATAAAACAACAAAGCATGCCTGCTTTGCCAACGTGTTGCTAACGTGATGCATTTGCACTCTGGCCTCCCTATAAAGTGCAAGTGCAGCAGTTTGTGCTGAGTGCCGTCCCGACATCTGGCGCGTCGTTCGACCAACTGGTTCTGAGCATCACGAGCAAACCTGCAGTGAGCGTCGGCGGCAGCAAACGGCGCGAGTTCCAGTTCGAGTCCCAGATCTGGAACTTTCAACACGCGCAGGTGTGTTGAGTGTCTGCATTTGTTGTTTGTAACTTGCGATTTGCAGTTGCGCACTTGTGGCCGACGGGATCAGCATATCGGCGTATCGGCGTATCGGCGTGTACGAACGCTAAAGAAACGCAAAGCAGCGCACACGCGTTGGCAACGACCAGCAACGCGCGCCGAGGGCGCGTGACACCATGTCGCTCACTGCATTGCTCTCTCTCTCCTCCTCCCCGCCGTCTTCCTCCCCCAAGCTCCTCGACTTCTGCCAGCGCGTCCCGTTCCAAGGACGACTGCGCCGCAACTCGCAGGGCAACTACAAACCCCAGCATCTGCACTTTCGTCTCTATGGGGTGCGTCCATGTGCCACTAAGTCGACACGCATGTGTTTGTGAAATGGACACTATGGTCTCACATATATATATATATATATATATATATGTATGTGTGTTTGTATGGACAGGCAAACAAGAAAAGCCGCTACCGCTCGCTGCTCGCGGGCTTCTCGGTCGATGTGGTCGAACACTTCGACCGCCTGCTCGCGCTCAATGGCTCGCACAACAAACAGCACCACGTGCCGCTCACGGCGCGCGACGGCGTGTGCGCGCCGCAGTCGAGTCTCAATCTCTTTCTCGACGGGCTGCACTTCCTGCCGCAGCCGGCGTCGTCGTGGCCCAGGAGCAGCATCGCATTCCGGAATAGCGCTTCCACCACGGCCGCTGGCCTCGATAATGACCCGAAAGACCGCCAGATCGAGCTCGTGCCGCTGCGCCATCGCCAGCCTAGACGCCGGTCGCCCAGTCGTCTCTCGTCGTCTCGTAATGATGATTCCAAGCCGGAGATCCGCGCGCGAACGAGCAAAACGCACGCTGCCTCGCAGAGCACTGATACACAGAACGATCTGACCATCGCCATGCGTGCAAACGCGCAGATTTCGTCGAAACTCATGGCCAGCAAACTGGACACGTCGGCGCTCCAGTACCAACAACAGCAGCAACCGCAGCAGTATTTCACGGAGATGGAGATTCGATACGAGATCGACGAGGATGCACTCGCGCGTCGGTTTTACTTGGAAATCACGTCGAACGACTCGCGTGAGACCATGAGCAACGCGTCAGGCGCGTCCACCCCACGAACACCTTTATATGATGATAGCGAGGATCCAGTTGTGTACCACCAGAGGACACTCGATGATGCAAAGGAGCAGGAGTTGAAAGCGAAGCAACTCGACCTGGAGCGCCAAGTGGCAGCGCTTCTTGCCGAGAACCAAGCGAAAACTGCTCTGATCAAGCACCTGATGGAGGAAAATAGTCGACTCGTCGCCGAAAAGCACGCGACGAGTTTGTTTAATGGCCAGGAAACCGACCTGGAATGGGACTCTGACGTGAGTGAAGATGGGGAGCAGATCTCCCCCTTCATTGCGCCAATTGCGCCGACCGACGTCCATGTAGCCAAGAGGAAGCTGCAGACGGACGCGGTCACCCGCAGCATGAGTCTCAAAGTTCCAGAGACCCAAAACCAGCTTGAAATGACGAAACTCGAGCCGATTGCAGCGAACGAAGCTGCGTTCGAAGGGCTCGTGAAGGAAATTCAAGACGAGTTCGCGCAGCTTTTCAGCTTTTGCGGCAGCTACGAACCCGAGGCCGATGAGGCGTCATTGGCGCTGCTGTGAAGCAAGTCAGAGTGAAAAACAGAGATATCTATGAACATAATTTTAAATCGATCGATCCGCATGTTGATTGCAAAGAACAGCGTGTCTAATGTACGACAATAAGACGTAAGCCAACTCCTGCAAAATGATTTTCGACCAATGAAAGGCAGGAATCATTTTGCTCCTACGGGATTCGCCCAATCAGACGATGGTCATCATTTTGTTCTTGTCGAAACTGAACTGATGTTCCGTTATTTTTTTTGACGAGGATAATGTGAAGAAGGAATCTCACTCAGCACCACGGCAAACCAGAGCGTGGCTGCGAAATAGTTCGCTCTACGCCATCATCGGCTTCTGATTCAAAGTGTATGCATATAGTACTTGACGGCAGATGGCGAGTGCGAAGGCACACATTCGAGGCTGTGCGCTGAAAAATTTGAAGCTTCGTGGCGTGCTGATGCTGCAGTAATGATGCACAAGTGGATCAACGCCACTTACGCCAGCAGCATTTGGGATCTTGCTGTCGATTTAGCGTCACGAGCTATCCAACATTTTTCTTGATTCTACGGATACTGCTGCCGAGCGAGTAAGTGGATACAATTCGATACAAAAATGATAAAGTTGATTGACCCAAATCTAAAAAAACGAGGAACGTGGAGACTTTCTTCGTGCATGCAAACGAATGCTGCGCTTCCATAAAGTGAGATTCGGAAGGAAGAACAGGACTCCTACAACCACCAAAGTCGAGGCACGCACCCAAGTACACTGCGAGTGCAACGCTCCCATCCTCCTGCTCTTGTCCTCCTCAACTTTACCCACTTCCTCTGCACTCGCATAACGATCAAAAACCACTACTATGCAACTACAGAGAACTCTCTAGATGGCAAATGATACTGCACGCACAACTTCCAAACCTATCTTCAATATCCAGATTATGCAAATTCTAAGACTTCTCCGGCCTGTTCTCATCTCAAATCCAGCAAATAAGCTGAACTTTGGTGGAACCATCGTTTGAAACATCTCATGCGCGTGTTTAAAACAAACAGAGAGAATGGGGACGAGACGGCCAGTACCATAAGCCCATTTGCGCATTTTAGTCCGAGTGGCACCGCGAAGCAAAAAAAGGAAGGAAGCGCGCCATTCCCCCCACCTGAGCGTCGTTGCGTCCGTTTCAGACCCCTCAAGCGCCCTCCATCGTCATCTCCACGTGCTGCTGCGTCTGCTGAGCCTCTCCGCGTCACAAGAGCGTGTCTGGAAGCCGCGCCAGAGGCTCGCTTTATCCACGAAGTAAGCGCGTCGTTTTTCCCCCGTTGGTGCGTTTAGTTGCTCGGCTTACGACAGCTCTCCAGCGTCATTTGCACGTGCGGATCTTTCTCTTGAGTCCTCTGCCGTCGTGTGAGTCGCATTACGAGCAGCGCAAGATCGCGGAGCAAGATCGCGGATACAGCCACTTGTGTGGGGTGGAGCTTTCGAAATTCGATATGCCTGAGCAATCGCCAGCGAAGAAGGGCTCGTTCCTGCCGATCGTGCTGGGAAACAAAACGCATCGCAAGAAAGCAGCGGCTGCGTACATGAAGCGCGGGCGCAGTCGCAGCGAGAGCCATGAGAAGCTGCTCTCAAGCCCATCACCGTCTCTTAGCGACGCGGCGGACACGCAAGCGTCGGCAAAGCCAGCGAAGAAGCGCAGTCTGAGCACGAGTGCGTCGGAGCGGCGCACGTGGAACCTACTCTGGGTGCTGTTCATCACGGCGTTCCTGGTCTGCATGGTGTGTCTAGTGATGCTCGGCGTTATGGTGCAGCAGAACCAGTTATCCAACGGCGACGTCGACGGTGAGAAGCCGACGTTCTTTGGCGGCGTGGGCAAGTGGCGCGAGACGCAAATGTTCGAGAAGCTGAAGAAGCTCACGTCGCTGTTCACGTCGGGCGAGGACGCGGCCGTGAACACACAGCGCGCGCGCCGCGAACTGATCGATTTGGGCGAGTACGAGTGCCGTGCGTGGCGCCAGACGATGAACTGCACGCCCGACGGCTTGCCCGAGTCCGTGAACGACCAGAACTGCTCGACGCCGATATCGAACGGCATCTCCGGGTACTGCGAGGTGCAGCACAAAAAGACGGGCGTGATCAAGCATGTGATGGAGATGCACTGCGACTCGCTGCGGCCGGGCGTGCATTTCTCGTGCGATATGTTCCAATCGCTGCTCAGCTACCACATCCTCTCGACGGACTACATGCACGACCCGAACTTTTCGTACGAGAAGAATCAGGACCAGTTCCGCGAGATCAACCACTTGACCAATACGCCGGCGCCCGTGGGCGAGGACGGCTTCAAGAACGAGTCGGTCGGCCAGCTCGAGCTTTCGTTTGAGCGCGGACTCGTGTACGTGATCTACGAAAAGCTGCTGCTCGGCGCGTACGTGAGCGTGCGGTCGCTGCGCGCGCTCGGATGCACATTGCCCATCGAGATGTGGTTCAAGCGGTCGGAGACGGACATCGACCACCCACTTCTAAAGCTCATGGTCGCCGAGCATGGCGTGTACCTGCGCGAGATCACGGACCCGAACGCCACGCATTTCTACACAAAGCTTCACGCCGTGTTCTACAGCGCGTTCGACAACATCCTGCTGCTCGACGCCGACAACTTTGCGGTGCGCGACCCGACCTATTTATTCGACACGAAGGAGTTCCAGGACACGGGCGCGATTTTCTGGCCGGATTTTTGGAAGCCCGGCAACACGATCTTCAACATCCACGAGCACAGCTTCGTATGGGAGTTCTTTGGCCTCGACTACGTCGACATGTTTGAGCAGGAGAGCGGGCAGCTTCTGATCAACCGCCGCAAGCACCTCGAGGCGCTCAACGTCGTCATGTACTACGGGTTCCACCTGCCGCGCTTGCACGAAGAGCTGCGGCTCGTGTGGGGCGACAAGGACTTGTTCCGCTTCGGGTGGATGAAGACCAATAGCGAATTTTACATGATCCCTCGCCCGCCAGGCTCCGCGGGTACCAAGCACACGGACTACGACCTCTTTTGTGGCGTGACGATGGTGCAGCACGACCCGAGCGGCCGCGTGATCTTTTTGCATCGCAACACGGAGAAGCTCACGCACTTGAACGACCGGCTGCTGTGGACGCACATCCAGCAGTACAAGCGCACGTCGCCGCTCACCGAGTACTTTGTGCGCGGCGCGAACGGCGGCAAGGTGTTTCCGCAGTTCAAGCGCTGCTTCGGCAAGGACGTGCACTACGAGAAGCTCTTTACGCTCAAGCCGCTGAGCGCGTTCCCGTTCGAGCACCTGGAGCAGTCGCTGCTGCAGTACTCGAGGGAGGGTGCCGCGCTCCTGAACGTCCCGACCGCGTTCGGTGCCACCCACGACGACGACGGCATCGGCCGCCGCGGCGAGACGTGAGACCTGAGCGCAGGGCACCACCACCGTTAGAAGCAAAATAGACAGGAGGCGTAGAGTGTGGAGTGGAAGCAGTGACAAGCGTAGAGTGTGTGAATGTGAATAAAAAGCAGTGAGCCCAACGGCTTCACTAATGTATGCGAGCAGGTCGTTGACTTAGTGCGTCATACTATTGAGATCCAAAGGACTCGTTAAGGGGCTGAATGACGCATTAAGCAATGCGGATTGTAGTGTAGTGGGTACATGCAGCAAGAGGCAGCTGCAATTGGCAATCGACTTGGGTTTCCCTCCCCACTGATTACCGCAGCGCGCACCCAGAATGAGCACTAGCATCCCACAGATGCACCCACTTCCTCTCATCCCCACGACAGGGCATTCCTTTATGTGGACTAGGTTCACGCCACCAATCTACTGCAATAGTTTTGGTATCTTTTGGTGCGTTAACTTTACAAAGTCAACACCCTGTCGCAAAATCGACAACACGCTGATTTTATCTTGGAATGTAAACAGACGTTTGTGGTGGTGATCTGGAGAGAAAAGGAAAGAAAATCCACGGACGCCTTGTCGGCTGCCAAAAAAGTTCCAGTGTAACAGCAGCTCCCACGCAAACGTGCCATTGTTTTTCCAGCTTTCTTTTCTTGCCTTAAGGCTGGACAGTTCACAGTCACACATCTGGCCTCCTCATACTATAAAAGATCAATCCGCGGCGGAGATCGTGCTGAGAACCAGCCAGCGGTGTCCATGCGTCCCGGGGAGACGCAACAGGTGGCTTTGGATTTGGTCTGCTGTCGTGCCCAAGCGCAGCAGCTGGACCCTTCGCCTTTGCTTCGCCCAAGCAAAGGGTCCAGCTGTTGCTCGTATATTTGGTTTACTGTCGCTGTGTGACAGACTAATAAACTTGATATCTGCCCTCAATTAGTATTCTTTTTATAATCAATACCTTTTATAAACACATATTAAACATTGCTACCGATTATGTCTAAAGAATAAGAAAGCGGAGCTCAGTTAGCCTCTCAAATTGTGTTTTGCGCACCCTTTATACATTGTAGTACCTTTGTCAATGTATCAACGTGACGATATGTTTTTGAGGCGGGGCGGGGCGGGGGGATGACTGTATCTACGAGAGCCCGTGTGTCGTTGTGTTTATTTCTGGCTGCGAATTGCCCAGCTGCCATCATTTCCCAGGCCGCAAAGCCACACAGCATCCTGTAGTTAGAAACAGCTGGAAGTTCTGTAAAAATCTTTCGTGCGCGCGCGTCGAACGCGGGTTGCGGTATCAACTGTGAGAGGTCAGTCTATGATAGCCACTCAATGCTGCGACATGTGCAGTCTTGCGCTTGCGATCGAGTTGTAGAGGTGCTTTGCAGGTTGTACCGTTTATGTACACTCTCGACGCAAACACGTTGGGGAGGGCGAAATCCGGATTTCAAACACGTCTCATCTCTACGATTGGCTGAATATAATTATCCTCACTATACGATTGGCTGAAAAAGAGCACGCATTGCTCCATTTCTGAAGAAAAGGATAGCGGGTAGGGCAAATCCTCAACAGTATGTACGGCTCTTTACAGCCTGCGCGACGAAGCAGCAGCCGACCAAAATGCGCGAACGGGCGCCCGCTAAGTCAACACATTTCTCCATTTGCCGTGAATGTGTCCAGGACGCGCGATGAGTCTGCCGTGTGGAGAGCGCAACGCGCACGCATCCGTGCGGCCCGACCAGCACGCGCCCGCGCCTTCCGCCAGCAGCGCGATGATGGTAAAGAAGCGATCGACGTCGGACGCCGTGCACGCGGCAGCGTGGAAAAACAAGATGTTTGCGTTCTTCTTCCTCATCGTGTTCAGCTGCGCGTTCGGGCTCATGTCGGTTGCGTCGCTCATCCAGCACCAGGACCTCGCGCATTTGCGCCACGCGAGCGACAACAGCGTGGACGCGACGGCCAACCTGCGCGGCAACCACAACGTCGAGGCGTATGCGGCTACCAGCAACAACGACCCAGCGACGACGCCAGCGCCGAGCGCGACGCCTGCACCCGGACCGACCGAGAAGCTCAGCGTGGCCGCACGCAGAGCGATGCTTGGCGACGATCTGTCGCAGTTTGAGTGTGTCGCGTGGCGGCGGACGGGCGGGTGCAGCCCCGACGGTGCAATCGAGGAACAGGAGACCAAAAAGTGCGACGAGCCGATCCCCGACGGCATCAGCGGCTTCTGTGAGGTGCGCCACAAGGAGAGCGGCGAGATCAAGCACGTACTGCGCATGCACTGCGACTCGCTGCGACCGGGCGTGCTCTTCAAGTGCGCCGATTTCAAGGAGATGCTCGAGTATGGCCGCAAGGCGCCGCTGTACGAACACGACGCGTCTTTCTCGTATGACAAGTGCCAGCAGGAGCTCGTGAACGACCAGACGGTCGCTGGCGTTGGTGACAAGGCTACGACTGATAGGGACACGGCGTTGACCGTCGTGTCCCCGACTCAGAATGCGGCGTCGTTCTACAAGCGCGGCATCGCACTGGTCGTGTACGAAAAGCTCTTTGAGAGCGTGTTCGCATCGATCCGGTCGATGCGGGAGATGGGCTGCACGCTGCCCATCGAACTGTGGTACATCGCGTCCGAGACGAACGTATCGCACCCGATCCTGCAGACGCTCACGCGCGAGTATGGCGCCTACCTGCGCGAGATCAAGGACTCGCGCGCGTCCAAGTTCTACACCAAGATTTATGCCGTGTTCTACAGCGCGTTCGACCAAGTGCTGCTGCTCGACTCGGACAACTTTGCGGTCAGAGACCCGACGTTCCTGTTTGAGACGAAGGAGTTTACGGACACGGGCGCGCTGTTCTGGCCGGATTTCTGGCGCGCCAAGAAGACGATCTTCAACATCCAGCCGCGCAGTTTCGTCTGGGATGTGTTTGATTTGGATTTCGTCGACATGTTTGAGCAGGAGAGCGGACAGGTGATGATCGACCGCAGACGCCACCTCAAGGCCATGAACGCGATGATGTACTACGCGTTCCACCCGCAGCTCGTGGAGCGCCTGCGACTCGTGTGGGGCGACAAGGATCTCTTCCGGTTCGCGTGGATGAAGACCAAGAGCTCGTTTCACATGATCGAGACACCACCAGGCGCCGCGGGCCGCAAACTCTCCGACAAGAACGTCTTTTGCGGCGTCACGATGGTGCAGCACGACCCGAGCCACGAGATCGTGTTCCTGCATCGCAACCAGGAGAAACTGTCGAGCGCGAACCACCGCCTCGTCTGGGAACACGTCCAGGAGTTCAAGATGGACTCGGTCTCGATCGAAGAGTACGATGTCCGCGGCGCGAACGGCGGGCGGTATTACCCGGACTACAAGCGCTGCTACGGCAAAGATATTTATTACGAGTCGGCGTTCACGGTTACGCCGATCGCCGAGATGCCGTTCGCGAACCTGGAGAGTAAACTGCTGGAGTTCGCCAAGGAAGCAGCGACGATAAGCGGAACAGCGGTGACGCCAACGCCAGAAGCGCCCACGAACTAAGCAAGCTCGAGAGGTCATTTTTCCCCTTCTCACTCCGCATTCTACAGTAGTCCAGTAGTAACCCAAGTAGCGGCACACGACGCATCCAGAAAAGGAAACGAAGCCAGAGTACCATATCGCCAGCATCAAGCAAGAACCAAGCCCCTCTATATTATTGAAATATACCAAACACAAAAGAAAACGATTGTGGAGATGCACAGCTTCACGTTGGCGAGCAAATTGATCACATTATGGACACTTCAGGTCGCTTTGACGCCATCGCCATCCTCCGATGAGATAGGCACATGTGGGTCTGCAAATTGTAGAAGAGAATCGCAGAACCAAATGTTGTTCCCTCCGCCACACGTTCCTAATATAATGGAAAACGTTGCGCATGGCGTCGTCCGTTGTGCTTCCGTCCTTTGACTGGATTTTGCTGCAAATGAATATCGAAACAACACACAACAAGCGGCAAACTCTATTTTTCTTTTGCTGCTCTTTATCGTCCTGGAACTCACACACTCGGCGCACAAGCCCTGCTTTTTTTGCGTGCTTATATAGTACAATGTGGGGCTGCTGCAGCCCATTTGCCTGCTGGCAGTCGTCCATAATGCGGCTCAACTTGGTCAGTGTCGTAGTTCGGTGAGGCGATGTCAGACCTGGTGAAACGGGGGAGACGCACAAATAATAAACGAGCGGCGAAATCTCCCACTGGACCACTAGACTGGATGGAAGCCTCAGACTTCTTCCACTTCGTCGTCGTCGTCGGCGTCCAGCGGCTCCGAGGCGCGTGTGGTTTTCTGCTGTCGCTATCGGCACAAATATACGAGAAACAGCACACATCGCGTCAAAATCCGACTCATTTACATCACACCAAGGCATCCACAATATACAAAAAAGAAAGCGTACCAGTCGTTTGCGCAGCACTTTTTCCAGACTCCGCGCGAGCCGAAGTTGGCCAAGCACCAGGCCACGAAGCTTCTCGTTCTCTTTTTCCGCGAGCCGCTTCTCGAGCTCCTGGTTCTTGGCGATTTTCGCCCAGAGCATCGCGCAGCGTGCGTGGGACGACTTGGCGCCGGGCGCCGGCCCATCGGTCACCTGTTTCCGGCGCTGCTCCAGTTTCAGCTCAAGCTCCGCTGCAAGCGCGCGAAGCTGGATCAGTTCCTCTTTCTGCCGTTCGCGCGTCGTCTTGTTCACGATTTTGAGCACCCCGCCAGTCGACGGCGACGAGGACGACGGTGGTGTCGCTTTCCGCTTTCTCCCCCTTTTCGCTGTCGTCGTCGTCGTCTCTGAAGAATCAGCAGCAGCAGCAGATCCTTTCTTAGCGGACTCTTTCGGCTTGGTCGCGTTCCTAGAGCGAGCGACCACGGTCGTCGATTGCGAGGCCTCTTTAGGCGCGGGCGGCTGCTGCGCCTGCGCGTTCTGCTGCTGCTCCATCTGCTGCGTGGCTAATAACTGGTTGAGGATGGCGATGTCCACTTCGCCGATAGTGTCCTCATCCTCGTCCGCGTCGTCGTCGCCGTCATCGTCCTCAGCACTCACTATCGAGCAGCCGCCGCCACCGCCGTGCGCGCGCTGGACGGCTCCCGCCCACGTGGCGAGCGTCATGTCCGCTCCCAACGGCTCGTCCGCCTGAAGCAGCGCCGCCATCTCGCGGTACAAGTCCAGGTCTGGGTGGTCCCACGCGCCGTCGGGCCCGCCGATGGGCGACAGCAGCGCCGCGTCGTGCGGGGGCGACCAGCTCATCTTCAGCACGACGTTCTCTGCAAGCGGGTGTTAGAATGCGTGTGTGTGTGAAAGACTTTCACTGGAAATTGGTATTATTTTTGCGCCGCACATGGCGCAAAAGTTATCGCTTGTTCAAACACAATTTCAGCCAATAAGGAACCAGAGAGGGCTGTGATTATGGCGAATCACAAGTGCTGGGACGATCCGAGTCAAAGTGGCTATTAGAAATTCTGACTCGGAAAAAATGTGATGGTTTTTTCCATGATAATTAGGTTTTGATATTTTCATGGAAAAATCCTACTTTTTTAAAGTTGGGTTTTATTCAGAGTGATTGTCGTCGCTTCAATCGTCCGAGTCAATCTTCTTTGCCTTTGACGTCGTAGAATGGTGTTCGTCGATTGGGATTAGTAAGTGAGCAATGCAAATCTTGTCAATGTACCCTTTCTACTAGTCATGGAGGTAGCACGCACGACTAGATCTATTCGTCTCGGCCAGCAAGGTTGCTGCGAAACGCACTGCTACTACTACAGGCAACATTTTAATGTTACTTTTTTACTAAAAAAGTTTGAAGTTTTTGTAAACCTTATTATTTCTGAGTTTTTTGTTGCTGAAAAAACTTTTTGTAGTTTTTTGTAAAATACGGAACAATAAACTCAAAAGCTAAAATAGACATGCTTCTGAGCAACTCTCACAGTGTGAGTCACACGCGCATTGATAAATGTAACGGCAATAATAGCCAATGAATTGCTACTTGAGTGAATTATCAACCAATGATATGCCTTCATTAGGTGTCGCATCACCTCCGCTCCATGAGAAATTCTCAGATGGCAGCACATGTGAGCGGCTCTCCATTGCGCTTCTTTTTGGCCTCGAACGCCCACAGTCAGCGAACCTTCTGCTTCGTGCGTCGCGCCCAGTGTTTCTGGCGCTTGGCGACAAAGATCGGGAGCTACAGCACCTCAATAGGAGTGAGCGCTGATGCCATTCTCTGCAAACTTACTATGCGCAAATATCACCCAAAAACAACAAGAAGTGAACGAGCGTCGTACGCCACTGCGGGCCATGCGAAGACGGTAATGAAAATTAAGACAAGGTATGGCTGAGCGTGGGATGCCATTGAAGATTATGATGCGGAGACCGAACAGACTTGCGTTCAAACGAGATAGTCTCGTGCAGAAAAGAATCTACTGCGCGGCAGCCTTAAGCACGTTGATGCGGCCATAGCCGAAGATGTTGTTTGGGAACACATTGTCTGGAGTTCCACCACATGTTCGGTTGCTTGAAATTAGTGTTCTGGTATCAGTTGTCGACCTGAGCGCAGCAAGTACTTGGTCGAACGTTAGCGAAGGGTTCGCGCTCAACAAAAGCGCGACAGCACCAGCGACATGAGGGGAAGCCATGCTGGTACCCGAGTCGAGTTTGTAGGAGTTGTCACTTGCAATACCAGCAGAGTACACAGCGCCGCCAGGAGCTGACACGTCGGGCTTGATGAGTCCGCTCTGAGTTGGGCCAGTGCCGCTGTAGAAGAGCAAGGAGTCGTCAGCATTCGTCGCTCCGACAGCAATGACATTTGGGTCATCGCTCGGCGAAAGGATGGTCCCGCAACTCGGTAGGATATTGCCGCTTGCAAAGACAGGAATAATGCCAGCTTGGCGCCATGCGGTGATGATTGCTGTGTACTTATTTTCACCACCGGCAGGAGCACCCCAGCTGTTGTTGATCACATGAGGCGCCTTGGAGCAGTCTGGATTGTTTCCGTTCGTGTCGGTGGGGCAAAGCATGAATTGAGTGCACGCGATCATCTCCGACTCCAGACAAAAGTCAGTCCGGCATGACTTACAGGCAGACCACTTCGCACCCGGAGCAACACCGATGCCGTTCCGACCCACAGCGGATCCAGCAACGTGCGTGCCGTGTCCAACGTTGTCATACGGAGCAACAGCGTGAAGTTCTGGGTCAAACCACCCGTACTCTCCGACAAAGTTGTCTCGCAGAGCTTCATGAGTTCCTCGAGCACCAGAATCGATCACACCGACGACAATGTTTTGGCCAGTCACACCTTTTGCCCACAGTTCGGGTGCGTGGACTTTTTGCACTCCCCAGGCAGAAGGGTTCGTCGTGAAAGCGGAGCTCGTTGAGTTAATCACGTCGCCGTCGGATGAGCCGGAGGCCAGCACCTTGGGAAGTTCGAATGTGGACTCCTCACGAATCTCAACGATGGACGAAACCTGCGCCAATTGCTCGACGAGCTCGAAAGTGGCTCCCTCAATGAACACTTGGTTCGTGATCCAAAAGCTCGTCGTCTTCGTGAAAAGCGGGGTTGAAGTCGCCGCTTCCTTGCTCAATAGAGCGGTCACGTCTTGCTGGGAGCGCGTTGCGGACTGCGTCAGCGACTCGACCAAGTGCGCGATCTGCTGGCCGCGGTCGCTGAATGCCGCTTCTTTCTGACTCGACAAGACGCTTTCCGTTCCGTCCTGCATGGTGACGATCAGGTTGACGGTTCCTTGCTTTCGCAGAGCGCGGTGTACGCTTCGATCGACGCGAGGCACGCTGGAGCCACTGACCAGGGACGATACCGCGGTAGCGGCCACCAGAATGCTCACGAGATTCTTGAAGACCATTTTTGGGCGAGCTCGAGTTTCTTGACGAACTGGAGATGTTGCCGGCCGGCCGCAAATGAGGAAATGGGCGATTCTGGCAAAGCACGAGACAGCATCCGCTGCTTTGTCATTTCCCGTGAAAGAGTGTGCGCGCAACGTGACGCTTTTGGTCGCCATAAACACACATACACTCGAAGAGCATGGTGACAAACTTGAACTGTGCCCTGATTGTAGTTGAACATTACTCATTCTAATTACGTTATCCGGTGAAAATACATAATTGACCGTCCACGGAAATGAAAAATTTGAACACACCAGAAAATCACTGTAAAACTGAATGTTTTTAGTCAAAGTGGTAGCAAACGTGTGTGGTCATAAACCGTGGCAGAGCTTCCCTCGAGCGAGTGTAATCAGAGATGGGGACGAGGGAAATGTCGAAGCGGCCGCGTCTGTGCACTGACGGAGTGACACGCTTCAACTTGTCGTTTCGCACACGCAACTTTCCTTATTCCAATGGTTTGAATATCTGGTGGCGTAATGGAACGATCGTATAGCCGCCGCCTGCCTTTTGAGGGATTCTTCATTTTGACTTGCAACCTGCTGCATCAACGGCGCAGACTGCTGGAACCCCCTCGGCGATCTTGCACTGCGCCGCGTACTGCACGGTCGAGTGGCTGTGGCCGAAGTGTACTAGAAGAGGTTAATCGCGCGTACATGTACAGTATTACGTGACTCTAATCAGATGCTGTACCGGGAAGCGAGTGAGATGGGAGTGGCGCCTTGCGAGTGACTAGCGTGGGATGTTTTGCGGCGTCACATGCAGTATGTAGTGACTACGTGTGCTAGTAAATGAGACAGTGAAGATTTCTATAGTATTGTAGAGTAAGTGGACTCAGCGGCTGTGTAGTTGAACACAAGACGGCAATCCAGGTCCAGGAGGCAGTGGATGGGCACTCACCTTCCTGAATGAACGCTGCAATCGATGGGAGCTCAAAGCATGCGGCTATGCGTACATGGGACCAGAAGTTACGAACAATTGGTGCGAATACAGCGCACTGAAAGAAGGCCTGGCATACAGTGCACACTACTTACAGCATTATGAAGTCAAGATGGAAGTCTTCGGAGATAGCCAAATGATTATCGCAGCCCAGAACGGGTTTTCCTCAATACGCCAGACCAAGTTGCAGCCACTAGCAGTTCGGGTAAATCAAATCATCGACAACTTTGCGTGGGTCTCCTGGAATCACACAAAACGAGAACAAAACAAAATGGCGGATCTTCTCGCCAACATGGCAATGAACTCCAAGAGTGCGAAGATACTCACCGACGAATCGCGGGGAAATGACCGAGTTCTTATGTCCCAAGTCGCAGATCTACTCGAAAATGACGTCGGTGCCACACCGTCAAAACTTAGAAACACCTCACTCTCAGCAGTGTTAATGAGACTCCGGAATTCTTAAACTATATGTAGATCATAAGTTAAATAGAATGACCTTCTCTCTAGTTGAACACAAGATGCGCAATGCATATTTTTTGTTGGACGACCTACGTCACAATCCTTCCTAAACATTTAAAATGTTAAGTCCAGCGACGCCAGGTTCGCTGCTGGGGGCTCTGCGTCGTGGCGTCACCAGAGTGTACATGCTAAGGATGATCTGACTGCAACTGGTTTCGTCTAACCGAAACATTATCTGCACTTTCGCCGCAAGGCTATCTTCAGCGTGCCACAGCCTTTCTTCTGCGCAGCAGGGCACGAAAGAAAGAGCCAAAGAGTAGTCACGATTCATGCACCAAATACCTTGAGAAACGAAAACACGAGATTCAGTACTTTGCACCCGATTTCCACCATCCAGACCAGCGGACAAAGTCTTCATGTCAAGTTACAAACCATACATGCCCTTTCCGAACTTGGAAATGACTGTGGTTGCGCGCTTCGCATGTATGATACTGCATATCAAACCGCGAGGATTTGAGTATTCGACTCGGTTTTGATTTATAAGGCTATGTGAACTCAGGTGTGTGCCAGACGTCGAGGTTCTCCCAGTGTCTGCACACTCGACATGAGGTTTACGACTGCTGATCAGTACCTTCTGGAGCGGAATGAGCAAGCCATAAGCTCCATGAACTCTGCCGATACCTAGAGAGAGAAGGTCATTCTATTTAACTTATGATCTACATATAGTTTAAGAATTCCGGAGTCTCATTAACACTGCTGAGAGTGAGGTGTTTCTAAGTTTTGACGGTGTGGCACCGAAGTCATTGTCGAGTAAATCTGCGACTTGGGACATAAACTCTGCCGATACCTACACCCCTTTTAATATCGACGTGTATTCAGTACCAAAAATCACCATAAAAGAAATGGATATGGAGTCCTCCGGCGTCTTCTGAATGCGTTGAACGGAAAGACGAGGCCATGAAAATCGAGCGAGGTGTGTACGAAATAGAAGTTTCCTCGTCAGTTATCAGCTGGGCTTTCACCCAAAGTTGAGCTGGCTAGTGGTGGCGATGATGAAAAAGCAGACTGGTAACCTTTACGAGTTGGCAAATGAAGAGGTACGAGTCACTAAAAAGATCTGAGCGCTGACAAACGGCTAGGCTGGCGTTCTGTGCTGCATTTCGCTAAAAAAGTCGAGAGTTCTGGTGGTATACAATACCTAATTGATAGCAATTATAACCAGCACGATTAAGAGAACGGCCGATATACTACCGCTGATGACGCACAAGACTGTTCGACGCAGCGAGTGCCAAGACGAAATGAAGGAGGATCTTGAGCGACTGCGCAAAGCCATGCCCGAGTTGGAAGCCCAGCTACTCGCTTTGCGACAAGGGAAGCCCATCTTGTCTTCGGATGTCAGAGCGAAACTGGATTTGGCGTGGCAGCGTATTGCGAAGAACCAGCTCGCGTACCGGAGGCAGTCGGAGGCCGAGAACCGATTCCTAAAATCTGAACTGCGGCACGCTATTCACATGGCACAGTGATTAATCAGACGCTTGGGAGCAAAAGAGGGCATTGCACGGATCTCGGACGCTAGGTGAACATAAAAGGCGAGCGTTGACCAAGCTCCAAGATGCCGATGGATTCACAGAGCTAATCACGGACGTGGATGCAAGCTTTGCGCGCCTGGACGACGTGTTTCAAGAGAGAGGCATTGATCAGATCGCATCAGATGTTCGTCATTATGAGTGTATCAAGAACGACTTCAGCAAAGGATGCCAATGTTTCGAACTCACTAACGTGTCCATCAAGCCATTCGACAGCCGAATGACCACCGGCAAGCTCTGGAAAACCCTTTTAACTCTTTTGATTGTACAAGCTGAGTCGAGCACGGAACTCATCTGGAAAACTGACGACGGCTTTGCGATTAATTATCACTCAGAAAGACCCATTGGCGAAAATCTTCCCCCAAGCAAAGTGGTTATGAAGAGGTACACTTGTCCGGGCGACCGATTCGTGGTCGTGTGGCGCGCATGTACCGAACTGAACGGCAGCCTTCTCGGAACCGTTGCTGACGAGACCGGGTGAGTAGCCGTGCAACCAATTCTCGATTGCTCGAGGTTCTCAAGCTCAGAGAGTATCACACGCATGCTTATCCAGTTTATGCATTGGCCAAGCACAGCTACGACAACTCGGAGCTCCGCAATGGAATCGTCCATTCAGGCGTTCATCGATGCGATTGGCACCATCGCAAAGCAGACGTGGAAGAGGTATCAGGCATGCTCGCGAGCATGGCGCTGAACGAAACATTGGCGTTTACTCGCTTGACCAAAGTGCTGTGCAATGTTTGTGCGAGCGTACTCGGGTGAGTATAAAGAGCATGAACAGCTGGGCTAGGTTGTAAAAGTAAAAAACAAATAGACAAAGTGGGAGAAAGAGCATTTCGCCAGAAACATGTGCAAAGCAAGAGAATTATTGGCTATGAACAACTACAAGATCTCCAACCCCCGACAAAGGCGTGCACTTGCTTAGAAGTTCACACAAGCTTGAGGAACTATCATGCTTCGACATAGAATTTATGTACTTGTGCCCAATACTTTATATCTTTACGAGCTCTTTATGATCGTCGACGCGTTCACTTCGTCCAGCAAGATGTTCTCAAAAGTCTTCACTAAACCACACATGTCATCTTCACTGGAACTTAGGCACAGATCCGTTATATGCTTTACCGACGGACCGTCACGCGCGTTCGAGTCGACTGCGAGCACTGAGGCTTCGTGCTGACGGACGATATGCGCGCAAGTGCGAATGATACTGCACCCAGAGGGATTGGACGGCGCTGCCGGTTCGACAGTCGCCCACCCGGTCTCGTCGGCGTAAATTTCCGATGGATCCTCCTCGAACTTTGAGACGCACCGCCACACAATCACCATCCGGTCCTCACTTTCGAAAAATTTCTGGACCACAAGCTTGCTTCGTAGAATCACAGCGTCCTCATTCTCGCGCACGATCTTGTCTCCCAAGTCCGACATACGAAAAACGCGCTTGACGGCAAAAGCAGTTTTCGTGTGCCAGACTCTTTGCAGATTGGGCTGGGAGTGGTGGACAAAGACCTGAAGCGCCGACAGCCACGCTGCGCGAGACGCCGTTCGACAGTCGAAAGGCGTGAACATCACGTCGATCAGCTCCGTGTACGGGAATGGTTCGCCGGTGCGGTCTGATACACCCATCTTTATGGTTACGGAGTGCGTTCTGTCGCCATCCATTTTTGCAATCCTACTCGCTTCGAACACATAGTGCAGTCTGGAGAACGCTGTTCTTAGGTCTTTTGAAAGCACCGCAAATTCTTCTTCCTCGTCCACTGTTGTCGCCGACTTGCGTCCCTTCTTCATGCTGTTGTCGTGGGCTTCCCCACTTGCGAGACGTTTACCGAGTGTTCGCCGCGCCTGCTCTGCCATTTGGATCTGCTGGTAGATTTCATGTTTGAGCTGCTCATTCTCGGCTTCGGATTGCTTTCGATACTCCAACTGATTAGCCGCGATTCGCTTCCATGCCGAGTCAAACAGCGCTTTGTCCGCAACCGAGCCGAGCGTCGCTCCTTGCCGAAGCGCTGCCAGTTTCTTTTCTAGTTCCACCGCGTGCAGGCGCAGGTACTTTATTTCATCCTTCATTTTGTCGCGATACGTGTTGCGCTTTTGTTTCGCGTACTTGAGCGACCTAGCTCCTTTGATCGCTCTGACTTCTTGCAAGGGTGCTACCGTCGCAATACTGGGCGCTGGAGAGCTGACACTACTGGTATCAGCAGCATCAACGTCATCGCTCTCAAGAGGCTGAAGAAAGAACGAGGCACCGTTAGCTATCGCCGCATCGATGAAGCCGAGGAGCTCTTCCGACGGGATGTGCTGAGCATCGTCATCCGTAGCAGACAAAGAGGAAGAGGCGGTGCCAGCGTCCGAGGCGCCTAGACCGTCAATGAAGGCCAGCACGTCCTCCAATGTGCTTTCTGGTACGGAGGCGCCATCAGAAGCAGAGGCGTCGTGGGAAAGCGGCGGGGAAGGCGCCGACGGCGGCATGGCGCTTTCCGAATTGAGTGCCAGAAGGGGAGCATCTTCTGTTTCTTCAGAATGACTGTTTTTGCACACTCATTCCTACCACATCATGATTACTCCGCTGACCAAGTGGCACAATCAGCCGGAGTAATCCGCAACCCGCAAGCCAACATGGATCCAAGTTCCCAAGTATCAGGATACGTCGTTGATCTTCCGATCCGATCCAAAGCACGGCTCATCCAGGCATCCTGCTATTGTGGTATCTGTTCCGCAGCTCAAGTTGGGCCGCACTGCATTGCTGCAAAACGAGCAGTGCTTTTGCTCTTTAAGAAGATCACTTCGTTCAGTTTGAGGCCAAGTGACCGAGTGACGCGTACGTAAAAACACACAAAAAACGGCAGCGAATGAGCAGACACAAACATGAAAACATCGACTCGTTTTGCATATGAGCATGATACTTATGTATGCGAAGTATTCGTAGAGGATCATGCGTGTGGACTTTGTACTAGGAATTGCATGTATAAGGAAAAAGCAGATATTCAGCAATAAAGCACCGTTGGATAAGAACTGTACTGGGGTTTTGAATGGACCAATTGCACAAAGTGATGGCCCTGTTCAGTCAGTTATTGTACTTAATAGGGGGTCAGGTATAGAGGAAATACGAGTTGAAATTTGACGAAGGGCCGCATCATTCTTGCGTAATAGGTCACATTAATCTCGCGTCAAAAATCTGGCGCATCCGAGGAACTTGACTGCCAGAATCAATGGGTCACATTACACCAAAACGAGGAACACCGTCGTCACTTTTTTCGCGGGCTACTGCTCACATCAACTTCCAGACTCCCTTCACAGCCGATACTTCACTTGTCTCGGCAACTGCTCCTCCTTCTAGGCATCTTTACGAGCTTGCTGCACCACTTTGGGATTAGTTGATCTTTCACCGGTCGATCGATCGCGCAGCGGACAGAGGTAGGCGTGTTTGCTTTGTGGCAAACGGTCACCCGCGCGCGTTTTGCTTAGCACTCGGAAAGCGCACTTCATTATATATATTTATTACTACTGTATCGGGACGTAGTGCTGTCGATGGTACTGGCATCCGAGCGCGACAGTTGTTCGTCTGAGAGCACATCGACGACGTCTGGATGGTGCGAGAGCAGCAGCGGGTGGCCATCCCGTAGCGCGTCCAACGGTGCGTCGAGGAGTCTGGAGTGTAGTTTCCATTGCCACCATGGACGATCATGGCCGGGAGCTCTCTCCAATAATGTTTTCTGTGTCGTTGTGCGCGACAGAATGAACGAGTGAGAGTGCGTCAGCCCTTGTCGACAACAAATCACTGCCATAAGGATAGTGGTACCATAAGCATGCGTATAGCCCAAAAAAGGGTTACAGCAAATCGTCTGAAAACCCCAGACAGTTTTTATTTAAAAATAAAAACTGTTTAAAAACAAGAGGATAACTTGATAAACAACCGGAAATACTCCAGAAATACCGGTTTATTGTCCAAGGCGATTAACCTCCACATCACCGTTATCATCGCCAGAGAGCCTAGTGATGGCGGGTTCTGCGCTTCAAATGGCATGACGGACCCATGCACGAAGGCCAGTTGCTGCGGCTTTCGCACGAACCAGATTAGCTCTTGAGTTTCCTGATCGACATGCTCGCGGACTTTCAGCAACACCGATACTACTGCATCGCAATACGAGGACACTAGTCATAGGGCGACCAAATCGAATGAGAGAACGACAAATATCCTGTCTCGGACGATGCACAAGCCCATTCGACGCAACAAGTACCGAAAGAGCATGAAGAAGGATTGCGCAGAGTCATGCCCGAGTTGGAAGCTGAACTACTTGCTTTGCAGTAGGGAAGCATCGAGTTGTCTTTCGACGACAAAGCACAGCTGATCTTAGCATGACAGCGTGTTGCGAAGACTTAGCTTGTGCAACAGAGACCGAAAACAGGTTACTGAAATCGCTCAATCAGATGACTGATTAACTGGCAAAATACCGCAAGTACTGATGCAATACACTATTAATATTTTAGTAAACACCTTCATTTCGACCTATGTACCGGAATTTACCGGTGTGCTTATCAGAGACAAAAGACCGTCACTCCCACTCCATTCAGTTCGAAAGAGAGCAGCGCCAGATCGTCGTATCGCCCGAAGCCCCACCGAGCACGCGCGCAGGTCCCACAAGACAGCGATGACGAGTGTCCCTGGCGGCGACGCGTACTGCCCGTTAAACGCAACAACGAACCCGCTGGACGTGCTGCATGCCGATCACACGCTGCTGCTCTCGCACCAACCAGATGAGCTCCTCAGCTTCCTGGTTGACGTGCTCTCAGACAATCAACCATCAAGTTCGGATGACAGTTCCACCGAGAGCTCCGTACTGCAATATGAGACCACCAGTAGTACAGCTCCATCGACAACTGCGGACAAGGCGAATGAGAGAGCGCCACAGAAGACGATCACCGTGGCCACCAGAAAGCGCAACAAGTACCGAGACCAGATGAAGAAGGAGCTCCACAAACAGCGAGCACTCGTCGTAGAGCTGGAAGCCGAGGTGCTCGCTTTCCGACAGGGCAAGATCGTGGTGACCTCAGACGACAGAGCGAAACTCAGCTCGGCATGGCGGCGCATTGCAAAAAGCCAGCTCACGTATCGAAGACAGGCAGAAGCAGAGAACACACGCCTCAAACTTGAGTTGCAGCGAACGATCCACATCACGCAGTCGATCAGACATCTACTTGGCGACAAACGAGGACAGTCGTACACACTTGGACCCCAGCTGAAACCGAGAAAGCGTGCGTTGTCCCAGTTCCAAGACGCAGATGGATTCGAAGAGCTGGTTGTGGACATTGATACGAGTTTTAGGCTTCTGGATGCTGTATTTCGAGAGAGTGGCCTCGATCGGGTTACATCGGAGCTGGCTAAATCGGGGCGTATCAAGACGTACAAGAACGGCGGAGGGAGACAATATCTCGAGCTTACGAATGTGTCGATCATGCCATTTGACATCCAGATGACTGCCGACAATCTCTGGTCCACACTCTTGAATATCTACTTACTCCAAAATGGTCCAGGCACCGAGCAAATATGGAGAACCGATGATTTTTTTGCAGTCAGATATCACCCAGAAGACTATGCTCGTCGGGAACTCCCTCCAAGCAAACTTGTCATGAAGAAATTCACCTGTGCTAGTGACAAGATCGTGGTTGTGTGGCGCGCATGCTCCCAACTTACAGGCAGCCTTCTTGGAACCATGGCGGATGAGACGGGGTGGACGACTATCCAACCGATTGCAGATAACTCGGGGTTCCAAAGCTTGGGGAGTATCACTCGCACATGTGTACATTTCGTGCAAAAACCAAGTACAGTGAGGACTCCACCAGCAGACTCGAGATCATCATTGCAATCCTCTATCGAGGCGTTCAGCGATGTGATAGTCGGCTTGAGCAAGCAAGACCAGGAGAATGTGTCAAAGATGATGGAGAACCTCTTGTTGGACGATATGATTGCATCCTCGGGTTAGATCTACGCGATGTGGTGCGTTTAGATGAGTGCTCGAGGGTGAAAATTTGGCATTAGTTTGCTTTCTCCTCTGTCCATAGTACTCCATTTTGGGAACTGGTGCCTTGGTAGCTGTTTAAATGAAGGAACCGTGCATTGCACAAAAGACAATCAGTTGAGGTGGTAGATGCTCGCATCGGGGCGAGACACGCAGTGTAGAAACTTCGGCTGTACTCCACCTGTTATCAGTGGTCCACTGTTTTGCATACCGGTTTGTATCGGTAGAGATTGCTTGAACTTGATGATATTTTACCGGTAACCGTTACGGTAATGACCATTGCTGTATGCTCGTCAGTCGCCGAAAGACCGTCGCTCCATCTTTTCACAGTCAGTTCGAAAGAGAGCGCCAGAAAAGTCCAACATGACACCTCCAGCTCCACGCGCATCGTCAACTCCGCCGAAGAGCCACCAAGACGGACGCAGGAATGAATCGACAGCATTGACAACGGGTCCTGGTGGCGTCGCGTCCTGCCCGTCAAGCGTGACAACGGACCCGCTGAACGAAGACCAGTCATTGCTGCTCTCGCACCAACCAGATGAGCTCCTCAGCTTCCTGGTCGACGTGCTCTCAGACAATCAACCATCAAGTTCAGGTGCCAATTTCGCAGAAAGCATCACAATGCACTGTGAAGCTGCCAATAATGCGGCTCTATCGATAACAGCGAAAAAAACGAATGAGAAAACCCCTTCAGAGGATCCCTCGCTCCCATTCAAGACGACTGCGACGTTGACAGCCAGAAAGCGCAACAAGTACCGAGACCAGATGAAGAAGGAGCTCCACAAACAGCGAGCACTCGTCGTAGAGCTGGAAGCCGAGGTGCTCGCTTTCCGACAGGGCAAGATCGTGGTGACCTCAGACGACAGAGCGAAACTCAGCTCGGCATGGCGGCGCATTGCAAAAAGCCAGCTCATGTATCGAAGACAGGCAGAAGCAGAGAACACACGCCTCAAACTTGAGTTGCAGCGAACGATCCACATCACGCAGTCGATCAGACATCTACTTGGCGACAAACGAGGACAGTCGTATACACTTGGACCCCAGCTGAAACCGAGAAAGCGTGCGTTGTCCCAGTTCCAAGACGCAGATGGATTCGAAGAGCTGGTTGTGGACATTGATACGAGTTTTAGGCTTCTGGATGCTGTATTTCGAGAGAGTGGCCTCGATCGGGTTACATCGGAGCTGGCTAAATCGGGGCGTATCAAGACCGATAAGAACTACGGGGGGAGACAATATCTCGAGCTTACGAGTGCAGCCATTGAACCGTTTGACAGCCGGATGATTCCTGACAAACTCTGGCAAGCATTGGTCTATTCATTTCAAAATGGTCCAGGCAGAAAGCTAATTTGGGAAACCGAAGATGCATTTGCTGTCAGATATCACCCAGAAGACCTTGTTCACCAGGAGCTCCCTCGAAGCAAGCTTGTGATGAAGAAATTTTCGACTGGGAGTGACAAGATCGCGGTTGTGTGGCGTGCAAGTTCGGAATTAACAGGCAACTTCCTTGGGACCACGGCTGATGAGACTGGATGGGTGGCTGTCCAGCCGATAGCCGACAGCTCGGGGTTCCAAAGCTCGGGAAGTATCTCACGTTCTTGTGTCCATTTCGTGCAAAATCCAGTTACGCCAGTTGGAGTTTTGGGATCAAGACCGCAATCTGCCATCGAAGTATTTAGCGACGTGATACTCAACTTGAGCATTCAAGAAAGGGGTGCCGTCCTGAAGATGATGGAGAACCTATTGCTAGACGACACGATTGCATCGACTGGCTAGACGAAAGAGACGTGGAGCCTTTACGTGGATGCTCGTGAATGAGGATTTGAAATAGATTTGCTTCTGTTTCCTTTTATCCGACTGTTTTGTAGTACAGCATTCTGGAAAGTGGTGCCCGAGGCACTCGATTCTTTAGTTGAGTTGGCACAAGTTTTTTCTTGCAAAGCATGCAATACTGTGTGAGTGTTTTGCTCCTGCACGAATTAAGTTTACGCGTGTGCGAATGCGCGCTTTGTAAACGCAGGCTGATGAGACATGAATTAATCATTCTCTCCTATCCGGTTCCAATTGTTCATCAGTTCAACAAACATCACCTTCAGCTTTTCATTTTCGGTTTGGTGTGCTGGTGCATCTTGACCCAAATAGTAGTAACCCAAGAGTCTTGGGTTACTACTTTTTTGCGAGTTGCTTCCAAAACAGTGTTGAAGACATGTCGATAGGCGTTAATAACAGGATGACTGTGGATGCAGTACAGTGTAAATAATTAGAATCATCTTTTGAATTAGAGCTGTTGCCGACATCTTCACTCCAATAACGCGTAGATCGAATGGGGCGACATGTGTGGCCACGACTATTGTTTGGTTCTGTCAGAAATCTATTGATACAGGACAAGTTCTGACGTCAATCAGTCTCCTAATAGAGATTGGTCTATTTGGTCGATTGCCGAAGGACTTGTCGAGAGCTAAGAGCTACAACACCTGCTCTCGTCAGTGGGCGAGATTACCTGTTGATACTAACCTTGCGATTCATGCTGACAATTTCACGTCGATCGCAATGTTCATGAGCGTGTCGGCTGTGTTGGTTGCCAGATCAAGACGCATCAGCCGCTGCCTCCAATCCCCCGGATTCCCTCGTGATTTTCATCGAAGTGAAGACGGAGCACTCTTTTTGTCCATGCCACAGCTCCGTAATCGTTTGATATGATTATTGTACTCGGTGCGCATCTAGCACTAATCGTTTGGCTGAAAAAGGCATGGACTGATTACTGCGACACCAAATTCCAGTTTGAGAACCCTCTTTACGTCACAAATACCGGTTTACACCGGTATCCTTAGTTGTGTTTCAACAATGAAAGACCATCACTCCAAGTTGATACTTGTTTACTAGTACAGCAATGGCCAGTGTTGTGTGCTTGCCAGCAACATACTGTACGATCGTCACTCCACTTTAAAGGTTGAGGCATGTGGTCGCCAGCGTCGCCGTCTTTGCCAAAGCGCCACCAAGACGGACGCAGGAATGAATCGACAGCATTGACAATGGGTCCTGGTGGCGTCGCGTCCTGCCCGTCAAGCGTGACAACGGACCCGCTGAACGAAGACCAGTCATTGCTGCTCTCGCACCAACCAGATGAGCTCCTCAGCTTCCTGGTCGACGTGCTCTCAGACAATCAACCATCAAGTTCAGGTGCCAATTTCGCAGAAAGCATCACAATGCACTGTGAAGCTGCCAATAATGCGGCTCTATCGATAACAGCGAAAAAAACGAATGAGAAAACCCCTTCAGAGGATCCCTCGCTCCCATTCAAGACGACTGCGACGTTGACAGCCAGAAAGCGCAACAAGTACCGAGACCAGATGAAGAAGGAGCTCCACAAACAGCGAGCACTCGTCGTAGAGCTGGAAGCCGAGGTGCTCGCTTTCCGACAGGGCAAGATCGTGGTGACCTCAGACGACAGAGCGAAACTCAGCTCGGCATGGCGGCGCATTGCAAAAAGCCAGCTCATGTATCGAAGACAGGCAGAAGCAGAGAACACACGCCTCAAACTTGAGTTGCAGCGAACGATCCACATCACGCAGTCGATCAGACATCTACTTGGCGACAAACGAGGACAGTCGTATACACTTGGACCCCAGCTGAAACCGAGAAAGCGTGCGTTGTCCCAGTTCCAAGACGCAGATGGATTCGAAGAGCTGGTTGTGGACATTGATACGAGTTTTAGGCTTCTGGATGCTGTATTTCGAGAGAGTGGCCTCGATCGGGTTACATCGGAGCTGGCTAAATCGGGGCGTATCAAGACCGATAAGAACTACGGGGGGAGACAATATCTCGAGCTTACGAGTGCAGCCATTGAACCGTTTGACAGCCGGGTGGCTTCCGACAAGCTTTGGCACGTATTCGTGGCTCTCTTGTCACTCCAGAATGGCCGTCGCGCAGAAATGGTCTGCGAAACCGAAGATGCATTTGCAATCAGATATCACCCAGAAAACTATGATGAGCAAAGGCTCCCTCGAAGCAAGCTTGTGATGAAGAAATTTTCGACTGGGAGTGACAAGATTGCGGTTGTGTGGCGTGCATATTCCCAACTTTCAGGCAGCCTGGTTGGAACCATGGCCGACGAGACTGGGTGGATGACGGTCCAGCCGATAGCCGACAGCTCGGGGTTCCAAAGCTCGGGAAGTATCGTACGTGTCTGTGTGCATTTCGTGCAAAAGTCATGTGCAAATGTAGACTCCGAATCAGACCAGCATTCTTCCATCAAAGCGTTCGGCGATGTGATATTCAGGTTGAGCGATCGCGACAGGCAGGCCATGTTGAGGATGCTGGAGAGCATGTTGCTTGATGACACGCTTTCATTCAACGGCTAGCCGAAAGTGATGTAGAGTGTTTACGTACATGCTAGTGAATGAGGATTTGAAAAAGATTTGCTCTCTGTTATCCATATGCTTTATAGTATGACGTTTAGTGATCTGGTGCCTTGGGTAGTGCTCGAGCATAGGAAACAGTGCAAGCATGTTTATGCACAACGTACCGGTATCTTTGACTTTCTAGCCATTTTTTTCTTTACAATGACAGCGTGTCTAGTGCCAATAACACCGGCAGCGGCAGACCGTTCACGAATCCATGCTCATGGACGCCTCCACGAATTAAGTTTATGCTGCGGAAATGCGCTCTTTGTAAACGCCGACTGTAAACTGTAAATAGACACAACATCCCAACTCTCTTTTATCCGACTGTAAAAGTACAAGTGACATAATGGTGACCATTTTTCCACAAAGAAACCTGGTGACCCCACAGCAACCCCAGAACTCTCAGCACTTCACCCCACTAGATAGCAACAGCGTCGACATGAGAAACGCGTTTGCTCGTATAATTGGTCCAGTGTGTAATGGTGCAGTTCAGGAAACCGAGGAACGAGTTTGTTGAGAACAGTGGCGACACGAAAGCGCAACGCGTCTCGTGACAGTATAAAGCATGGAAAACTGTCTACTCGTCAATGAGGAATACCTGTCTCGTCAGTGAACAAAGCGCTACTTGAAACGGTCAACGACGTTAAATTGGATAGTTCAAGTGAGGTGGGGCGTGAAATCACCGTCAGATCGAAATGCAAATGCGGCAAGCACTAGGTTAACGTAACCACTCTGGACAAGGCTGCAAAGAAAGGACGCAGTCGCCGACAACATTGGGCGAGGAAAAGGCCATGATCCAGAAGTTAAAATCTCGTGCCTTTAAAATACTACAGTGCGCGCCAAAAGTAAACGAATGAAGAGAAAAATTTGCTTACTTCGCAAATATTGCAGATTAAAAGACGAGAATTAGATCAACGTAATCTACAAATTAAAGGAGCCTCCCTGTACAATTTTCAAGCTGATTCGATCATCCAGTGCAGAGTTACGACCGAAAAACCAAAAATTGGCATTTTGGGGTACGACAAAAATAGCCAAATACCTGTATTTTCTCGTAGTGTTTGGTACGAAACTACCGCTTTTTCGCCCACTTTTACCGGTTTAGTACTTGGTCTTACGTCCACGGTTTACGAGGACGTCGCTGCAGCGATCAGGCATCGATTTGACCAGCTTGGAGATGGTTTCGAGCGTGATACCTTCTGTAACGGGGCCACCCGCCACACACTGCGTGCGCCCTCAAGGTGCGCACGGTCAACACTCTTTAATTCTCAGTGCGAACCTAGTCGAGGTTCGCACCGCCTCCACATGTACCCCTTTTGTTGGTACAAGTTCTCAACTACAGGTTGACAAAAGAGGATGTCAACCTGGCTCCTTTTGACACTCTAAGGGAAGCATGCTATTGGTTTAATAATGCACAAGCAGGTAGACATATTAGCCAATTGGGAGAAAGGAGTTCTCCCAACCATTGATTAGGACTTTTGGTACTGTTTTAGGATATTTGTGTGGTACCTCCAAACCACACTGGCTACCGCCAACCCTCTAAGTGGTAAGTCACTCTCATCTTTGCGTTACAACACAAAGAACCCTCCTCCTCGACTAAGTGCGACCACTTAGCCGTTACCGCTTCCTCCACAGCGCACACTGTAATGGGACGCTGTTCACAACAGTTTCCAATACACGGCACACACGCTTGTGCTTGGAGGAAGCGTGTAAGAGGGCGCTGTTCCAAACAGTCCCTCTAACACGGCACACACGCTTGTGCAATCGAGGAAGCGATCTCCCGACTTGGAGGGAGGAGGAGGAGCGACTTGAAGACTTGAAGGCAAATTTGCAACTGAATTAAAATGTGGTTATGGTTCCTGTCGCTACTCCTACTTAGCCTCAAGGGCTCCTAGAGATTTTACAAGTAAAACCTACACATGCAGAAATGAAACCTATGAATTTGATATAAAATCTTGGGTACACTGAGGTTGAACCTAGGGAATCTGCTAGAAACTTGAACTTGGAGTACCTGTAATGGGCTAAAGGCTGCCATTACATGCAAGGTGGCTCTTTGTGTGTGTCACACGCCACCTTGTGGAAGTGCATTGTGGGTGCGAAGATATTGGGTGAAACACATAAAAGTGATCCCACATGCACAGGTGACGTCATCGTCTGATGTCAGAGCAATCTGTGTCTGAGTTGAGTGTTGATCGCTCGCAATCATTGAGATTCGGCGTGATTACGCACGACAGTACTCTAGACTGTGGAATGATGGTTCCTACTTT